>JAHLGP010020638.1:4227322-4448426 GCA_020141445.1 Bruguiera sexangula | reverse complement strand
TGACATTGACTATGCTAAAACTTTTGCTCCAATAGCTAAAACAGACAACATTATGCTACTCTTAGTTATAGCTGCACAAAAAGGTTGAGTTGTCCATCAACTTGATATCAAATCAGCCTTCCTACATGGTGAACTAGAGGAAGAGGTTTACATTAAGCAACTAAAAGGCTTCCCAAAGTTGGGTTAGGAAGACAAAGTCTATCTACTAAGCAGTTTGAGATGATAGACTTAAGTCTCATGACCTTCTTTCTAGGCTTGCAAGTGCAGCAAATATCAAAAGGCATTTTTGTGGCACAAAGTAGATATACAAAAGAAATTTTTGCAAAAGTTACTACATACCTCTTGTGGTAGGATTGAAGCTAATGACTAATGATGGTGTTGCTAAAGTTGATCCAAATAAATATATAAGGTTAATTAGATGTTTACTTTATCTTGCTGCATTAAGGCCATACATCATGCAAACTGTGAACCTACTATCCAAATACATATATGAGCCAAGTGAACTTCATTACAAAGCTGCAAAAAGAGTTATTAGATACATCAAAGGCACTATAGATTATGACATATTGTTCAAGAAAATAGAGAAGTTTGAATTGATTGGATACATTGATAGTAATTGGGGTGAATGTAAGGATGATAAAAAAGAGTACCTCAAGGTATAGCTTTACCTTAGGGTAAGAAGATTTTAGTTGGAACTTAAAGAAATGGACTGTGGTTGCACAATCAACTGAAGAAGCTAAGTTTTTAGCAATTATAGCAATAATAAACCAAGTTGTATAGCTAAGGAATATCTTGAGAGATTTGAAGCTGACTCTAATGTGAAGTTACACCAATCCTTTGTGACAACCAAGCAATAATAGCCATCTCAAAGAATTTCATCCTACATGGAAGAACAAAGTATTTCCTGAACATGATTCACTATGTCAAAGAACCATAGGAGAAAAATGAAGTAAAATTGATATTCTGTAATTTAGAAACTTAGTTGGTAGAAATAATGACCAAACTATTGCACAAAAGCAAATTCCAAAAGCTAAGAAACAAGCTTGGAATGCAACCCTTTAATCCCAAGAAGGAGTGATGGTGTTACTAGTGTTGCTAGATTCCAGAAGCAGTATGTTCAGGTTATGACTTGCAATTCCAGAAACTTTTGAATATTAGTTAAGTTAGTTATAAGGAGAAAACTGCAAAATAACTTTTTGCCAAAAGTTGGCTTCTTCAAAATTAGAAATTTGTAATTTGAATTTGTCATAATTACTTTTGTTGATGTAATCATTATGAATTCAAATTTAAATAATAGAAGCACCCTATAAATATTTTATATGTATAAATGAAAAGTATGTTTTTGGCTCTAGACATTTACTGCCTTTCTAGTGTTTTTCTCTTCACTCTTTCATGTTGTTCTAGGCTTGTCACTTATGTAACTTATACAGCAAACCATACTAGAAACATACCAAAAACAAAACTAACAATACATACCAAAACCATATCAAACTAAAGTCCAATAACACTTCCTATGTAATCCATTCTATCTTTCTTTACTAGAAATAAAAAAACAAAAAAACCTTAATTCTTCAAGTTCATGTTATGTTCTACTTAGCATGAAGCAACAATGGTATTAAATCACATAAAGATATTAAAAGAACCTATGAGCGTGAAAAAATTAGAGACAATTCAAGGGAATTAGAAGGAAAGCTACTAGAAATCTTTGTCTAGCAACTTATTGCAACCTTTCAAAGTTATATTAATAGCTTTTATGAATTTCTCACCTCTTCCTATACCAAAATTCTTAACAGAAAACTACATGTAATGGTCTTTAACGATAAAGACCAACTACTTAAAAGCTTATGACCTTTGGGAGGTTATTGAGTAAAGAGGAGATCCTCCTACCTTGCTTGCCAATCCAACTATGTTTTAGCTAAAGAACCATAATGTGTGGCAAAGCACCTTAAAGCCTTGACTTGTCTTCACTTAATAATGTCTGAAGTGGTATTTGATAGGATCATGGCTTGTGAAACTCTGCAAAAGGCCTAAGAGAAGTTAAGAGATGAGTTTGGTGGCTCTATCAAAACTAGAAATATGCAAGTTTTAAACCTAAGAAGAGAGTTTGAATTGTTAAAGATGAAAGACACATAAACCATTAAAGAGAATAATGACAAGCTTATGAAGGTTATAAACTAGATTAGGATCCTTTAAGAAGACCTATGGCCAGAGAATCATAGAGAAGGTCTTGGTAAGTGTTCTTAAGAGACTTAAAACTCAAATCTCCTTATTAAAGGACTCTAAAGACCTCTCCTAAATCTCTATGTCAGAATTGATTTGTGTTTTTCAAGCTTAAGTACAAAGGAGGTTTTTCAAACAGAAAAGAGTTGTAAAATCGTCAAAGTTTGGAACCACTTACATCGTCAAAGTTTGGAACCACTTACTTTGTTTGCAGGCACAAAAAGCAAAGGTGTCTATAAAAGAGGTCAACTTGAAAAGCAAGGAAGAAAAGTTGCTGAGGGCAGTGAGTCTACAACCAATAAAATCTCTGCACCTTATGAGCATTACAGTATATCAACTCACCTTACAAAAGATTGTTAGAGAAAACTAGATGCTCTTTGTTCTGTCTGCAATAAGAGAGAGAATGTTGACAAAATCTATAAGATTAAAGGGAAGAAATTGAAGCAATAGAAAAAAAAAAAAAAAGCTCATGTTACAAATGAAGAAAACTAGCTAACAAAGGAAAAGTTATTTGTTGCAAACTGTAGTGCAACCATTGAATATAAGCAATCCTAGCTCATTAATAGTTGATGTACACATCACACATTGCCCTCTTTTGAAGTTTTCAAAGACCTTGATAGGTCTTATGCATCATGAGTGAGAATTAAAAGTGGGATCTTACTTTAAGGTCAAGGCAAAAGCACCATGGTTATGTCAACTCCATCAAATACCAAGCATATTACTAATGTACTATTTGTACTTGAAATTAACAAAAACCTATTAAGTACAAGTTAGTTGTTGGAAAAGAATTGTTCTTTGCAATTGTTTTTGAATTGTTCAAAAACAATTCTTTGAACAGTTCTTTTGTCTAGAATGCATGTACCATTCTAGACAAAAATAATGAACAAGTTATAAAAGTTCCAATGAAAGGCAAAAGGTTCTCTCTAGAACTTGATTAATTGCATCATACTACTATGCCAATAACAAAAGGTTAGGACATCATTTTTATACTAGCTTGCAAAAACTACAAAAGAATGAACTTATTTTAAAATTATCTAAGCTCACCCATTCTAGAGTTTGTGAAGCCTGTTAGCAAGGCAAATAGACCAAGAAGATTGAAATTAAACATTGTATTTTTGGCGTCAATAATGTTGTCTAAGTTATGACCATTGAAGGATTTCTAGTAAAGCTATGCTCATCTGTAATTTTCTAGCTCACCTTTTTTTGCTCTCTAAGTCATTAAGTAAGCTTAGGTTAAGACTACGTACGGGGCACCTTATGCTAATTGTCTACATGATATTTTGTATACCTAAAATCCATCTAGTATAATGTTAACTTGTAGATTTGGTAATGTAACTATTGAAGTACAAATTACCATAAAAAGACATGTTGCTCATGCTTTTATATACTTAACTTTGTAACCCTATATATGTGAATGAAAATACAAAAAAGTAAACTTTTTGGTAGTCCTATAACTCTCCTTTTCCCTATGGAATCCTTTCTATCTTTCTCTACTAAAAACGAAAAAAAAAAACAAAAGGAAAGTCTCTGAATATAGTAAAACCTTGATTCTTCAAGTTCATGTTATGTTCTGCTTAACATGAAACAATAATGAAGAAGAACTCAATATGGGGGCAAATTCAAGGCTAGTAATTATGCATGTTTGGTTAGAAAAGGAAAAATCAATACAACAACCCTCTCAAATAAAAAAGCTTATTAAGCTTCATGCCTCAACGTTAGCTTTTGTAATAGAGACTAGATTAAAGTCTTTTAAGATGGAGAAATTAAATACAACACTAAAATTTCCAAATGGTACTTTGTTGACTATCTTAAAACAAAAAGGGAGTAAAGCAAAAGACTAGGTATCCTTTTTTTTTTTTTTTTTGGAAAGAGTCTACTTTAATAAGCCTTTAAATAGCTTCAATACACCATATTGACATTACTGTATTGGATAAGCATCAATCAATGGAGTGGAGATTTTCTAATATTTATGAGTGGCTAAAGGAAGTTGAGAAAGAGCTTACATGGGATGTAATTCGTTAGCTCCACAGAGTACCTAGAGACCTTGGATTTGTATTATGTTTTTACATGAAAAGCGTAGAGGTTGACCTCAATTAATTGAACTTATAAATAAGTATCAATCTACTATGCATGATTGTAATTTAATTAATCTTAAAATTCAGTGATTTGATTTTATATGGACGAATGGCCAAAGAGGAAATGAAAATACCCAAGAAAGGCTAGATAGATTCTTTGCCAATAATGAATTTCTACCACCTTATCCATATGCATAAGCAAGGCATCGCTCTAGATTCAATTTAAATCATAACTCATTAGAGGCACAATTATTGTAGGCATTAACACGTCCTTGTTCTCAAAAGAATTTTTTTCAATTTGAAACTTTATGGCTAAGAGAGCCCACATGTGAAGTTGCTACTATGAAGCATAAGAGCAAGCTTAAAGTGGCTCATCAACTCTTAATCTTCCAAAAACTATAAATCAATGTGGAGTGGCTGTTAAAGAATGGGAATGATAACACTTCAGCCATGTAAATCAAGCACTTCAAACATTAGGACAATAACAACAAGAGCTTAAACAAACTCTCCTAACCAAAGTCAATATTGCTGCCTAATGCAAATTACAAACTGATATCAATGAGATGCTAAAGCATGAGTAGCATATGTAGGCCTAAAATTCTAGAGTCTCATGGCTCAAGGAGAGACAAAAGTGCAAAGTTTTTTCATTCCATAGCCACGCAATGCAAGAGGAAGAATTATGTTCACAATTTGGTAGATAAGGCTAGTAAAGTGTTTTGATTTGATTATAAAATTGCAAATGCATTTATGGAATACTGTAAAACTTTATTCTTCTCACAAGGACTAGCAGACATATAGCCTGTGTTGGATGTTGTACCTTTACAGGTATCTTCTCAAATGAACCACTTGCTTTATAGAAAATACACTAAAGAGAAAGTGTGTCATGCTCTATCCTAAATGAATCTAATAAAAGCTCTAAGTTCTAACAATATGCTTGTAATCATTTATCAATCTTTTCAAAATATTGTTGGAAATGATGTTCTATTGTAGGCACTGGACATTTTTAATACAGAAAGAGACCTAAACCTTATCAACCATATGAATATTTGTTTGATACCAAAAAAAAAAACATCACCAAGAACTTACAAGGAGTTTTGCCCAAAAAGTTTACAATGCGGTTTTTAAGTTTGTCACAAAAACCATTGCAAATAAACTCAAAATAATTCTTTATCAACTTATTTCAAAACTTAAAATGCCTTCATTTCAAGAAGACTTATTACAAATAATGCTCTTGTTGCTTTTGAAGCCTTTCACTACATGAAACATAAGTATCATGATAACAAGGGACATAATGCATTGAAATTAGATATAAGCAAGGCATGCGATAAGGTAGAGTGAGCTTTCTTGTAGAATTTGATGCTAAAGCTAGGGTTTGATGTTGGATACATGCAATTAGTCATGTGTTATGTTGCTTTAGTCTCTTATCGATCATTGTCAACTCTGTTCTAAGAAAGTGTTTCATCCCATCAAGAGTTTTGTAGCAAGAAGACCCTTTGTCTCTTTATTTATTTCTTTTATGTGTAAATGGCCTCTTAGTCAAGATATCTTCACTAGCCTTTAGTAGGAAAATTCAAGTATTGATAGCTAGGATTACAGATAGAATCACAAAGCTAAAAAATTACATAGACAATTAGAGCAAGCTTATACATTGCGAAGAGAGCTTTTTGGCAAAACAGAAGAGGAAAAATTTGAGACAAAAAAAAACCATGTTTTTGGCAAAACATAGTAATGGATGCATAAGTATAATGACATCATACTTATAAGCTTTTACATATTTATAAAGTGGTTGTTATCCAAGATTACAAGCAACATTCACTTTTCATTACTTATTGGATTGAAAACAAGTAAAATGGGGTTCTATACTTACCCTATAAAGTACATACGACAAAGAATTAAAAACCAAGAGAACTATATAACTAATTAAAAGATTTTCCTTGAATAGCAACTTGTTTGCTGGAACCATTCACTATCAAAATTGATTTTGAACATACTTGTCCCATAATTTTCAATGTTCAATACCAATTTTTATTGTCTACATTACTCCTCCTTAGGATTAGAACATTGAATTCCAAACTTATTCCTTAAGAATTCAAACTTGGCCTTAGGAAGTGCATTGGTAAAAGTGTTAGCAATTTAGTTTGCAGATTCATAAAAGATTAATTGAATAATTCCATCTTCTCTAGCATCTTGTATGAAATAACGTTTAATTTTGAAGTGCATGGTTATTCTATGGTTTATTGGATTCTTACATATTGTAATAGCTAACAAGTTATCAAAGAAGATAGATATGGGTTTAATAGAACCTTATTATAGATCAGTTAGAACATTTCTTAGCCAAATATCTTAAGTTATAACAACTATAGTAGTAGCTACATACTCTGCTTCTGCAATTGATTGTCCTACAACAAATTGCTTTTTTGAGTTCCAATTAAAGAAGCCACTTTCAAGAGAGAAGTAATATCCAAAAGTGCTTCTTATGTTTTTTGCAAACCTCCTTAATCACTATTAGTGTATCCACATAATTCTAGTTTCTTTAATCTTTGATACAAGACTCCAAGATTAATAGATCCCTTAAGATAACTTAAGATCCTTTTGCAACTTTGTAATACAATTCACTAGGGCTATGCATAAATTTAGAAAGTAAATTTGTTGTGTAGATAATGTTTGGCCTAGAAGCTATTAAGTACAACAAGCAAACCACTAAGCTTTTATATAACCCTTCATTGACTTTCTCAACTCCATCATCTTTGATCAATTTACTATTGACATCAAAAGGAGTGGACATAGGTTTGCATACCTTCATTTTGAATATTTTCAATACCTCCTTGGCATACTTAGTTTAAGAAATAAAGATGTCATATTTAGTTTGTTATACTTAAAGCCTTAGGAAGAAGGACATTTTGTTCAAATTAGACATTTCTAACACTAGTTGCATTTCTCTTTTGAACTTGAGAATGGATTCTATATAGCTTACAATAATGAGTAAATCATCTACATAAAGGGAGACAATAACAATTAAATCCTTTTCGGCTTTAGCAAACAATATTGCTTCATTTTGACTTTTAGCATAACCAAATTGAAGTAAATGATCATTTATTCTGCTAAACCAAGCTATTATGAGCTACTTGACACCATACAAGGCCTTTCTGAGCTTATAAACCTTAGTCTATTGTCCTTTAACTTTAAAGCCTTCAAGTTGCTCCACTAAGGTGTCCTCTTGTAGTATGCCATTAAGAAATACTAATTTGACATTAAGGTGATAAACATATTGGCCTTTTTATGTAGCAAAGGCTAGAATCAACTTAATAGTATCAAATCTTGCCACTGGTGCAAATGTGTCTAAGAAGTCAATACCATGCTATTATGAGTAGCCCTTAGCAACCAACCTTGCTTTCAACTTATTAATACTTCCATCAGTGTGCAATCTGGTTTTAAATATCCATTTGACTCCTATGGCATGTTTCTTTTCTAGTCTTTTAGTTAAGTACTAAGTTTAATTCTCTTCAATTACTAAGATTTCTTCTTGTATAGAAGCTTCTTCATAATATGTAGGTTCTACAACAACTACATAGTTTATATCATATATCTCAAAAAGAGTTCTAGTTCCTTTGACAGGAACATCATTATAAGCTTCATCATCTGAGCTTTCTAAATCTATATCAATTGGTTGTTAGAACTGATTATGTAATATTTATAATTGTTGCACCTCAGAATGATCCCAATTTCAGCTTTGATCCTCTTTGAATTTGACAATTCTACTTATCAAGACCTTTTAAGCTTAAGGATCATAAGCCTTGTATGCTTTAAAGATAACATTATAACCAATGAACACTACAAGCTTTACTCTTTGATCTAACTTATACCTTTTTTTTGTTTTTTTTTTTTTCTAGAATGAGGACATAACATAGATAGCCAATGATCCTCAAGTGTTGCATTGTTGGCTTGCTCCCAAACCATACTTCATATGGTGTTTTGTTTTGAGTAGTTTTTGTAGAAAGCCTATTCAACAAGTATACTAGGATATTTATAGCCTCTGCCCACTTCTTCTTTGGTAGGTTCTTCTCAAACCGAAAACACTTAGATATCTCCATAATAATTCTATTCCTTCTCTCACTCACCCCATTTTGTTGTGGGGTACTCTCACTCACCTCATTTTGTTGTGGGGTATAAGGTACGAATAATTGATATTTGATTCTTGTAAAAATATAGATTTGTTGAAATGCATGTAAAGTAAACTTAGTGTCGTTATCTAATCTCATGGCCTTGATGTTATTGTCTAATTCATTTTCTACTAATGCCTTAAAAGATTTGAATTCTAATGCACTTTTGACTTCATCTTTAAAATATTAATTTAGCAAAATTTTAAAAAATCATCAATAAATAGGATAAAAAACTTGCTTGCAACTGAAAATTTAGTTGAACATTAGGCATGTTTGGAATACCGATAAAAGTCAGAATCATAAAAAAAATTTGATGCATCATACAAGCAAGCAGTTTAATAGGTGGATTTCTTTAATCCTAGCATCTTCATCAAAGGCTTCCAAGAAGCAGCAATCAAAACATAAATGAAATTTCAGCATTAAATAATGTTGTACAATGATTTTGGAAGTTCTGCAATTAGAAAACTGCATTAAGGTTGCATACAGCTCTTCATTCCCCATTTTTCTTCGCCATAGGTAGCTCCAGTTTATATTGCAACACCTTAAGAGGTTCTTGGTATACAGAAGTCATGCTATTGTTCCACTCAGGATGTTTCATGGGGGGAAAACAGTAGTTATTAGATATATGATACCTTTAATCAAATTTCAGGAGTTTGAGAAATGAAGTAATTTTGCTTTGCAATGTCTTTTTAAAGTTAATCTCAATAGGTTGAAATGAAGGCAAATTTTTAAAATCTTTCAAAGAATAAGAAAAGGCAAAACACACGGGGGATAATGAAAATTAGAGATCAACAGCACTTAGAGAAAGAATTCTCCAGCCAGGAAAAGGAAAATTGGTTTAACAATAGCTATTAGCAATTGTTTCTAACAAACAAGAAGAAAAGAAAGTAGGACTTCAATCAAAAGCCATGGACCACTTACCTAGAAAATGCCGCCAACATCCTACAAAGGCTCATTGTATCGGAAACTTATGCTCACACAATGAATTACCCTCTTGCATCAAGAATCGCTCCCTGCCTTCGGCTTTTACAGATTCTGAAGACCACCCCTTATAGTGATCTTTGCGTCAAAATCTCCACTAAGTTACTGAAAGTATGACTTCACAACCTCATTTATACTAATTAAACACTCAAATCCTCTTAACACAATTTCTTCGATGATCAAGATTCAACCCTCTAAACCACTTAACGCTAATCTTTGGTGATTTAGATTTCCACCGATAGCTGGTACACTCAGAGGCATGCCAATGCTATTTTTCCCCTCTTCCACTCCAATTGACTAGCTTCTTTTTGTTTTTTTTTTTTTTCTTTTTTATCTTTTTCGAAAGCACAAATATGGCTACATTTTTTTTTATTTTTTATTGAAATGGCGACGTATTGATGCCCTATAGATATTTACATATAAATGTAAATATAGACATTACGGTGACTAATTAGACCACATTTTACAGCAAGCATCCTCCCTATGGTTGATGTTATGCGTCTAGAGTCTGGACTCTAGAATCTAGAATTTGTGTAGTGGATTACTTGTACGCTTGAAGTACCGCTTTTTCGAAGAAAAATATCTAAACGCAAACCAACAAAAAATCTTAAAATCCACTAATTATCCAGATAAAAGGGAAAGGCATTGAATTAGCACACCATCCCTTCGTCTGGCGCACCGCACACCTTGTCTCTCTTACACACATCCTTTTATAGCAAAAATGTCTCCGTTGGCATGGCTGCTGCCTCCACAAGCACCAACACCATCTACTGGTCCATTTATAGCAAAAAGCTCAACTCAGACTCCGAGGTTGTTCAGCTTCTATCCTTCCGCTCCGAGGAAACCGCGTGAGGGTCCATGGGCATGCAAGGCTTCATCTTCATCTTCTTCTTCATCAGTAACTGACTTGGACCTCTACGATCTTCTGGGTATTGATAGCTCTTCTGATCAGTCACAGATAAAATTGGCCTATAGGAAACTGCAGAAGCGCTGCCATCCAGACATTGCCGGGCGAGCCGGGCATGACATGGCCATCATACTGAACGAAGCTTATGCAGTGCTTTCTGACCCAATTTCACGTTTTGCTTATGACAAGGTCTCTGTTTATGCATTTTCTGCCCTTTATTTCCTTTCAATCATTGTCAGGATTTAGCAACAACACAACTAGGACTAAACTAACCCTTGAAATGCACTTGCGCACAATTGGTCTAGCAAACTTGTTTAAGTGACGCTTCTGCAACTTTTAATCAGTATTAAGTCCGGTACCCAGATATATTGTAATTGCTCAATTGTTCTCACAAAGCAAGCTACTCTCATGCCTTTTACTATATATTTAGTACCCAGAAAGATTTTAATTGCATTATTTATGTGTGTGTAGGAAAAGAACAGTTTTACTTGCTTCTTTTCTTTTGTTTATTTACCTGTCTTTTTATATGTCCCAACTTATGTTTCATTTTCTTCAAGAAGAACCCGTGGAGTATTAGCGTTATGTTAACCGTGTTTTGTCCTAACCTACTAGTTCAACAAGTAAACAAACAAATGCACTTAACCTACAAGTTCATCGGAAGAAGTTGGCTTGATTAACTGGTAACATAGTACCATGCATAAAGATTCCATGGAATATGATCCTAAATTCTTCCGGACTTTTGTTAGTCTTGCTAAGCATGTTTCGTGCTGTTCTGATGGCTGTGAAAGTCTCTCTTTGTTTTCTTTCTTTTTTTTTTTGGTTCTGCATTACTGCTGTTCCAGTCATTTGTGGTCATCACAGGTAATGCAGCTGTAATTGCCAGTAATGTGACCGCAATTTTGGTTTATGCATCACAATTGCTGACGTGGACAACTATTTAACATCATGCTCGTGACAGATGCCTAAGACTACTGTCAGTCTGGGTTTTAGCAACACCAGTCTAGGAGCTTATTTGTTCCTGTTACAATTAATATGAGCCGTTTTAACCTTCTGATCTTTCTGATGATTTATACAATTTGTTTGAGACAGCTTTATAGTTCTAAGGGGTGAAGCTAATATCTTTGGCACATGTGACAGCTAATGAGTCACTGTCATGATCACAGAAAAAAATTCCCTTTCTGGTAAAATACTGGAAAAAGGGTACTATTTTCCTTTTCTCTTACTTGTTTTTTGTCCTGTGGAAAACTTGTAGAGTCCCTGTCACTTTGTCAAAATCACAATGGGCTAACAAAAGCATCTGTCAGTTTATTTTGCTATAATTTAGGTATTAAATATTCCTTTGTAGCTTGGTACAGGAACAAGAAAAGATTACAGAATTTCATGGATATACTGGTAAACCAATATACTCAGTGTGGTTTGGCTCAGAAAATGAAAGACGGGCAGTTTTTGTGGATGAAGTGAAGTGCATTGGATGTTTAAAGTGTGCCTTATTTGCAGAGAAGACATTTGCTATTGAATCAGTTTATGGAAGAGCGAGGGTTGTTGGACAATGGGCTGATCCAGAACACAAAATTCAAGCAGCCATAGAAACTTGTCCTGTTGATTGTATCTCGTAAGACAGTCATTTTCCCTAATCATATAATTAGTTTCATCATCTAACTTACCGAGATAGAGGTCTGCTTCCAATTTGTTACTTGTCGGAATGTTGGATTGATCTGTTTACGTATCTGAGCTTGTTCAAATTTTAAGCTGTCAAACAAATCAAACTAAAGTCTGTATGAAGAGACAAAGCAAAATTGTTATGACACAACAATGTAGTGTCAGCTACAAGGATTTCTATCCTATAGTTCAGATGATACCTGGTAAGAAATGTTAAAAAGCCAGAGTCTGCTGGTTTATTATCTCATATTGCATAGACCATAATTTGTGAGTCATCCACTTAATCCACCAGTAGTGCAGAAGACTGAAGAAAAGAAGTCCTCTAATAATAATCAAGGTTAAACCTAGAATGCCATTTATATGAGCACTGTGCATCAAGTGCAAAATTTCATGGATATGTGTGTGTGCATGCGTTTTTATATGTATCAGAGCCAACTTCGAAGATACTAGAGTGTTCGATAAAACTCTCTTGAAATAAACTCATTGTTCTCTTATTATCAACATTTAGGATTGTGGAGAGGTCAGAATTACCAGCAATGGAGTTCTTAATGTCAAAGCAGCCACGTGGGAATGTACAAGTTGGTGCTGGCAACTCAGCCGGCGCACCTGTGTCTGATATATTAGTTGATGCCAAAAGGTTTCAAACCAGATTTTTTAATAAGATGAACAAAGTCGGGGCTCAAGACTCTCAGGTAATGCCTCCACACTATCTCTTACAAGTTTCACCAATGCATGAAAACATTTGTTTGGGTTGTTGAAATAATGATGGTAGCATATTTAATATAAGGTGATATTGTGTTGTGTGTAATGTGTGTTTGTAGGGGAAACATTCCTATGCTAGGCAACATTATTGGCTTTGTAACATTTGGGACTAAGAGAACTTTTGTAAGTACTAAATTTCACTGTTACAGATCGTTAATTTGTTAGATAATGCAAATTTAAAAAAGTACAATAAAAACTACAAGTAAAATAAAAAATTTAAAATTCTAAAAAAACTAAATTAGATTTAATAAGAATAAAAAAAAGATTTAATATTTATTGACAAAATATAAATTAAAATTAATACAATATAAAAGTAATTTTAAGAAATTTCAAAATTTTCAAAAAATAAAACAAAAAAAAAGTCTCTCAAATTTATTTAAAAATCAATTAGTTAGTTTCTTACAACAAAATATTACACAACTATATATGAAGTTTAAAATAAAATAATAAATCTAAAATAAAATTGAAAATAACAAATTTATCTAATAAATTATAAATGATTGATTTTAAATTAAAATATTATTAAACCCATTATAATTGTAAAATAATTTAATAACATGCATAACTCCTTAAAAAAAAAGATATGTGACTAAATTCAAAATTTAATGTAAAATTTTCAAATAAATTTTCCTTGAACCTGTATGAGGTTTATTAAGATTTGATATTTCTCTAAATATTTAACTTTTTGTTGTGCATTACTTCAGGTTCTAATAGATTTAATAAGCTCATTTAATGCCTTACAAAAGAGGGTTATAGATCTCTATATGGACTTAAAACATAATAGGAAATAACAAAATTTTTTAACAAATTATTGAATAAATGATTAAATATAAATTGAAATATTATTGAACCCATTATAATTATAAAATAATTCAATAACACATGATCTTCCAAAGAAACAAAGTGTGGTCAAATCTAAAATTTAGTCCAAACTTTTTAAATAAGTTGTCTTAGAATTTGTATGAAATGTATTAAGTATTGATGTTCCTCCAGCTATTTATCCTTTTATTGTGCATTTTTTTTAGCCTTAATAACTTTAATAAGTCCATTTAAAACTTATTGTATCCTTTCAATTTTAACTTTTATTATTAGATCTTCGTATATACGCAATGGATTATTATACATGTTGACTTAGTTCCGTCACTAGGCTTTATTTAAATGATCAGTCATAACTTTTTCTATAATCTTTTATTGTCATTAACTATATATAAAATTTTTTAACATGCATGTGGGAATATCAAAGATAAAGAAGGAAGACTCATTTTGTAATTATAAAATGAATTTATCTTGTTTTATTAAAGTTAGAAATATCTTTCTATTTAGATGTTGTTCTGGAATGCTATTAAGTCATATGCTTTAAGATTGATAAATGTTGCATTTTGAAATTGTAGTTTAATTTTTGTTTCATTTTACTTTTTTTTTTTCTAGTTGTGTTCCCTTAATATTCAGTTTTTGAAAACATGAGATATAATTGTTAATTACTTAAATGAATATTCAATGGAAAATGGAGTTGTTTTAGGCTTTTTACTTTTGCCTTGTCACCTTTGTCACTAACTACTTAGGCTTCATTGGTTAGTAAAAGGTCTTATAATTGAGTATTACCTTAGTTAATTGAATTTTCCTTCTAAGTAGTTCACTAGATTGTCAATTATATTCCATTCTTATTCTAAGAAATGGAAAAGAAGGAAATGTGGCGAGTAGGGTTTTTGAGTGGGATTGATGCTTTTGTACTGTGATCATATTTCACACGACCAAGTTGATTACATCAAATTTATCATAGATCTTATTAAAGCATTGAACTTTCTTATCAAACAACATTAAGTAATAGTGTAAATTGGAACTCATTTAGGAAATAGACTTCCAAAGGGAAGCAAGAAATTCAGCTGTTCAAGCAATCAGATCAATCTCAAATTGGTTGTACTGGCAAGCACCGAGGTCAAAATCATCCACAATAGAATCTCATCAAAATTTGATTCAGGCAGCCCAAAAATCAACTGAACCAAATATTGACAAGCTCCAGGAGGTTGCTACAAGAAGAAGGCAAGCAATGGAGAGCACAAGATCCATCTTTCAAACTCCATCAAATTACATACACTACGATGAATATTGGATTCCATCTACACAAGCACTGCCTACCTCGAACGATAGCTCTGGCTCTAAAGCTACCTTAGAGGCTTTACATGCTCTTAAATTCAAGGACATGAATGATGAACATCACGGAATGGGAGAAAATAATCACACTAATCCCATAAGATGGAGAATCCCACTAATGACTGCAACAATGGCAACAATTATTGTGTACTTGCACAGAGGACAAGAGGCAGTTGCTGGATTGGATGAACATATGGGTGGTTCATTAGCACTGGAAATTGTTAACAGTTCTTGGTTACATATTACGTTAGCATGGATTACATGGTACTTGCTTGGCGTGGCTGTGGTAGAACTGGTTGACTACACAAGGAATAGGTTATTATAGAATCAAAATTTTAGATTGCAGGTTGCAGACCACATTGTAACTCCAGTCAAGTGCAGTTATCCTATGTAATGCGACCACAATCATGGCTAATGTGGCTTGCAATATCCAACATTATCACAATGCAATATTATGGACATGTCTAGTAGTAGACTGCAATTTGCAAATATTGTATAACATGTAAGACATGATGCTTCATGCACTGAAACAAAATTTGATGTAAAATAAATTTGTAGTGAGCAAGTGTTTAAGCTAACATCTAAATAAAGAATAGCGATCTGAACTTGTTGCAACTTCTTCGCGACCAATTCACCTCTTTGGTTGTTTCTTCTTTTCTTATTGTTATGACACCAAGTGCAAGTACTCATTGATGGTTAAAAAAGGTTGAAAGAGTATAATTATTTAGTTATATATCTCAAAGTGATTTAGGATAGTTAATAAACAAATCATTCATCATATTAATTAAGGATCTTTGAATTTGATATAAGACATAATTATATAATACATAAACAATTAGGTATAAATAGACTTATAAATCTTAGAACTTTATGATTTTCATATAATAAGAAAGAGAATATATCTTAAGAAATTTAGAACTTGAAAAACTTTTGATGCAAAAGATTATTGAAATAAGCAAAAGAACACAAACCATTATGTTTTAATTCGAATCTTAATTTTTATTATGTAAAGTTTTATTTTGAATGTTGTTAAAAGTAAAGAAAGGATAAAACCCCTCTTTATAAAGACTTAAGTCTCCCATCAAGATTTTTCAAGAGTCATAACTTTTAACTTATGATGAGTTTTAATTAAGAGATATATTTTTTGACTAACTAATAGAATTCAAGCATTTAAAATACTTATTAAAATTAAAATATTTATAATTTTATTAAATAAATTAATATTTGATAAAATATCCTTAAGTGTCATATGAGCCATTATTTTTCTACCATGTGAACCTATCATCTTTCTATTTTCTATTTTCGCTGCTTTAGTTATAAGTATAGGTAGCCTTTGTCCAACTTTTCTCTTTGTCTTTGCCATTGACCCCAAAACTATCCAAGAAAGGGTTAAATTGGGTTGTTAAGAACACATGCCTAAATATGTGAATTATGAACAAATAAAAACAATTAAGCACAAATAATTAAGCAAGCTTTGTCATGAGTGTATGTGAGCAATAATAAGAAGAGATTAAGGGATAAAGAAAAGTGAGACATAGCAACTTATAAAGGTTTAGTCCTTTTGAACCTTTGTTTGCTTCTTAATGTTAACACCTTGAGAGTTTCAATCTACTATTAAACTCTCCAAACTAGAAGGAGAACAACAACACATACATAATGGTCACTTGACCATGTTTACACTCTTATTCAACACTTTCACAACTCTTTTGAGCTTATTAACTCACTTTTTCACACTTGAATCAATCACTCTTTCTCACTTTCTCACTTTGAACTCATTAGTTCTTACGAAGATTTCTCTCACTTCTTCTCTTTCAATCTCAAGAGCATACATATTACAAATAAGAAAGGTGTTTGCAGTTGTTGTATGAAATGAGTTTTATACAACCTTGACATTTTTTAGCCATTAGAAGTAGTAGAAAATTCCATCTAGAACATTGGCTAGAATTCTAGAATTATTGCTTCATTTATTGCCTTTTTTTGCTCTAGTTAATTGGTGCAGTATATTGGCTTGATCTATCAGTAGTGTAGAAATCCTAATGCAAAAATCCTAAATTTATTGCTTATCTCTTTAAGACATTTCCAAAATGGATTTGCTAGCAAAAGTCTTTAGAAAATGAATTGTATCTTTAAAAATTTGTGACTCCATGTTGCCTTTTTGATTAATTAGAAATTCCAACAATGAAGACTTTGCATATATGAATCATTTTCAGTTTGCTTTGGTAGAAATTCTCCAATAATATGTCGAGACTCCATCTAGATGACTACTTAATTGATTTCTTTTTATATATGAAGATAATTTGAACTTTCTCTAGCTCTTATCCTTGATTAATACCAAAACTTCTTTAAGTACAAATAATTCCAACAATTTATCATAATAGCTCTGACATGCTTTAATTTCTAGTCAATAACTTTCTTTACAAATATCTAATTAACACTTTCTGGTTGATTTGGAAACTCAATTAAAAAATCTTTCCATTTATTTAATCTTTGCCTCTTAATGTCTTTCTAATTGTTCATAACATTTGTAAAATGTTGATCTAGAAAGTTTGTCATCACAACTTAATACTCTTTACTCAATTTAAATTGAATGTTTATTTCTAGACATTTCTAGCTTTCTAATTATGAATAGTTCATATCTAATTCATTTTTATTTGATCACACAAGCCTTTGAAAATGGCTATCACTTTGCTTGCATTACTTCTTTTCTCATTTGTGTTTATTTGATTAAATCTTTTCACTAATCACACTTAACAAACACATTAGTAACTTTTAATGTTTTGTAATTATCAAATTGAATATGAAACCTTAGGGTTTCAACATTTGTGAAGGGAAAAAGTGTTTGATCTAAAGCTTGGAATAGACGCTACCAATTTTATACCTTTTATTTATCAATAGGAAATGATCCAAAATGAATAGGGATTATTCTTAACATCAAAAGTTTTTAACCATCATTTTTCTTTAATACACTGATGTATTTTTTTTTTATCTTACAATAAGGCTAGGAATTTATTACTAACTAGAATTTAGTTCATCAAAGAAAATTGGTAACAATACATCATTTGGAATATCCTTGCCTCAAATGAATTCATTAAACACTTCTTTAAGCACAAACTTGGTTGCTCTATTTTGATAAAACTAAAGGCTTTAGCTAGGTGCATCATTCAAACTTAAATTTAATGTTTAGTTTTGATGAGAACAAAACAATGTAATATTCCAAATGTGTTTGGTTGAGTGTGTTCAATTATAATATTTTGATAAAAATTCAATTTTTATAAGATGAATTTTTCAAGCTATTGAATTTCTCACAAATAGTCTCTTAGCATAAGAATTTAGAATAAGCATTGCCTAGTTTTATTATTTTTGTGTTGAATAATTTACATGAGATATTGAGTTGAAATTTTTAAAGGTTGAATGGAAATTAGATTTAGGTGATTATGGATGGAACACTACCATCATCTAACCTCACATAACTCTTATGAGCTTTATCTATTTATGGGCATAGGTCATCATGATCAAATCACGTATTTCTTTGTGTTATTCTTTCCCCTTTTTTTCTTAGTTTATTTTTTCCTATATTTTATTTTATATTTGAACATTATATTAGATTCTTAATCTTGGTGTCATGACATGCCCCTCACTTAAGGAGAAAGGAACGACATGGACATGGAAGGATGTGGATTAGCCTTGTCAAATGAATGGGACCATGATAGGCCATTAGTATTAGGTGCATTTGTGATCTCGACAAATATTGGGACTAAGGCAAATGATCTGCTTATGGTATCTAACCCAATCCACCTTTACCATTCATTTGGCTATGGGGCTTGCCAAACCTTGCTAGACTTATTAAAGCCGTTATTAGACCTCTTGTTCTTGAGTATGAAGAAAGTGGGCCTTGAAAAGATTTAATGTGTTGTTGGCTTGTACTCATATGGGGCTTTTTAATGTATTTGGATTATAAGTTTTTTTTTTTTTTTTTGGTAATATAAGGTAGTGCCTTTAGGCTTATTGTATTAGGTCTTGGATCTGTAAAACACTTATTACTTCCCTTCATTCATTGTTCATAATGGGTTGGATTTTTGTTGTAGTGAATTTGGGTTTGTAACTTAAACTTTAATAATAAATTATTATTTTTATTTACATATTGTCTTTTTTTGTTCCCTTTTTTCCTATTTTTTCTTTTTCTCTTTTTCTTTCATATGACGAAATACAACTCTTATTGCAATCCAAATAAAAAAAAATTATCAATATCCAAATGGTCTTACATCTTTGTGAGTTGCTTTAGAATAAAAAATCTTATTGCAATACAAATGATCTTCACCCAAAGAGAAAAACAAAGAAAGAGAGAGAGAGAGAGAGAAAAGGAGGGTGTAATATTTTAGTTAAAGGTATAATAGTTGCTTCTCTTTGCAAGTTACTTTATAATAAAAAAACAAGTGAAGACTTTCTTGGATTTTTATTTTGTCCATTCGTCTAAATGCCCACATGAAGAATGTCATAATTTAATAGGAGTGCTAAGGTGCACTTGAAAATAGAAAATTAGTAAGACTTGCTTGCTTAATGGTCCCTTTTTTGTGGCCTCACATCATAAAGATAGTTGATCCGTCTATGACTTAATAAAAGGCCTATCAAAGGTAAAATGATGTTAGTTGAAACTATGATGTCTCTACTAGAGATTTTCTTCTTATAGGTAAATCTATTTACAACACACCATGGATTTGGATTAAATTGATTGAGTTTTACATGAAGGATACATTTAAAATTGCATTTACAATGACTGTGAAGGTCACAATTAATGAAATAAGGTTGAAGGACTATTGGGATTACATTTGATCAAATGAATGAACATCAATTTGCGTAAAGATTGTCATTAGTTTGTTTGAACTTGTCCAATATGGTTGCATCACCCTAATTATTAGAGTTCAAGTGCAAAGCGTATTCTTAGACACATCTAAAGTTGTTATTGCAAATCAGATTTATTGGTTATGGATGATTGCAAATGTGTTTAAACTTGCTCAAGATGGTTTCGTTGCCCTGTTCACCAAGGTTTAATCATAAACACACTCTTAAACATGCTTATGGTTACTAGAAATTAGAGTATGGCCTAACGAACCCATTGAAGGTTTGCCTTATTTCATCACCACTTATCTACATCCTTTCCAAATGCCCTTGCAGATCGAGCCATTATCTAAAAATCTCTCTTAACTTTAATTCATCATGGTTAATGATCTGTCCTTAATTTGGTGTTTCTCATTTCTTATGACATCTTTTGATTTTACTTTGCTCTTTTTAGCTTTTTATTTGTTGTCTAGAGCTATGAATTGTAATTGATCTTGTGACTTATCATATGCTATGCTCTTGCCTTGCAAAATCTTTATATTCATATTTTGTATATCCCTTTACTTGCTTTCTTACTTAAACAACGACGTTATCTTCTTTTTCAGAAACTAAGCTACTGTAAGACGTTTGTTGTCACTTGCTCCTTATTGGAGAGACCTTCTTCTCTCCCATTGGTTACATTTTGCTTAAAAGCCTAAGCCTAAAATAATTAAAGCCACCATGAAGTGCTTTTGTTCTTAGACTTTTTTTTGCCTTTTGAATTAAGTGCCCATGCCCCAAAAGCCTTTTTTATTTTTAGAAGCCATTAGAAAGTGGTCAGCTCCTTGGCCTATTCATTTCTTGATCTTGCTCCGCTAGGTATCTCAAATTATTGATTTCTCCTTATTTGTTGATGCCATATAAAGACTCCTAACATATTGTTAAGAAAAATACCTCATGTCCTTGTGAATCTCAAACAAAGTGATAAAGTTTATACTTCGTTTATTTTAGATGTTTGTTGGCATATTTTAGCTAATAAATTATGATTAAGTCAATTGCACAAGTACAAAGGTTATGAAATGCATTAATGCCCTGTTCATAATGAAGGAGGGTTATTATTCATAATGTGGCAAGTTCATAAGCAAATATAAAGAGGAATGATGACGTTCCATGATTTGAACAAAGAAAATGATGAATTTTGAAATAAAGGGATAAAATGAAAATTAAACTAATGTAAAATGAATAAATGAAGACTAATAGTTTCACTAATAGCTTGATATGAGATTTGTTTGAATGCCTCTTGTACATAAATCTCATCTCTTTAATTATGTCTTACATCCTTTTTGAACTCATTTATAGGGTTTTTTTCTTTAGCTAATGGATGAAGTTTTGAATACTATGCACTTTTAGCCAACCTTGTCTAATTAACTATGCTTCATATTTTATCTTAGGCATTCTTAGTCTTAGTTATTGCTTAAACAAAATATTTTTTCATTACATCTAATTTAATAGGATTTGGAAAATCTTTTCCATCAATATTAGTCAAAATTAGTGCTTCGCTTGAGAATGCAATTTTTACAACATATGGACTTTAATAATTCAACATCTACTTGCCCTTTAAATCATTTTGACTTGGTGAGACATTTTTAGGACTAAATCTCCTATTTTGAAGTACCTAGGACATATTTTTCTCTTGATGCACTCATAATATTTACCTTTGGTATAATTGTCTATGGTAGATCACATTCAATCTCTTTTCTTTAATAAGATTTAGATACTTATTCCAAACTCTAACCCATTATGCCCCCTCTAATTAAGCCTTTATTAGAACCCTTAAAGATGGAATTTCAAATTCAACTAGCACAACTACCTCAATTCTATAAACTAATATAAATGAAGTTGCCCTAATAGATGTATGCATCATGGTACAATAAACATATAGTGCAAATGGCAACATCTTATGCTAATCTTTATGTGTAACTACCTTTTTTTAAATAATTCATTTGAGATTTTTATCAATAATTTTAATTGCCCCATTTATTTTTGTTTTATATAAGATGGAGTTGTGATGCTTAAATTTGAATTGGTTGTAAAGGTCAACATTATTTTATTTTCTAAGTTGGTTGCATTGTCTATAATCTGTTGTTTTGGCACACTATATTGACATATGATATTTTACATGATGAACTTAGTGACTACTTTATAGGTAACATTTGTATAAGATGTTACTTTAACTCATTTTGTGAAATAGTTGATTACCATTAGAATTAATAAAGGTTTATTAGAAGCTTTTGGCGTAGCAAGACTGTTTACACATACATGGAGAATAACCATGGGGATGTCATATCATGTAATAGAATGAGTACTGCATGTATTTTATTTACATGTATCTGAAATTCATAGCATTTTTGGGCAAGTTAAAAGCAATCTAATTCCATGGTTAACCAATAATACCCTAGCCATTAAGATATAACCTATATAAGTCTTCATGCATCTTTTTTCATTATAGTTTCTACTTCAACCATATCTATGTATTATAATAAGACTAAGTTGTAATTATACTTATAAAAGATGTCTCTATGGATAAAGAAATTCATTATCATCCTTCTTAAAGTTCTTTTGTCATTTTCATTTTATTTTTCAAGATATCATAACTTACCATTTGCTTCCCTTCTATGTGCATGCAATGAGTTAAAGTGTGGGGGACATTGACATGGATCATTTGAGCATTGGCTCTAAGATCTATATTATACATTACTAATTTAGTTGCTAAAGCATTAGAGACCTAATTATTTTCCTAAGACATGTAATTAAAGGTGATCTAATCAAATTACCTTATCAATTATTTGATGTACATATGATAAGGAAAAAGCTTATGGTCTTTCATTTCCTATTCTTCTAATAATTGGTAGATGACCAACATTGAGTCACCATATATCTTAAGACTTTTAACTTTCATTTCCAAGCCATACAGCAAACCCATAGCGCATGCTTCAGATTTTGCTCTATTACTAGTGCATTTAAATTATAGTTTTGCCATAATTGGATATTGGTTACCTAAAGGAGAAATTAGAAACACTCTAATTCCATGCCTAAATGCATTGGATGCTTTATCAAACCACATTTTTCATTCATTTATTGCCCCTTTATCCTCTTAATTTTGACATAAGGCTAGCATATCTTTATCTGAGAAATCAAACTGTATTAGCTCATAATTAAGAATGGCTTAATCTACTAGAAATTCTGTTATTACACTACCTTTTATGGCTTTTCAATTAATACACTAAATGTCATATTCTAATAAAAGAACTTGCTAGCAAGCAATACATCTTGATAGAATTAGTTTTTCAAAGATGTTCTTAAGGGGATTGTCTTTAGCAATAAGTCAAATTGTATAATATAAAATATATTGTGAAGTTAGTATGTTATCCATGCTAAAGTGTAATAGATTCTCTACATATTTGAATATCAGATCTCATGATTTAGGAATCTTTTGTTAAGGTAATAAATAACCTTTTTTTTTTTTGCTAGTTTCATTATGTGTCCTAAAACACAACCTATGCATTGCTCTTATATGATGAGATATAATATGACATAATCTTAACAAAAGCTTTATGATACAATTGTGTCATTAACACATATCTTTATCTTTTAATGTATCATATCATTAAACAAAATGACCATTGTCTATTAATAAGTGGTGCCTACATTCTTAAGGATGAATGGCATGACCTTATAGCAGAAGGTGCCCCACATCATGATAAATGTTGTTTTCTCCATGTCTATGATTGCCATCTTGATTTGATTATAGCCCAAAAACTTATCCATGGATGAAACCATTGAAAGACTAATAGTGTTATCTATAAGATTATCAATATGTAATAGAGAGAAGTTGTCTTTGAAGCTTCCTTTATACTAGTCCTTATAGTCTATGGACATATATACCCTTATTATCTATTTTTTGGTATAGACTTAATGTTGCCAACCTATTCAGGGTAGTTTTCCACTTAAAGGAAGTCTGTGTCTAATTTCATTTTTTGTTCTTCTTTAATTTTCATAAAAAAAAAAAAAATTCTTTAGGTTTTATTCTCCTAAGCTTCTACCATATGAGCTTGCACTTTGGTGTTTAAGCTCAACATATCTTGGTATGACCAAATGAATACATCTATATATTCTTTAAACAATTAAATTATGCTTTGCTTACTCTTTAGGGCAATTCTTTAGCTAATTTTAACTTATCATAGATTTTTTATAGTCCCTAAATTAACTAGCTTAATTGGCTTTTTCTCAATTATGGATTTCTTATCTTTTTGCTCAAGTATTCATTAGAGGTTTGATAGAATCTCTTCTCCTTTAGAGTCATCTAGAGTCAACACATTAAAGGTATATTTGGATTTTTTCTTAAGATAAGTACTTGTTAGATTATCAATCTTATCTTTAGACATCTTAAACAATAGATAAAAGGTTTAAAATGAACAAGCATCAATAAAATGGCTTATATAAATAAAAGTAAAGATTAACGTTACAATTAAAACGAAAAAGTTAGAATTATAAGTTCAATTAGTATAAACATATGTTATTAGTTGACATATAACAAAAGATTGCCCATTTTATTATATAGTTACCCCTTAATATCATAGGCATTAATTGGTGAAGGAAGTAAACTACATTACTTTGTAATATACTAGGGTCATTGAGGAATCTCCCAAACTTACTAGTTGTTAATAAGGCATTAAGGTTGTAAGGATATATTAGTGGAACTTTAGGCAAATCTTTTTCATCTTTTTTGAAAATCATATGGATTTTCATTACACCAAGTTCAACAATGACTTTAGTTGACCCATCACATTATTATTGGCTTGTTTGATGAACCCTTCACTTTTGAAGTAATAAGCTAAGAGTTGCACAAGTTTGCTTGCTCATCTTTTAAGTATCCCTTTGCAATGTTGTCTTAGTTAGGTTGGTATCCAATTCTAGAATGACCATGTTGCCTATTAGGTTATATAGGAGTTGTGATACCCTAAAGATATTTTCTAATTCCTTTACTTGGGAGATAAATCGTCATTTTTGCCATTTTTAATAGTGCTTTGAATGGAAAAGGTGACATCCTTAGGAATGACTCTTTTACCCAAGGAATAGCATTTGCAATTTTAAAGGATCAAAAAAATACATTCAACCCTTTTTTAGCTGCCTTAACATAAGTCATTCTTAAAGGTCTAGAAACAAGTAAATCTTATTCATTTCAAACTTCAATTAACTGGCCACCTACAATTAACTTCACATTTTGATGCAAGATGGAGGGAATGAATCTTGTAAAGTAAATTAAGGAGTGACCTAACAAATGATAGTAAGTTGTCTTGACTTGGAAGAGTACATTAAAAGTACACAGTCTAACTTGTATAAGAAGCTCAATGGTACCTATAACCTCCTATTTTTTACCATCAAACACTTAAATGGAAAGGATGACCTATTATTAATAAGGACACAAGAACTAAAATGTGCAATGCTTTAGTGTTGCTTTACCCTTTAACTCGAATCTCCTCGTTTGAGAATAAAATGCATAACTTGTCATGATATTATTAACAATTTGGTTCAAATTGGAAAAAGAAATATCAATCGAAACATATGCCTAATTAACAATATGTAGTAAGTTCATTGTTAATTGAGATAAATTCTTCAATGAATTTCTTATCAATTAGACTACCTATGACAAGTTCTATAGATATAATTTATTGATAGTATTAAGATAAAAAAATAGCTGAATCTAAACAACAAATTCATAAACAAATTTGTTTAATTTTAGATTATGTGATCCTTAGATTATGTGATCCTTAGAAATTATATATTTCTATTTACTACTTTGTGTTAAAACTATCAAACAATTATGGACTTGAATTCTAAATTAGTATTAGACCATAAAGTATAATTGTCTGGTATGCATCCTAGCAATCAAATAATATAAACATAAATAACTATAATAAAATAACATGAGAATTCAAAGTAAAGAATTAGATTTGAAATAAAAACCAATAAATCTCATAACATTTCTTTTAATGACTATAACCTTTTTAACCAAAAATAAAAATCTAACTTGCATATTGTAAACATGTACACAAAAAAAAGAAAGAAAAAATAGTTCTGTATATGTATGTATTTTCAATGCCTTAACATGTTTATTTAAGCTTTAAAGAATAGCAAAAATAACCCAAAAAAGGAAGACACTTCATCTTTGAAACCAACTTAACTTATTTGGAGAATAACTCTTGATTGGATTAGGATAGTTTTTACTAGCTTATAAGTTACAATAAGGACATCCATTGATGGCCTAATTGTTCTTGAATCTTTGCAAATAAGTCCATTCTAAAAAACTTGAAGTGTTTATTTTAATTCTTATGTAGGCCTCAAATCCATCCAGTAATTTTTAAAATGTGAAATTCCTAAAATAACCTTTTCCAAATTGCTCTAATCCATTAGGTCTTTTCATAAAATATAAAATTAACTTGAATAAGTACATTTAGGATGAAAATACACTAAAAAGGTTAAATAATAAAGAATAAATATAATGCATATTACTTATTAGGGAACAACTCCTTTTTTAACCATGAAGGTTGGACCTAAATAGCCATACCATGTTAACATTATGCATATTGTTTAAAAGTTTAATCTAACTTTTTTTTCCAAGGCTTAAAGAACCAACCAGGTGGTTTTTAACTCAAAGATGTACTTAAAGTCAATCACTAATTGTTTGGAAGTTTTAACATTTTTTTGGTTTTGTTTAGTGTACCAGTAAGAAGTCATACTTATCAAGCTATCGTGGAAACCATGTAGTAAGAGTTTTTCATTATAAGTATATGTTGTCATCTTTTAAATGTTTATGGTTAAGAGGTCTGTCAATGATTTCATGCCTTTATATTTTTCAAATTATGGAACCTTGAATTTTGATAGAAAGACTACATTTTGAGCTAAACAAAAGTTTGATGCATTTGAGAGAGCATGAATATCTTCCCCCTTGATTTGCCTAACTTTCTCTTACAAGAGGTCAATGTTCTATTTCATGGAATGCTCATCAATTCTTAGCATTATGTTCTTCAATTCAAAAGTAGGTTTGAATTTGCTAGGAGGTATGACATTGAGAAGGCAATGTGTTAAAGTGGCATCTAGTGCATATATCTTGGTGCTAAATGATTGTGCAACTGTTGTTTGTCCTAAAAAGGGATGCGCCACTAATTAAGGATAGATGAAAGGTGCTTAAGATGTTCCTAACATCAAGGTTGTCTAAAATATTCCACCCACTAAGGCAATTGAGGTTTTCTAAGGAACTATGTCCCCAACAATTGTCTACCTGAGCTATCTATTACATCTTCTCCTTTAGCTCCTCAATTAAAATTTGAATTTTATCCACATGATTGACTAGCTGTTTAACTTTATCCTCTATTTAACTCGAAAAAGATCAAGTTAAGATTATATGCCTCATTAGTTATGACCTTTTCATGATTTATTTTATTGTACCTTGTATATTTTGTCATGTTAGAGCAAGTAACTACATTTATTATATTTGAAAATGACATGTTTAATGCATGAGATGCTTAAGCATACAAAAAGAAGTCTTTATGATTAACATGAAGTGGATGCCTAACTTTAGATTATCCCTATAAGGTTCTATTACAACTAAAATCCCTTTCCATTTATAACCCTAATCTTGGGCAGATTGTCCTTCGTCACCACTTGGGCTATACTTGTCAATAATGGTCTCCAAATACTTAAAGTTAAGATGAATTTGTGCTTAATAGCAGACTTATTGATGATATAAGAATTAGTTATAATTATAAGGCAGTACCACATTATCCAAATTAGTGTGTTTGTCAAGTGGCAAGTGCCAACTTGGAAAAGGGCTTAAAAAGGTACATCTAAATCCATCCCATTGCACTTGTAAAGGATAATCTTGATATCTCACTAAGAGATTGGATTGGTATAAGGATTAGCCAAAATATTAAAAGGAAAGTTGATGATTTATTTAGATAATAGGGTTAATGTCTATCCTAGTTTCCTTGTTTTGGACCTAAACATCCAAATGAAAATGGAAAATGTATAAAATGTAAGGAAGGTCTCTAGGATTGTTGATGATATTCCTCCATTCTAAGAAAAAGCTAAAAGGTCCAAACCACTTGTATAATCAAGATTGAGCCCATAGATTTGCTCTTAATACCTTATAAAAGCATTCACACATGGTTGATATATGAGCATACCAATGGTGTATTTTCTAACAAGATACATGAGCACATAAAGGGCTTCCTTATGGAAATTGTTAAAATGCATTAAGGGGATGAAAAAGTAGTCTATGAAAAGGTATTAAGGATGTTAGTCTATAAACTTAATCAAAGCATTAGTGATTCCATAATATTTAAGAAGAAGCCTTTACAACTTATTTATCATAAAGGTCTCCTATCTCTAAAAAGCATCCTTGCAATCATCTCCACCAATTCTATTAAAAGAAAGTATGCAAGGTTAAGCAAAGGTGAACTTTGCTCATCATCAGTAAGATAAATTGCTAATGACTTTAGAGGATCTTCTTCTTCTTCTTCAAAATTAGACTTTGAGTCTTTAAATCTTAAGACATAGAAAGTTATGAGGATATGAAAGGGACTTGTCATAGTTTTATAGTATGAGAGTCATAGCCTGCCTAGTTCATATGGTTAAATATTAACGTGCATTACTTGAAGCTAGTTTATAGTCAGAACAACCTTTCTTACCATTATTTTTCATTTTAGAAATTATCAAAACCTCTCACACTTATAAATGATGTGTGACTCAATCTCATGCCACTTATAATGATCATCTACTCCTTCTATTTAATAAAAGAACAAATTGTTAATAATGCCTATGTAGTAGACCTCTCCGTAAATATGATTAGCCATGTTTATCCTTTTAAGAAATCTTTTGGCAAGCACTTGACCTATATGGTGTAAGCTGCTTATAGACTATAATTTTCCATTTAAAGCAAACAAACTTAACTATAAAACCTTAAATATATATGTTTAAGCAGTTGTACATGTATGCTAAGCAAAAATGTTATAATATGCATGCGGGTACAATTCACTTCATATAATTTTAGCCATAGTAACAAACATAACTATACATTAGATCAAATTCATATTTATATATTGAGGGATTAGAGATACATTCACTTGTTAAGTTTACATTACAAAGCCAATAGGTTAAGGGATATTACCTTTTTTTAAACTTATGTTATATCTCAAAAAGCTGAGAAACACATCCCTTTATTAAATTTATAGTCCAAAAAGTCAATAGGGATTTTCTTTTTTCAGATTTATAGTAATAATTACATCATAAGGTATACACAACAAGTTCTTACATAAAGTAGGTAATGAAGTCACAGTGTTTAGAGGATTCCTTGATGAAGTGAACAAGATGTTTATCAAATGAATATAGTGGTGGAATTTCAACATGTAACTCTTTAGCTTTGTTTACCATAAATCAAGCTCTCCCAGTACCCCTTTAATCCAACATGACACTTGAGACTCGTGTTCTTGGTTAAAGGTTGTTAGTTGTTAAACCTATGCAATTAGCTCACATAATTGAGTATCTTAAGATGCAACTTGTTGTGTCAAGCTTTGGTTTTCTTCAATGAGCAGATTTACTTGCATGGTGTGAGTCTTTCACTCAACAAATAGTGACATTCACATCATTTAATTGGCTTTAGAGGTAAACATTCTTTTTTTAAAGAACTTCATTTTGGTTAAGAGTATGTTAAAGAACGTTTCATAATTGACGATGGTCAAGTCCCATTATAACTACATTTTAAAGCCTTTAGTTTGCTTTAAAGAGTTGAAAAGCCAAATCCCTGTTCCTTTTGTGGGATGACTCTAGCTCTTTAATGAGTTAGTTAATGATGAAACTTTGATCAAGATTTTCTTGGTAACTTGGTTGATCATTATGTGAAGCACTAAAGTCTTTAGACAATATTGTATTTTCCACCAAAAAATTAGGCTCATTTGAAACTAATGGGTATGGTGCCTAGTCATCCTTAACTTTGGCCTTCCTTTTAGAAGCTACATGGATTACTAACCTATCAAGGATATATATTCCATAGCCTCAAGATATGCATTATAGTTCATAATGCTTAGATAGAGGGTAATTAAGACCTCTATGGGTGGCCTTTATGACATTATTCCATGCTTGTATGGTAGGTAGAAGATAGACATAACAATTAAGATCATTATAATTGAAGTAGACTACTTCCATTCCATGGGTGATTGGGATAAGCCTTTTCAATCCCATTTGTTTGATAGCCATTGTTAAGGAGTAGGCATTGACTCTAGTTATTCCTATAAGAAGAACCCACTAATATCCATAAGCACTACATCTATATAAAACTAAATCTTTCCTTAGCCATTTAGTGTACGATCAAAAGTCCTTTTTTCTAAAATGTGTCATCCATTTTAGAATCTCATATTTATAAAGCTAGTCAATCTTGCAAAACTTTTTGAGTGGAGGTATATTCTTACAACATATGGAGTGATTGAATTTGTGTAGACCACATGGCTGATAAGCCACACATACAACAATGTTGAACTTCCCCTAAACTATCCTTTTCCATGGATTAAACAATGATTCAAAGATAACAACTAAAAAATTGCTTATAGACATGCTTGGTGACCTTTAAAAGTAGTATCAAGCCATATATGTGTAGCGCCATGTGAAGAAATTCAAATTTGGGGTGTTCCATCATGTGCTTAATAATATAATCAACTAGAACACACACCTTTTATTGTTGCCCTTTAAACATAACATGGATCTTTTTTGCTTTTGGCCAATTAATTCTAATGACTTCTTTACATGTTTATGTTAGGACTTGGAGAATAAATATCCCTTTTTGGAGGGTTTGGCAAGTTCTACAAGTTTTCAATTTCTTCCACCAAAGGAACCATATCTATATTTGAAAAGACAAAACATTTATAGGTAAAGATCCCAAAAGTGTATAACAACTTTTAACATTTCTAACTAGATATTTACATTGTGCAGATAGCAATGTCCCTATAGGTTTCTTGAAATGTCTATCTTCTTACAGGACTCTAAGTATCCTATATTTGTTTAAGAATAAGGAATTTTGATTATCTTATGTCAAAGTCTTTTGGGATCTTCATAAGACCTGATTAGGATGCAAATGACAATCATAAATGCTAGATAAGAGAGATAAATAAAAATAAAAGTAGGTTATAGTAGCTTGACTTTTGCCATTGTCCTAGTGGAGTCATTAAATTGTCATAATATGCCTCGAAAAGGGGAAACATGATAGACACAGGGAAGATGTGCTTGCCTAGACTTTGATCTTTAATTAATGGCCTGAGTCTTCTTTTTTAATTGACTTGGAGCTACCACCACTAATCATTTTAAGAATGATTAAAACACTATAAACCCTCAATTAAGAAGATCATCATGTCTTCTAAATTGATGAAACTTGATTTACTTTACTAGGATTCATTGGAATTTGTAAATATGGTTATGCCTTGTAGGTGCTACAACTAACTTAAACACTAAGTAATGGTACCATTATTTACCCTCTTTTACTATATGCTTGTTCTTACTCATACTTTATTTATTTATCTCTCTTGTTGACATGTATAATTTGTTATAAATGCACACACAAAAGGGTTTTAGGGAATTTAAGGCAAAGAATTATAAAGGATTTGGAAGGAAGAGAGAGAAGCTTTTACAGAGGTACTATGCTTCAATTAGAAATTTGTTAAGTTTAAGGGATGCCTTTTAACAAAGATCCCTTGCTTTGAAATGTTTGAAATGATTTTAACAATAATCCCTTACATTGATAATATGAATGAGATTTTTTTAAAAGTTTTTTTTCTCATTTGTTTAAGTATTTTAATGCTTTTTATAGCAATTCTTCACACCAAAAATAAGAATGGTTTATGGAATTTTAAAGATTTGGGATTGTGATTAGTCGATGGACCAATTTTAGAAAAAAATGAGTTTTGAGGTTTCCATTTATTTAAAGAATTCTTAAGATTGTTTAGGAATTCATATTCATTTCATTATCTACTATTTGATCCGTAGGTACAAATTCTTATTTAAGGATAAATATTGGACCACTTACTACAATTTGAGCATTCCTTGGTTAATCAGTCAGTTTTTGAAATTTTATAATTTACAAGATTTTATTTTAGAATTTGTTGTTCTTTTCTTTTTTTAAGGACTCATAGTTTTAAAATATTTGAATTTTGCCAAAAAAATAGACTTGTAAAATGAATCTTTCAACTAGCGAGCAAATCTATCATTGGTTTTTTAGAAAATATTAGATTTTAAATTTTAATTAAACTATTTACTAGTGTTAATAAGCTTTCCTTGGTTGTAAAAAACGTTTTCTTTAATTATTATTATTATTATTAAAGGTTTATTTTATAATGATAATTTGGTCATTTACTTCCTTATTTGAGTGTTTCTTAACCAAAATATTTCTTTCTTATTCTTATTTTACATATTGAATTAAAATTTAGGGTTTCAAAAATTTGATTGAGTGTGGGGATAATAAATTGAATTTAACATTTAAAATTTTATTGGGAATTGAAGTAGCAAATTTGAGGTTTAAAAGATTATTGAAAAAATGAAAGGGTTTAGAATTTTAAATTTAAGATTTTTGAATAACTTCTCAAGAATTCTTAAGAAATTTATTGATTGAAAACTAAAAAAAAAATGCTTAGAAATAAGAAATTATTCTTTTACTTATAGAAATCATATAACTTAAAATGCAAGCTTAAAAAGAAATTATGAATTTTTCTTATTTGAGCAAATTAGAAAAATCCTAATGAAGATTTTTTTTCATCAAAATATATATTTTACAAAAAAAAAAACTTAAAAAAATACTTGAAATCTTAAAGAAAATGAAATTCAAACCAATACATTTTAGGTGTTAGAATTGAGTCGTAGCCTACCCTATAATCCAAGGTGACGTTGTTTTAATACAATAAATGGGTTCCAATATGGCAAAATGTTTTTGTTTCAATTAAAAAAAAGGAGTCCTGGGATGTCAAAAGGTTGTTGTTTTGGTTGAGTTGCAGGCTTGATCAAACAACATCGTTTCATTAGACTTATAAAATCATCATATGAATTGAAACCACACTTTTCTGTTGCTCTTTATTTACCACATCCCCATTTGCTTCTTCTTTCTTTTTTCTTTTTTTTTTTTACCCAATTACTTCCTCCATCTTAATGCCTTTCCTTCATTATTTGTCACCGTAAAATATCAAGGTGTCCAAAGCAAGTTGATTAATTGATGTTTCCTTTAAGTTTTAGTTTAAATTTGCTTCTCCATGTGGGTTCCATGCTGAAACAAAAGGGCTTAAGACCTTAAAGACTGGTTTGAGATAGTCATGGGCCATGGTAGGATTTAAAGAGCCAAGGAGGGGATGAACTCCTTTTTTGATTCTTTTTTGCCAATTTTAACTTAATTTTATATACATATTTCAAAAAATCTAAGGTAGGGAAAAAATGTTTAATTTCTTTTTTTGAAAGGTCAATTTTTTTCCTAGATTTTTTTTAAAATGGTATATTCATTTGAGATTTGTCTATTTTTTTCAATTAAAAAAACAAAAAAAAAAAAGAATGGGAGAATAAGTTTTATTGTGTTGGTGTGATGTTGGGGTGCTTCAATCTAATTGATTAGTATGTAGAAATATATGGGTTTTAGGTTTTATTTGGTGTTAAATCATGTTTATAGATCTAAAAAGTCTGTGTAGGGAGTATTGCTAGGATCCATACCCTAAGTTCATTGTCAATGATAGGGTAATCTAATAGTATAGAATAATAGGTTGGGTAATATGTAATGAGAACCCACTGAAAGGTCTATAGATGTGTGTGTGTGTGTGTGTGTGTGTGTGTGTTAATACATAGGAGGTGGTAGACAATGAATTAATTTGAAACCCCATTTCCTTTATTCAATTGCTTTCTTTCTTTCTATTTGGCTTTCTCTCTCACACAATTTATGCACAAATTTTGTTCCTTTCTATTATGATCTTAACAAGTATGAAACTAATTTTTGATTTAAGAAAGCACAATTTTTGGGTTAGGTTATGTTTATGTGATACAGGTCTTGATATAGATTTTGAATCTATCCCGAACTAGTTCTAAAGAAAATAAGATTAGGTCTTATAACCGAGTCAAATTGACTCAATCTAACCTTAATCAAAAAATTTTTAGTGCTTGTTTTGGCTTCCTATTCTTTTATAAACTTTGATTGATTCTATTTTTGTTATATTTTATTGATTACAAATGGTGTAAGTTTTGTGAAGAGAAATGGATGATTGGTCTTTGTCTTAGCTAGTGACCAAATTCCAATATTGATGGCCCAAAAACTCAAAAAAAAGGTTCAACGTTTACTTTTATCATTAAATCACACAAAAACACATTTACTCATTTTATATTTACAGAATTAGAGTAGGAAACTAACCTTTAGGTTTGAGGTATTGCTTTAGTTGATGGGTAGTTAAGAGCATATATTAGTATTTGTGTGTGTGTGTGTGGAGGATGTAAAGAATACAAAGAACTTAAATGTAAAGATTAAATATAAAGTTTAAGATAACTTGTTGAAATAAGAGATGAAAAGTGGAGGATTACAAGTATGAATAGAAAATGAATCATTAATAAAATGCAAGAAATAAGATCAATAATAGGGAAAGCAAAAAAGTAGAGGACAAGAGCAATAATTCACTATAATTAACTACTAAAATGTGGGTAAAAGCCCGTTTTTAACTTTGGTTGGTTACTAACCCTTTATGTAGGCTTTCTTTAACCATTTTTTGTGAGATTAAGACATTGAATTAAATATGTTGCTTCCTTAGTTGAAAAATGTAATGATATTTGTTTACTCATGAGCCTTGTAATGAATATGACATGTAAGGAATAAGAAATATACTTAGTGTACACCTTGGTACTTTTAATGCTTACATGAAGTGATGTGACAACTAAATTTTTTATTTTGTTAGAACCTCCATATTAGGAGGACTCTCTCTCTCCTAATATGTATATGTTTTTTTTATACCTTTTGAACTTAGGCATAAGAGGTGATTTTTTAGTTATAAATGATGGATAAGGATGTTGACAAACTTTTTACTTGCTTTCTTTTTTGTGTATACCTTTCGACTGTCTTGTTTTCTTTTTTTTTTTCTCCCTTTCAACTACTTTCCTTTTTTGGTTGCCTTGCTTTCCTTCTTTATTAGGCACTTTCCTCCCTTCTTTGGTTGTTGTTAGGGTCCCTTTCTTATAGGTGAATTAACCCCATTTTATTAATTAATGGGATTTGTTGAATCTTATCATTGTTAAGATTGTACTTCAAGTATTATTGCAAACAATGCATTCACTTTATGGGCTTTTTTTTATTATTATTTTTGACTAAGTTTTAGGATGTTGTGTTTGCTACACTTGTCAAAGCCTTTGTTAGACCAATTGGTCTTGAGTTTAACGAGAATAGGCCTTAAAAAGGTCCAATGTGTTTTCTAACTTGTACTCACATGGGACTTTTTGATATGTTTGGGTTACAAGCTTCCTTGTGTAATATAGGGCAATACCTCTAAGCTTATTGTACTGGGTCTTTGGCTTATAAGACATTTATCTCTTCCCTTTATTCTTTGTACATAATGGATTGAACTTTTTTTGTAAGTAGACTTGTACTTATAACTTAGACTTTAATAATAAATTGTTATTTTTATTTACTTATTTTTTATTATATCCTTTTTTTATTTATTTTTTCCTTTTCTTTTTTATTTTTTACTCTTTCTTTTTTTTTATTCTTTTTTCTCTTTTTCTTTCTTATGTCCAAATACAACTCTAACTACAATCTAGATAAAAAAAATTATCACAATTTAATTACGAATTAATTGTCCAAAGCAAAAAATAGAGAGAAAAAGGGAGGAAGAGCATAATTTCTTAATTAAGTCGGATAAAATAAGAGTATAACACTTGCATCATTTGTCTTTGGTATAAAAATTAATGGCAAGTAACACTTAACCTCTTTTCTTTAATGAAATTTAGTTACTTGTATTTGATTTTTGTCCATTTCTTTTTAGTTAATTTTGTTTCCGTGAGTAATTTCCAAGTCAACTAGGAGAACTAATATAGTCTCGTAAACTAATGAAAATGGGGTTGCTTCTATTGTTGTATGCATTATAGTGAATATGCATATAAAACAAAAGATTGCATCTCATATCAATATTTATATGTAATTGTCATCTTTTCAATAATTTTCTTAAGGTTTTTGTTTACTACCTTAATTACTTTATTCATCTTTGGTTTATATGGGATAGAGTTATGGTGTTTAATTTTGAATTACTCACAGAGTTTTGACTTCATTTTATTGTTTAGATTAGTGGTATTATCATTATTAGTTGTTCTAAGATGTCATGCCAATAGATGATATCCCTATTGATGAACTTAATAACTACTTTAAAAGTAATATTTACATCAGAAGCTACTACCTTTACTTGTTTGGTGAAGTAATCAATGATCACTAAGATGAAGTGGTGTCTATTGGATGTCTTTAGTGAGATGGGACCAATCTTATCCATACTTCACATAAAGAATGACCATAGAGATGTAATCATATGTAAGGGAATAAATGTTACATGTATCTTATTTGTATATATCTGACATTTATGCCATCTCACCTGCCAAATGCAATCATATTCCATGGTTGACAAGTAGTATCATGCTCTTAAGATTTTCCTAACCATGGATGGGCCATTAGTGTGTACCATATAAGCCTTTATGCACTTTCTTCATTATGGTTTTTACCTCATTTGCATCTACATGTTATAACAAGATGGTGTCATGATTATATTTGTAAAAAACATCTTTACTAAAAAAGAAATTCATTAACATTCTTCATAAGGTTTTTTTGTTGTTTTTAGTTACTTATTAAGGATATTCTTGAGTCTTTAGGTAGTGTTTAATGCCATAATACCAAGGTTTGTCATATAACCTTTGTAACATGTAAGCAATAAGCAGGTGTGGCATACATTAACTTTCAAGTCAATTTTGTACATTGCTATTAATGTTGCTAAGGCATCAAAGATTTGGCTATTTCCCTAAGGTTTGTGATTAAAGGCAACTTGATCAAATTGCTTCATTAGCTACTTGATATACCAATGATACAAAATGAGTTTGTGGTTTGGGGTCTCTCATTCATCGAGTGACTAATAAATGACTAATGTTGAATCACCATATACCTTAAGGTTATTGGCTTTCACTTATAAGGTGTATGGTAGACCTATAGCACATGCTTACATTATATTACTAATACATTCAAATTGTATCTTTGGTGCCACTAGATATTGCCTGCTTTCAAAAGAGATCAAAATTGCTCCTATTATATGGCTTAGTGCATTAATGCCTTGTAAAACTATATCTACCATTTGTCTTTTGTATCTTGTTCCTCTTGATTTTGATCTAGAGTTCAAATATCCTCATTGGGAAAATTAAATTACATAAGCTCGTAATTTGGGATGGCTCAATTAGTTAGGAAATTGACATTTGCACTCCCTTTAATTGCTTTATGATTAATGTATTGAATGTTGTATTATAAGAAAAAAACCTTCTAGCAAGCTATTTATTTAGACAAAGCTTGTTTCTCAAACATGTACTTGATGAGATCCTCTTTGGTGATAAACCAAGTTGTATGGTATAACATTATTAGAGTTTATAAGCTACCTATACCAAGGTATAACAAATTCTTTCCAAGTCTAAGTATTGATCTCATGACTTATGAATTTCTTGTTGAGGTAGTAATATGGCCTTCTCTTTTTTACCAATTTCATCATGTTGACTTAAGGCATATCCTATACACTACTCATGGGTAGTAAGATATAGAATTAAGAGGTTTGTTTAGAATCAATGATACCAAAACAAGTGGATTATATAAGTAATGTTTAATTTTCTCAAAAGATTCTTAGTACTTGTCATTTCCCTAACTTAGGTTGCTTTTTTAGTAGCATTCCAAAGATAGGCTCACATGTTGTCATTTGTTGAGTTATGAATTTATCAATATAACTAAGCCTTTTAAGGAAGCCTTACACCTCTTTTTGTGTGGAAGATATAGGCTTCTATTGAATGGCTTTGATTTTGTCATAATCAATTTTAATACCCCTTTAACTTACAATGAAACCTAACAACTTGCTCAAAATTACCCCAAATATGCATTTGGCTAGATTGAGTTTAAGCCAATATCTTTATAATGAGTTAAATAGTTTTTTGGGGACCCATAATAGATCTTGCCTACCTTAAGACTTAACAATTGCATCATCTATATGGACTTTAATTTCCCTATGCATTATATCATAGACAAGTATCATTATTGTCTACTAATAGGTGACACCTACATTCTTGAAATTAAATAACATAACTTTATAATAAAAGGTGTCTTGCATTGTAGTAAATGTTGTTTTCTTTGTGCCTTTAGGTGCCATTTTTATTTGATTATATTTTGAAAACCCATCCATGAAAAAAAACACAAAATGATTTGGAATATTATCTATAAGAATGTTAATATATGGTAAAGGGAAATTGTCTTTAAGGTTTGTTTTGTTCAAATCCCTACAATTTACACGCATGTAAACTTTGCCATCTATCTTTGCAATAGGCATAATGTTGGCTACCAATTCAGGGTAGCTTTCCATTTGAAGGAAACCCATGTCTAACTACTTTGTAACTTGTTCTTTAATTCTTTAAACAATGTATGGCTTTATGCTTTTAAGGTTCTTCTTTACTAGTTTGCATTCTAACTTAAGCGTAAGTTTGTGTACCACTATGTTAATGTTTGCATTTGGCATGTTTTTATATGACCAAACAAAAACATCAATGTATTTTTCAAACAACTAAATTATACTCTACTTACTATTTTAAGGAAGTCTTATACTAATTTTAACCTTATGTGGGTTTCTTAGAGTGCTTAGATTGATTAGTTGAATTGTGTCATAAGAATATTATTTAAGTAGGCCCATCAAGTATCTTTAAAGGTAAAGTTAGGCCAGATTGAGCCTTTACAAGCTGATGGCATTGTCTAACCCCTTTGTTCCCAAAAATAAGGCAAGAAAGGTCTTAGAAGCATATGGAAGTGCCTATGTCTAGAGACTTCTAGACTTTTTGAAAGGACAATAATAAATTATTCTCTAAAACAATTTATGTAAATATTCTGCACATTTAATTGTAGCTACATATTGAGGAGATGAAACAAGTGTGAATAGCCCCCCTTCTCCCATTTGTTAAAAATGTTTGTTTAACTTAATAAAGCTTTTACTTGCAAAGCTCTCTTATGTCCTTTACTTCTTTAGCACTTCTAACTCTCTTACTTGCCTCTCAACATTCTAAGTTCATTCTCTCAAACTCTCTAAGACTTACTTAGTTCATCTTCACTCGCAAGATTGACTAAGTATCGTGTGGGTTAGCATAATTAAGGTCTAAGTCCGTAACAAGTGGTATTAGAGCAACAATTTAATCATAAGTATGACCTAGTTTTTGAAGTTACAAGCATGGCAAACAAAAAAAAATTGTTGCGACCACTGTGAAGAAGTAACAAGTTCATAGGTGAAAAGAGCAAAGCACTCCATCCAAGCTTGGTAAATCTAAGGCACAAGCAAGAGAACCTATGGAGTCTTATGTTGTTGGCTTGGAGAGGAGCATCACCGATTTAAACTCGATAATGGGTGAACTAAGTGATTAAGTTAATAACTTGATCTATGAGAATGCCAAAATCATAAGGGTTGCTAAATGCATAATTGAAGAGTTTGGCCACCCCTTTAAGGGAGAACTACACTCCCTTAACCAAGAGCTAACCAACCTATGAAAGTTTGTAGAAGGTGAGATTCACAACCTTCATAGGGAGATAAAGTCGCTCCATCAAAGCACTTCATTTTCAGCTAGTACAATTGCCATTACTAGTATTACTGCTGCACATGGCTTTAAGGTTCCCAAACTCGTCATGTATAATGACACTCATGAGGCTATTATGGTAAAGAACTTTCTCTAACCTTGAACAATACTTTGAGGACATAGGAGTTCTTGACGACCTTATTAAGGTAGGCAACACCCCAATCTTTTTAAGGAATGCTACCTAACTATATTAGAGATGAAAGCATTTCAAAAGGGAGAAAGACTTGTGTGTCATCAACACTTGTGAGCAATTCGAGGCTAAGTTGTGCAAACACTTTGTGCCTCATAATACAAACAACAAAGTTAAGGGAAAGCTTTAACGCTTAAGGTAAATGGGTAGTATTTTTGACCACATCAAGGAATTTACTACTCTTATACTTGAAATTGATTTATTTGACAAAACATTTCTTTTCCACTTTAAAAATGTGTTGAAGGATTAGACAATAATGGAGTTAGATAGGCGCGATGTGTAGACTCTTAAAGCTACCATTGCCACTGTCAAGACATTCATCAATTAGTTTTCCTATTCCAAGGATAAGAAGCCTAATTCTAACAAGAGTGGGGGAGAGAAGAATGGGCAAAGAAAGATACAGGTTGTAAGGAGGGTAGATATAAAAAATCCTTAAGTGGCAATCCTAAGTATGGTAAGAGTTCTTTAGGTAAATGTAACACCAATAAACCCTCAAAGCCTTGTTTCATTTATGATGGACTACATTGAGTGAGTGACTGCCCTAATTGAAAGGCAAATAATACCATGGTGTCAAAACTCAATAAGGATAAGCCTAAAGAAGAGCCCCAAGACATGAGATCTATCCAATAATTAAGTAACCTTTCTAAGCTTTGCTCTTCAATAGTTTATAAGAAAAAAGGACTGTTGTACAACAATGTTGCCATCGAGGGTAAAACTGCATGGGTAATGCTAGATATGGGAGCCACACATAACTTTATCGAAATAAAAGAGGTCAAACATCTAAACCTTAAACTTGCAAAAGGAAGTGACACCATCAAGGTTGTCAATTCGAAGGCAAAACCTATCCAAGGCATAGTGCAAGGAGTAGTTGTCCAAATTAGTGATTGGAATGACAAGATAGACTTAACTATTGTCCTTATGGACGATTTTAAAGTGGTGCTAAGTCTTGCATTCTTTTGCAAAACTTTAGCTTTTCCTATTCCTACTTTGAGTTCCTTTGTGATCCTCAATACTTGTAAGATCCAAATGATTCCTTTGAAATGCATGAAGAAGTCAAAACTATTGATGATTTCTGCCCTATAATTCAAACAAGGTCTTAAGTTAGGTCAAACATATATTGCCACCATAAGGGAACTAAGCAATAGGGTAGACAAAGTAATACCTACTCCTGCATTGTCGTAGTCCATCTAGGCTATTATTGTCGAGTTTAAAGACATAATGCCTTTAAAATTGCCCAAGAAGCTATCTCTTAGATGAGATATAGATCATCACATCAAGCTAGAACCTAGTGCCAAACCCCCTACTATGACTCCTTATCATATGACACCTTTGAAGCTCACTAAACTAATGAAGCAACTCCATGACTTAATAGGTTCGGGCTACATATGATCGTCAATAGCCCTTTTTCGTGCCCTAATCTTCTTTCAAAAGAAAAAGGATGGATTGCTATGGATGTGCATTGACTATCGAGTTTTAAACAAGGTTACTATCAAGAACAAGTGTCCAATACCCTTGATAGCTAATCTCTTCGATCAATTAGGAAAGGTATGGTATTTCACCAAGTTAGATTTGCGATCAAGTTACTACCAAGTTCGCATTGCATAAAGTGATGAAGTAAAGACGACCTATGTGTTGCATTATAAAGTATTCGAATTCCTAGTCATGCCTTTTGGTCTCACTAATGCACCATCTACCTTTTGCATACTTATGAACAAGGCACTACATCCTTTCCTTGACAAATTCATGGTGGTTTACTTAGATGACATAATGGTATACAGTAACACTCTTAAAAAGCACTAAGTGCACCTTAAACAAGTATTCCAAGTTCTCTGAGAAAATGACCTATATGTCAAGTTGGAGAAGTGCTTGTTCACTAAGTAAGAGGTAGACTTTGTTGGCCATAAGATCAAGGATGATAGGCTCATGATGGATTCAACAAAGGTGCAAGCTATCCAAGTGCAAGAGCCTCCAACCAAGGTCGCAGAACTATAATCTTTCCTACAACTAGTCAATTACTATCATTGATCTATTAAGGGGTATTCTACCATAACAATACATCTAACTAACTTGTTCAAGAAGAACAACACATGGCATTGGTCAAAAGAATGCCAAGCTATTCTTTTGAGAGATTGAAGTAAACAATTTCCAAGTAACTTGTTATAATGCTACCAAACTACGAAAAGTCTTTCAAAGTCCACATGGATGCATCCGACTTCACCATTAGGGGAGTCTTGATGCAAGATAAGCACCCTTATTGCCTATGAAAGTCACAAGCTAGACAATACAAAGAGGCGATACACCATCCAAGACAAAGAGATGACTGTCATAATCCATTACTTATACACGTCGAGACACTATTTACTCGAAAGTAAGTTTGTAATAATGATTGATAACATTACTATAAGCTACTTCTAAATACAAAAGAAGCTTAACCCTAAGAAAGTTTGTTGGCAAGATTCCCTAGTTGAGTTCTACTACACATTACAATATAAATTAGGCTTAACCAATGTTGTTGTCAACACATTGAGTTGAAAGGTAGAACTAGCTGCCCTATCTACTAGCACACCTAAGAGTAATTTCCTTGAATAAGTCAGGAAAGGTTTGACACAAGACAATCTGGCCAGTAACCTATTGAAGTTGGCTAATGATGGGAAGATTTATCGATTTTGGTTGGATGATAAAGTCCTAATAACCATTAGTAATCAAGTCTTTGTGCCTAAATGTGAAACTTGCAGAAGAAAATCCTCAATGAATATCATGACTCCCTATAGGCTGGTCAGTCATTATGACACAAACCTTTATTCTTATCCAGAAACACTATTTTTAGCCATAAATGCATGCCAACATTAAGGCCTATATGCAAACTTGCCTAGTTTGCCAACAAAACAAGGTAAAACAACACCACCAACTTGGTCTACTTGAACCACTACCTATTGCCAAAATACCATGGAAAAGTATCTTAATGGACTTTATTATGACTCTACCTAAGTTTGATGAGTTTGGAAGTATCATGGTGCTTATCGATCAATTTAACAAATATGGTACCTTTATTCCAGCCCCTACTAACTATAAGGTCGATGAAATTACTCGCTTGTTCTTTAAGAATGTGGTAAAGTTATTAGATGTACCTAAAAGCATAATAAGCAATAAAGACCCCCATTTTATGGGTAAGTTTTGGTGTGAGCTATTCAAACTATTAGGGACCAATCTAAACTTCTTAACAAACTTTCATCCTTAAAGTGATGGGCAAATTGAGTAAGTTAATGCCTTGTTGGAGTTGTACCTAAGGAAATATGTTAGTGTCAACCAATAAGATTGGGCAAAGCTACTTAACATGGCCCAATTCTCCTATAATCTCCAGAAAAGCAAGGCAACAAACAAAAGCCTTTTCAAGATTGTAAAAGGATAACGACTACTAACACCAAGTGCTATTGCCTCTTCCTTCGCAGGAAATAACCCTTTTGCCTACAAGTTTATGAAGAAATGACAAGAAGAGGTGAATATAACAAGGGCTTGCCTTGATAAAGCAACAAAATGGATGAAAAATGGGCTGACATGAAGCAATGCCCAAAGGAGTACTCAAAGAGAGATTTGGTGATCGTAAAACTACTATCTAACCAATTTAAGTCGCCACACAAAGTACATAAGGGCTTGATAAGGAAATACAAAAGGTCATTTCTTATTATTAAGCGTGTGGGAAAGGTTGCCTATTAAATCTAACTTCTACCAAAGCTCAAGATCCATAACATCTTCTATGTAAGTCTTTTAAAACCTTTTCATAGAGATGACAAGGATCTAGTTAAAGCAAGTCTAAGTGTATAGTAACTACTATGGTCACCAAATTTGACAAGGAATTAGAGCATATCCTTGCCAATAGAGTAATCTAAAAGAGTGGAGTTCCTAACTACACTGACTACTTGGTTAAATGGAAAGGTTTGCTAGATCATGAGATTAGTTGGGAATGAGAGGACCAACTTTGACAGTTTGTCAATCACATTCAGCAATATAAAACTAAGAATACGACGAAGACAATACAGGATTGAGTGGAGGAGGGCATTATAAGGACAATACTTAAGTAAGCCCATCAAGCATCTTTAAAGGCAAAGTCAAGTCAGATTAAGCCTCTATGGGTTGATGACATTGTCCAGCTCCTTTATTGCCTAAAAACAAGGCAAGGAAGGTCTTATAAGCATATAAAAGTGCCTGTGTCTAGAGACTTCTAACAAAAACCACTAAAGTCACTTACCTAACTGAGGAAAAAGGTGATAAAGTAATTAAGAGATTCATTTGTCTCTCAAGTATCTTACAAGGTAATGTAGTTGATTCCCTTGTCTACTCCTACCCATTATATCTAAGAAGTAACAATGTAAAAAAAAGAGTAACCTTCTGGCATATGTAAACTACACTTCTTATAATAACCCTCTATTTTATTGCTTTGCTTTTACATATTCCAATCTAACAATGTCTATGCATGTTAAGCCTTATTTCTTGTATATGACTATCAAAAACAAGATTGATACTTGTTTGGGAACTACGCTTGGATTTCTTCTTTATGAGCTAAATCTTGTTGACTTTAAAGAAGAATTCACTAGACCTTTAATGTATAGTTGAAGGAGAAGACAACCCATAACTAAGAAAGAGTCAATTGTCATGAAGTTAGACCTCGATCATGGTAACCCGTGTGACACAAGTTATGAGTTTAAGAGTTTAAGAGATGAACTTAGAGTGTTAAAAGGCAAGTAAAAAAGTTAGAAGTGCTGAAAAAGTAGAGGGCACAAGAGAGCTTTGCAAGTGAAAGTCTCATTAAGTTAAGCTAACATTCTTTATAAATGGAAAGAGAGGCCTATTTATACTTATTCTACCTCTTTAATGTATGACTACAATTAAATGTGCAAAATATTTACATGAAGTGTTCTAAAGAAGTATTTATGATAAGATCATATGCTTGTCATAAAGGCTTATCTACCTAAGAAAAGTTATAATAACTCGGGTTATAGTCAATGCCTGAATGACCTTATTGCCTAATAGCTTATATCAAGGCTCTAATGCCTTAATGTGTTGATTCCTTTACCTAGATTGTGGCCATTTCTCATCATTATTTTTGTTGCATTAAGGAATGTCTTAGATGGATGTAGTGAAACTTTAAGATAGAAATTGTCTAACCAAAGGGCTACATTTGTATTTCAAAGGAATGAAAGGTACATTCTAATGTTTCCTTAGTTGTCTCAACATAAGGTGTTTTTGGGGGTCTTGAAACCAATAGATCAAATTATGCCTTAATTAATATTAACTTATTGTTTATGATGAATTTGACCTTATGGTATGATGTGGAAGGAATTGCCTTAGTTAAATGAATCCTTGACAACCCATTGAGCAATTGTATGTTGTGTTAATGTCCATGACTTAGAGCTATGCATTGAAAGTGCATAATCCTACTTGTATAGGAAGCTTAATAGTTCATGAAACCTCTTGCCTAGTACCATCGAAGGCTCTTACAATCATATGGATAGGTCCATGATAGCAATGTCAATTAACAGTTAAACTAAAGTCCTTGTAGGCATGACATCTAATGATGATCCATTGTCGATGAATACTAGAGACATGTTTCAGTGATAACACAAGATCAAGATATGTAATAGATTGGTGTGATTTTATTCCTTAGCAAGAATCTCTTTGTTAGAAAAGGCGATACAATTACTAACCATCATGGTATTAACAATGCAATTAAAATTGCTCAAAGAGATGTCAAGCAAACTATAAGCCTCATTAAGAATATGCAGTAGTGATTTGTGATATGGCTTTAAAATCATTAGTATGAACAGGATTAAGATCTTAGCTAGATTGTGGTTGAGTTGCTCAACTATATTGCATTCTCTTTATTTGATGAATTTAAGGAATTATCTATCATTGTTATCAGTGATTACATATTTAGGCTTAATATTTCACTTATTCAATGATTTTCCCTTCCATGCATTCTTAAAAGGGATCTCCTTGACATCCTCAAATATCACTACACCCTTTAGCATTTTCTACCTAAGTTTTTCCATATACTCTTATGCATTACATATTTCACTTTAAGTCATGCCCCATACCCTTATAATACTTAAAGTTGACATAGATATTAGAGCTAGTGCCAATAGTTGACTTTAAGAGTCAACTTGGCAATTATGGTTTGATGGAATTGCCTTATAAGGCATAATCAATTGAAATATTTTTGGCACCATTAATTTTTTTCTAATGCTTTGAAGTTGGACCTTAATGAATTGTCACTTTAACTTCTAAGGTGTGTATATCAAAGTGACCTTCAGATGCATCATCACTAATGTATGCCTTAATAAGATTGGTCGCCTTATTGTTAAGAAGACTAACATTTATGTCTGACTCTTGTTTCATTTTTGAGAAGTTGATCTAACCTCGATCCATAAATTCTTGGACTTTTTTGCTTAAAGGTTTAACAGTTGTTTATCGAGTACTTGGTTATAGTTGATTTCTTTTTAAGAATTGTGAGCAACTTGTTCATAACAAGTCAAAGTTGCAATTCTTAATAAGATACAAGGATAGGGTCAAATTTTCTCATTTGTTACATCCTTGGCTCAATGAGATTGCCTATAGCTATGGTGCACATTCAATTAAGGAGTCCTTATAAGGGTGTTTAGATAAAAGAACAAAGCTGATTGATTAAGAGATTGCTACATTGGTTAAGGATTAAATTGGATTGTTAAAAGAGTGGTAAAAAGGATAAAAGCCTAGTCAAAGTTCTTATTCTGCTATTTAAATGCTAGCATTGGCTTTTTTAGCTACTATATCAATAATGGCAATATCAATAATCTTACTCTTGGAAATGCCTTTCCAATTATTTTCCTTGTAATTACCATCTCAACAAAGCTACTTTTTCCACTTTTTACAATCTTATCATAGTAAGGTGCTTTTAGAGTACTAAAAAAAGTGGTAATTAACTCCTTATCTAAGAAAAGGGGTTGCACTTGAATCACACACATCATTTCATTGTTGAGCATATTATTTAAAAATATTTTCTAACTTCTTTCCCATAACTTAGAGATCAAATTGGGTAAATTTTACTTCTAAGATGTACTTGAACTTTGTTTTAAAGGTAAATGTTAATTTCTTTTAGCTTTTCATATCTTTATATCTTACTTTATACACTAGTGAAAGGCACACACATAAAGTTATCCTAGAAACAATGCATCAAAAGTTTCCCTTCATTGGTATAAGTTGTTATCTTATAAATGTACATTGTCAAGTGATTTGCTAATGGTCCTATCCCATCATATTTCTCACATAAATATCTTGGATTTTGGAAGGAGAATAACATCTTGCACCAAACACAAATCTAATACTCCTATGGGGTAATATATGTCTTCTGCTTTAATAGCCTAGATTTCTTCTTAAAGGAGATTTATCGTTTGTTTTACATAATCTTCCTTACCTTTTGGAGCTTTAGTATTTATTTTAGGACTTGTCCTAAGTGCTATATCAACTTAAGGAGTGGAGTGTTGTTTTAGCACATGAGGTTCGGTACCAAATGCCTATGTTGTAGTAGCCTAGATTATAGCAAAGTATGTGAGTGCAAAAAAAGGATTGTTGGTAAAGTGTATGATGCTTATGGTACCCTAGGTGTTAAGGTGGATTGGAACAATCCTCTTAGTAAGGTAGGTAGAGTTTATTGAAGAGTATAATCCTTAAGGATTTCTTTCCCTTTTACAAAAGTTTAAATTATTTATAGCTTTCATTCCTTTAGCTTCTTCATGGATTCCTAAAAATCATCTATACTTCTTGTCAATTCTTTAACTTTTTCTTCCATTTTACGGGTGCAAGATTGAGTCCAAATCATTCATCTCACCATATAAGAGTTGTTTTGTAGTTTGCACTTGTTTTTATATGCTAGAACAATATTAAAATAAATGTTATCCAAATGGTACTTAATATGTGTGGGAATAAAATGCATCAAATTATTAAACATATACATATAAGGCTTCATTATCGAACTATCTTAGTTGTTTTACATCTTCTTAGTTATTACTATACCGAGAGTCAAAAATGCCTATCTTTACTTTCCCTTAGAATCCACAACCCAAGTCTGTGGGATTTACTTCTTTAAGCACTTACAATCCATCATCTCCTAAAACATATTCTACATTAATGGTCTTTAGATCTTCAGAATTGATATCACCTTTAGCATAATCATGAACTTGTTGATGGAAAAGGAATTAAACATATGAAGGAGGAAGTGCCTCGTTATCTAGATCAACACATTTGTCATAATGGTAAGTATCAATTCAAAAGAGTTCTTAAGTAGGTCTATTTAAGACAACCCTATTGTAATCATAAAGAGTTGTTTTGATGTCATGCCATGAAGCTAGATTGTTGTAGTTGATAGATAGAACATTGAAAAGAAAATTGAAGATTTTTTAAGCATAAGGATGTGTTCATATCTTAGTTTCATAACTCTAAATCCACATGTCCAAGTATAAATGGAAAAAGGCAAAAAACATATGAAGGATTGCTAATGCTATTAAGAAGATTCCTTTATTCCAAGAAAGGACTAAAAAACCTAAACAATTATTAAGCTTAGAATGAGCCCACAGATTTTATTTCTAATGTCTCATGAAGACACTGGCCCATGGCCAATGAATGACCATTCTAGCAGTCTACTTCACATCAAGGTATATGAGTTGGCAAAGAGTCACTTTTGGGAACTTATGAAAGTACATTAGGGGGATGAAAAATAGTTTTCATGAAAGGATACTGTGAATGCCAATCAATGAATTTTATTAAAGCATTAGCAATTTTATGCCATTTAAGAAAGATACATTGTAACTTAACAATCATAGATATCTTATGTTTAAAGAAAGCTTATCTTGCAATTACTTTAAACACATTAGTAAGGATAAAGTCAATGATGTTTGTCAAAGGAGCATTCATCTCATCAAGAAGAGAAGATTACTATAAGGTTTAAGACAATCTCTTTTATATCCCCTCGTATTTAGAATCAAAGTCTTTGAATTCAAAGACATACAAGATAGTGGTCAAGTGAATAGGGCTTGCCATGGCCTCATAATAAGAGAGCAAAGGTCTTCCTATTTTTTAGGGCTAGATGTTGAGGTTTATAACTTAAACCTAATTAGATGTCAAGATGATCTCCCTAGCAATCATCTTTCCTTGTCAATATTGGTGAAACCTTTTACACTTATAAGTGGCACAAGAGTCTATTTTATACCAACACCACCAATCATCCATTCCTTTTATTGAGTAAAGGGATTTGGTTGGTGATAATACCTATATAGAGCATCATAGATGTGACTAGTGATTACTATGCCTTTGAGGAATCCTTTAATAAGGATGTTGTCCATATTACTCTATAATTCTTTTCTATCATTGAGTTGAGTAAGCTCAAATACAAAGCCTTAAGTGTGTATGTTGGAATAATTGTATGATATGACACATAATCAAAACCTAGAGTTAGTATTACTTCTAAATTATCATGCAATAGGATTTTATGCAAGGGTGTGATTTACTTTACATAGTGTTAGCTAATGTTTTTTACAAAGCATACGTAGTCATTGATAAACACACCAAGTATTATACATTAATAAAACTTACAAAGCATTATACATACCTTCATTAGAGCAAAGGAAGTGTTATTCATAATAAAACACACCAAGCATATCAAAGATAAAGGGACATATCCTTGCATTATAGGCCATGAGATAGCTAAGTAGATAAAAGAGTTAACAACATTTTAAATGAAGTGATTGATACTAATACTAGCAAAAAGCTTCCTCAAGGAATGCCATAAGGCAATTAGAAAATCAATGTTAGGTTGTGATCCCTACCCTCAACTCTTGTGCTTTGCTACCAAGGCTTAGGCCTTACCCACCGCCTCTTGAAGTTAACTAGCCTATTATGTCATTTCAAATTCCTTTCCTCATTAAGAAATTCAAGTGATGTATTTGGGTCTCAAGGTTGATCACTTAACACATCAAGTCTTAATTTTCACTGATAAGCTTGCCCATTACCTTATCTAAAGGGACCCATGTTTCTCTTAGTTAATTGCTCTTAAAGAAAGTCCTTTCTTTCTTTTACTAAAGTCCTAATATTTGCTCATTGATTTAAGAAAAAGGTCCCCTTATCTGTTCCATAACTTCTAATTTTTAAACCCTTTGATCGCCAATCAAAAGTTAGACAACTCAATCTTCATTATTTTTCTAAAACTAGACCAATTTTTTAGTGAGATGATTGCCAATGAAATCATGTGCAGTTGATTAGGCAGCATTGAGTCCTTTAATAAGTTCCCCCCTAATACAACTAACTTCTTCCACTTCTGGTTCTTCCTTTTTGATGTGGAGTAAATGACACTTTCATCGGCAATAAAGATTCCTTGTCCTTGAGTGGACAGCATTTTTATAGCATTATAAGTATGATTATACCAATAGCCAAAATGTAACTTTATAAACGATCTTCAAAGTCTAAATAATTGGGTTAAAATGTTTGAGGTTTTCAAAATCCACATAATCAAATTGGACAATTTGCAATCCATCATTAACGGTTCAAATCTATTATTGCCCATTTATGATAGAGCTAAAGACAATAGCATACATCTTGGCTCCACTTATGCCAATTAGCAAGATCTAGAGACACTCCCTACTTCAATAAAAAAACTAAATCGCATTTGAGTCATTTGGTGTACCAAGATGCACATCCATTTAATGATTTGGAAAGGACCTGGCCATTCCTTGTTGCATAATTCATCAAACATAGCTCAATTTCCTCAAAATGTAGGATGAACGAAAGTATTTTAGGGGCACTTAGTATGGTTAATGAGCCATACATGTAGCAAAATGTGACTTTATAAACGATCTTCAAAGTTTAAATAATTAGGTTAAAAAGTTCGAGCTTTTCAAAATCCACATAATCAAATTGGACAATTTTCAATCCATCATTAACGGTTCAAATCTATTATTGCCCATCTAGGATAGGGCTAAAGGCAAGAACATACATCTTAGCTCCACTTATGCTAATTAACAAGACCTAAAGACACTCGCTACTTCGATAAAAAACTAAATCACATTTGAGTCATTTGGTGTACCAAGATGCACATTCATATAATGATTTGGAAAGGACCTGGCCATTCCTTGTTGCATAATTCATCAAACATAGCTCAATTTCCTCAAAATGTAGGATGAAAGAAAGTATTTTAGGGGCACTTAGTGTGGTTGATAAGTCATACATGTAACAAGATAGTGCTTCCTTTAAATTCACCCTTGCTTTGATTATGCAAATATTCAAAAATTAAATCATCTCTACTAAGGGATGAGATCTCAAAAAGTTCTAAAATTTTCAGGATTTTTTTTTTAATATAGTTCTAAACTTTAATTTTCCAAAATAGTCTTATATCTTTAGTTTTCATTTCAAAATAGTAGTTTTTGGATGAAAATTAGTTAAATTGTTAAATATGATATTTGACCAAATGAAAAATAAAAATATAGACAAAAAAAATAGAAAATACAATTAAAATAGTCTTATATAGCTATAGTTCCTTTTTTTCTTTTTTCTTTGTTTTATTTCTTTTCCTTATTTCCAGCGTTTTCTCTTCTCTTCTTTATTAACCTAACTTTAAATCACTCATCTTCTAGAGCTAAAATGGGTTTATAATGGAGAGATCATATTCAAACAGAGAAAGTGGTGCAGATTAACAAAGATTCTAATTAACAAAGGAAATGGCAACGAGGATGAGGATGGGGGCAAGACAAAGGAAAGAAAAGAGTCGAAGGTGACCAATGATCTAACCATTTTTTTATGTTGGTTGTTAGGATTAGAAAAGTGAGATAAAGAAACTAAGGAAGAGAGAAATTAAGAGGATAGGAGGGAGAAATATAGAGTGGGGGGACTAGAGAGAAAAGATTATATTGAATTACTCAAGTGACCGAATAACTAAATTTTCCCCTTGCATCAAACACCACATAAAAGTGAGTTAAAGAGTTTCCAAAACAATCATCCATCATCTCTCCCGAATTACATGAATAACAAAAAATAGGAACTTCTAAGAATTATCACTAACAACTTTGATTATGCTCCTAATGATGGTTTACTTAATTGGGCCTTATAGGCTTGTATCTTAACAACTTCCCCTCGCCACCAAGTCCTTGTCCTCAAGGACTAATAAACTCAAATCTGGAAATTGAGATTCCATGAATGAGTGGTCCTCCCAGGATGCTTCTTCTAGCAACATGTTAGCCCACTACACCAGTACCTGAGTGATTGCCCTAGTATTCCTTTTAACCGTATGATGTTGAAGAATGGCTATGAGCTCCATCTCGAACTACCTATCTTCATTAACTATGGGTAATTATGGAGAAGCTAACACTGGAGTTCTAATTGCCTTCTTCAGTAGGGAGACTCGAAATATTTAAATGAACCAAACTACCCAAAGGTAACGACAGCTTGTAGGTAATAGGTCCAACCCTTTTTATCACATGGTAGGAACCGTAGAACTTGGAGGCAAATTTTAGATTAGTCCATAATGCCATACTCCTCTGGAAATAAGGCTGTAATTTAAGATAAACCCAATCACTTACTACAAATTGTCATTTAGTTATGTGGTTGTTGGTGAAGAACTTTATCCTCACGATAGAGTAGTGAGGATCTTGCATTCCTTGAAAAATTTTGCTAACGAGTCCATCACAGTGCTTGAGGCCAACGTCAGTGCTATATGTGATGGTGGTTGCCTAAACAAAGCTTCATAAGGCATCATATGGATGGTCATATGGTGGTTAAATAGCGTTATACCACCATTTAACCAAGGGAAACTAGCAAAACCACTTGTGAGGTTATAAGAAGCACATGCACCTTAAGTACCCTTCAATATAGTAATTAAGCCTCTTTGTCTACCCATCCAACTAAGGATGGTATGTCGAGCATAAATGAAGAACAGTTCCATCCATTAAGAATAATTCTTGCTAGAATTGGCTTGTAAAGACACAATCCTTATCTAAGACAATGGACTCTGGTAGCCTATGAAGTTTAAACATCTATTCAAACTATATCCCGGTCACCATAGGAGCTGGGGAGTGTGATTGAGTCTAATAAAATGGGCAAATTTGGTGAATCGATCCACAAAGACCCAAATTACATTCTTATATTCTAAATTTGACAAACCTTAAATAAAGTCCATTGAAATGTGGTGTCATGCTTGCTCTAGAATAAGAAGTGGCTAAAAAAGATCAGGATACGACATTATCTTTATTTTACACCTTTGGAAAACTTTACAAGATTGAATCCACTCTTGCACACTCTTCTCCATACAAGGCCAATTGAAGAATGATTTTAGTCAAGCGTATGTAACTCTCAACCCTAAATGACCCCTATGGCCAAATCATGCATGGCCTTGATCAACCCAAAATAGAGCTCTCCTTACTGCCAATGAAAATTCGCCCCTTTCATGTCAAAATTTCTTAATCATGGTTATACATGGAATCCGTAGCTTGTTAATTTGTCATTGATAAAACCAACTCTAGAATTAGTCGATCCCCTTCAAAGCTATTTATAATTTCTTCCATCCAATGCAGAATTACGGATGTGATCAAATTGTAGTCTTCTTCCCTTTCCCATGAAAAGGTATCTGTAACTCTATCTTCCATGCCCTTCCTATACAAAATCACATAATCCAACCACAAGGGCTTTGTAATTCCTTTCTGTTGGATGCAAGTACAAAGCCTCTACTACAATAAGTGTCATATGCTCTCATGATCAATCTTAATCTCGAAATGTTTCCCTTCCAAATAATACATCCATTTGGTGATAGCCATGACAATGGCAAAAAAATCTTTTTTGTATATCAATAAGCCTTGATTGTAGGAATTGAATGGCATGCTCAAATATGCCAATGGATGGCCTTCTTACATAAGGATAGTTCCTATTCTAGTTCCACAAGTGCTGGTCTCTAGGGTGATGCTTTTGTTTAAGTCTAGCAAAGCTAAGACCGACATGATGCACATGACCTCCTTCAATCACTCTAAAGCCTCATGAGCTTCCTAACTCCATCAAAAGTTACCCTTCTTGAGAAGTTCTGTCAATGGCTTGTTGATGATCCAGTAATGCTTAATGAAATTTTGGTAATACTCTATATGCCCAGGGAATCCTTAAAGGCTATTCATAGATGTTGGCACTGGCCAATTCTTCATGGTTCAATTTTAGATTCATTTATGGAAACTCCATTTGCGGATATAACATGTCCTTAGTATTATTCTATTTGAGTTTATTTTGAATGAGCATTTAGACAATTTGACGTATAAATAGTGTTGACAAAGAAGCTTTAAGACTTGTCACAGGTGTTATGTGTCTTCATCCATACTAGGGCTATAAATTAGTATGTTGTCAAAAAAAAAAACTAAGACGAATTTCCACAGCATAAAAGAGAAAATGTTGTTCATCAAAGATTGAAATGTTGCTAGAGCATTTGTTAGACTATATGGCACAACCTTAAATTCCTTGGTAGGTGCAAAATGTCATTTTCATAATGTCCTCTTCCCTCACCCAAATTTGCTGATAGCTTGCACAAAGATCCAACTTGGAGAAGAAGCGTGATGCATGCAATTCATCTAGGAGATTGTCAATGATAAGGATCAAGTACTTCTCCTCGATGGTAATTTCATTCAGGTGTCGGTAATCCACACAAAAATGCCACAACTCATCTTTCTTTTTCACCAATAAAACCAGCAATGTGAAAGAGCTAGCTAGTGCTATTATAAATAAACTTCAAATGAAGCATTTCTTGTACTTGTCATTCTATTTCTACCTTCGAATAGGGATAGTGGTATTGTCGGGCGTTAATCAGTTGAGCCTTGATTACTAAGGAGATTCGATGATCTTGTTCCCTTAGGAGAGGAAGGGTCTACAGCTCACTAAAGACATTAGAGAATTTGTTGAGCACTTCCTACAACGCTCTTGGCACGCTAGTTAGTTGCGATGACAAAATAAATGTGATTAGATGGGCCTATGCTCCTTGGCCCATCTTTTTGGCGCAAATTCTCTAATTTTCACTTGGAAATAGAACTTGGGCCTACCGCTCGACTCTACCTTATCAGTGCAATGAGTTGCCCATTTCTCATACAGAAAAGTTGCATTGCCTTAAAGTCAAACACCAATAGGCTATTATGCCTCGTTTAGTCCATGTTAAGCATCATGTTGCAAGAGCCCAATGGAATCGATCTCGTAGTCATGGAAAACGAATGCTCCTGCATTTTCCAAACAAACTCCAGCCATTTTTGTAATCGACTACTTCTCTCTATTAGGCATAGTTATGACCATTGGAGCAATGGTCACCAATTGACATTGAAGATCTTGATCCAATTTTTAATCTAAGAAACTATGGTCGCTCCCTATGTCAACGAGCATTATTAATTTCATTCTATCTACATATCCCAGTAGTTTCAAAGTACTTCCCCTCGAATTGCTAGTGATAGCAGTCACAGAGGTTCCATCGATGACTTCCTCGACTTATTCTTACGATAGGGTTCTATTGTGCAAGAGTGCTCCACTGTCCTCTTCCTTCTCTTCGATGCCATGGAGCAATTTCTTTTGACATTTATGCCCCCACGTATACTTGTCACCACACTTATAATAGACCCCTAAACACATGATCTCGTCCTAATATTTCTTGTCTTGTTTGGTTGGGAATTTGGTAGCATTTAGTGACACTTTGAGAACAGCTGAAGGACCTACCATTATTACTCTTGGGGACTTGCATGATTTCCTCTTTTTCTTGACGTGTCCACAACAACTTCTTGGAGCATGCCAAACTCAAAGGCTTTGCCCAACAATGACAGCTTGAGCATTTTAACTATGGGTTAGAGCTCCCTGTTGAGCCCACCAAGGAAGCTTGAAATGAAGAAGGATTCAGACAAAGAGGGGTTAGTTGCTAATAGCAAGGAACGGCGTTCTTCGAATTGCTCCTGGTAGTCCTTTATAGCCTCTATTTGGTGAAGCTTCTAAAACTCCTCGATTATGTCAAGATGTGATGGGTCGCCTAATCATCAGTATAAATCTCTTTCAAATAGGGACCATGAGACGTTGGGCTTGGCTATGATCCAGCCCTAAAACCAAACATCAACCTTGCCATCCATATACATCGCCACCATTTCCAATCATTATGATTCCTTGATGCTATAATACTGGATATACTAATTACATTTCCATAGCCAACAAGGATTTTCTCCATCAAAGAACTGCAGTCTGAGCTTAGGAGTTTTGACGCTAGTTTTAGGGTTCTTGTTTTTTGTTGAGTTCCTTTGAAACTACTTTCTCTTGAATCCAAAGGATGAATTGATGCCAATGGTAGTTTACCTCAAGTCACAGCCACGAATGGTGCCTAGGTCGCCAACCCTTTGTCCCTTAGTTGGAGCGAGTCTTGAGAGCTGAATAGCTCCACCAATTACTTAAAAGACACTTGAAACTCAACTTAAAAGCTCTCCGTTAGTTGCTTTTCCATGGCCTACATCTGAGCTGGTAACGCCTCTAGCGGTTAAAATTTCTCCACCAACATCTGAATCTATCGGTTACGTTTCTGCAACTGTTCATCCATAGCTCTAAGCCCAGTATTTTCATTCATTACCGGGCACACTTTCTTGCAAGAGTGGAGTGGAGTACTAATTTAATCGATGCTTTGATACTAGGTTGTTAGCATTAGAGAAGTGAGATTAAGAAACAAAGGAAGGAAGAGAGAAATCAAGAGAAGGGAGAGAAATAAAGAGAGAGAGAGAGGATTGAGAGAGATGAGATTAAATTGGATTACTCGTATGATCAAATAACTAACTTTTCCCTTACATCACACATCATATAACATGAGCTAAGGAGTTTCTAGTACAATCATCCATTGTCTATCCCAAATTACATGACTAATAGAAAATAGGAATTTCTAACAATTATCCCTAACAACACCTATTCTGCTCTTGGTGATGGTTTATTTTATTGGACCTCATAGGCTTCAGCAACTAGCTGCATTGGACTAATCTCTTGTGGGCCCAGATCCTAACATCAGTTTGATGTGTGGAAGGTGCCATTGTGCAAATCGATGGTTGAGGAGTCAATCAGTGGGCTTTCCGTGTAGTGCTAGCAAGCAGAAGGCAGTGTGTGGGAGTAAGAGGATAATTGGCCAAACAACTAGCCTCTGACCATTTAACTGGCGCATGACTCCAGGAATGGAGAGATCAAATTTTGGGCTTTTGAACAATGAAGGTCTCAGTTAGAGACAAGGGTCAAAACCGACGTGTAAAGGCAGCGCGAGTAGTGACAGACCTGGTTTTCATTTGATCTACACATTTTTTTACTCCTTTCTAACTGTTGACCACTAGAAAAGTGTAGATCAATGGCGAAGAACTTTGTGCATGATCTAAGTTCATTTTCCTAACAATAATACCTGTGGTTAGCGAAACACTACTGAGGGTCTGATGAGGGGTTTGCGAACATATTGAAATATGTCATAGGTGTATTTTCTGTTTTCTTTTGATTCTATTTTTATCTTTTTTTTCTTTTCTATTTGGTAAAATACTGTATTTATGGTTTGACTAAATTTTGTCCAAAAAGTCCTACTTTGGCACAAAAAAAGGGGTAAGATTTTGTTGAAAAATTAAATGGATTTAGGACTATATTAAAAAAAAATCCTAAAAGGTTTAAAACTTATTAGGACATTATTCCTTTATACTAGCATGATAGGCACATTATTCATACCTTTCTAGATTTTATAGAAAATTTCAATGAACCTTTCATGTACATGCCTAATGACCTTTAGGAATAAGATAAACACATAAATGAGGAGGGCCATCCGAACCCATAAGGAAATTAGCTGGGACACTTTCTTCTTGTTGTTTGCTTTTGCTCTTTTTTAGTGTGGCAAGTTTGGACAAATTTTTGACTTATTTTATGCCACAGTCTAGGGTATAAATGTCTCTTTTTATATGACCATGCAAGTTTAGGAGAATATCGATCTCATATTCTGTACCATGTCAACTTTAGGAAGACAAAAATGCAATAAGCAAGATCCTAATAATACACGAAGGCTTTCAACAAAGATGGTTGGATGTTGACATCAAGGAAGTAGCCAATGTCTCCATAGCTTCTTCGGAATGCCAATTTTTAGTCGTCAGTCCAAGAATCCCACGTTTGCTTAAGAAAAGAGCAATTTGACTGTTTGACAGTGAAGTATAGAGGTGGTGACATAGGTCCCGATGAAATACAGTCATTTATTTGTTCTTAGAAATCCTCACAGTAACTCTTGCCCAAATGTATGGAATATGTATGATACAATTTTATTTACAAAGATTATGTATAAAATCTTAGGTTCCTTGTTTTGGGGGGATGGATCTATCAAGTAGGCTAACTTTATGGTTTAAACATCAAGGTAGTTAGGTCTAACAGATTTATGACTAGGCTAAAAGGCTCCCAAATTTTCTGTCCCTCACCAACATTGGCTGCAAACCACAAATAATAATCCAAGTGAGAGATTTCCAATCCCTATTATTGCAGCCATAGACTATACAAAAGGTTTTGTACTTTCCCTCATGTAAACGTAAGTAATCTATAAGCTGGACTCTGAGGCTTTTATGAGTTTGTGCCAATGTGGTTTGAATACATGATTGTGCAATTTGAATGCAATTATAGATAGAAGTCTACATGACATCCGAGGGTAGAGGAGATAAGCAAATAAAATATAAAGCAGGAAAATAAAGCAACAAAAACGTAAAGACAAGCTAAAATTGCTTGACTATCGACATATTGCTATTGCAACGGGCCCCCCACTTAGGGAGGAAGGAACATGGTGAACCTGGAAAGATGGAAAGAGCCCTAGCAAATGATGGCATGCTAATAGTGAGTGCATTTGTGAACTCCGTGGATGCTAAGAATTGAGACAAATTATTTGATTGTGAGTATCTGACCCAATCTACCATCACCATTCATTTGGCCAGTATGATTCTAAGGTCAAATTTGAAAAAACATAAGAATGTTATTACCTCAGAATTGACCCTTGGATGACTCAGAGTTGCCACCACCCATTTAAAGTGTGATTGAAATACTATGAACCATTAATTTAGATGACCACCTTGTCTCCTAACTAATGGGACTTGGTCTGCATTACTAGAATCCATTAAGTGATGAGAACCGTAGAGATAATGGGTAAAAGGTTTCAATGGATACGAGAGGTCCATTGCATATTTCAAAAGGCCACTAACACGAGCTGGAGTTAAAAAGATGAAAGAAGTATTAAGTGGATTGATTAAAGACGTTCAGGTTAACCAAATTTCAAATGGTGCAAATTCAAATTTGGAAGAGAGTATAGGCCTTGTTAATATCATTGGAATACTTAAAGTGTTAGGACTAAGTAATAACAGCCACTCTAAATTAGGAGTTTATTTTCTGTGTAAGAATTTGTACTTAGAAAGGAATTCCTTTTAAATAAGAAATTGTCCTAAGTAGAAATTTGTACCTCTTTAGGATTGTCATCTTAACTTATAAATAGTCACCCCTTGTAATATCAGACAAAAAAAATAAGACAACTTTGAGTGAAATAAACAGTAAGAGTTTTTCTCCCTCGATTCTTTTGAGAACTAAAGAACTTATTAAGAGGTACTTCTTCTTATGACATTCAAATCGACTTATCACTCTCAATTCCTTTCTTTTTTGGAGTGTGGCATCCATATCCTTCTTTAATACCTTAGGTTCGTGTTCCTTCAAATATTAGGTCTAAAATTTGTGTTATTAAACTCTGATTTAGCATTCCTGGTTATTCTTTGATTCCTTATATACGTGAGGTCCTAAGTCACGTCTTTTTAGGGTTCTTCGCATTAATTGGTATCAAAGTCTTGTTCTAAATCAGGTTGTATCGACTAATTCTTTAATTTGCTACCTTGTGATTTATCTATTACCATTCAAACGTGCTAATTTGTCTTTTTGCAACCCTTCTTACTTTGCTCGTTTATTTGAGATCATAACTATCAAAGACGTGCAAATTTCAATACAAATTGTTGTCTCCAAGTATTATATTATTATTTTGTGTTGAGAAAAAAAAAACAAAAAAAAGGAACGAAAAAAAAAACAAGAAAAAAAAGAGGAACAAAAGAAAGAAGGCATCCAATTCAAGTTATTGATAAAAGTTAATAGCTTGGTCATATTAGTTACAATAATAATATAGCTTCCTTACTCAACTACAATTTTGTTATATACTTTCTTGTTATGTCATCCAAATTTGTCTTATAGGTTTAACCCCATATTCTGATTTTTGTGTGTTTAGTTCATTATATTCATTTATGTTGATATCCTTTTTCTACTCCTTATTCTCCAATTTGTTTAATCCTATGCCATTTATCTTATTCTATTCAAAACCAATCCTCTTGATTTAGTTTGCTTAGTTCTTTACAGAGCTAAAAGGGGAAATTCGAGTGGTAAACGGTAAAAGTAAAAGTTCATATAAAGAAAAAGTCATAAAGAGTGTAAACATGAGGGAGTGTGACACCTTCTTTTGAGTGAAACACATAATAGGGTATTCTGTGAGGTATTTTATTATTTTGTATAAATAATACTATGATATCCAAAGACAAAGATGCAGCTTAAAAGGGTGCAGATAATGTGTCCTTCGTGATCAAAACTATGCAACAACAATTTAAGCGTTTAAATACCAGATTTGATGATATGAAAGAGAGGATAGAGGAGCAAGCTAATACAATAGCAAAGTTGCAAAGAAGGCATGGGGAATATAAGGCTCCTAAAGTAAAAAGGCAATTGAGACTTGCCTATGACCATGAAGATGATGTAGAAGATGATGAATTTGATGATCAAACTACTGTGGTTAGAACTACTAATAATAAAAGAGATCGAAGAGAATTTGGGAGGCAAGACACCTATAACCATAATTTAAGCAGTAGTAAAATGAGAATTCCTCTATTCCAAGGTAAAAATGATCCTGATGTATACCTAAAATGGGAGAAAAAGGTTGAATTGGTTTTTGACTACCACAACTATTCCGAGGAGAAAAAGGTAAAACTTGATGCAGTTGAATTTATTGATTATACTATCATTTGGTGGGATCAACTTGTTTTGACTAAGAGAAGGAATCATGAGTGGCCTATTAATATATGGGAGGAGATGAAGGCCATCATGAGGAGGAGGTTTGTCCCTAATCACTATTATAAGGAGTTATACCAAAGGTTGCAAAGGCTTACTTAGGGCGATGGAGATGGAGATTACCATGATTAGGGCAAATGTAAAAGAAGATAGAGAAGTAACCATGACTCGATTTCTATAAGGGCTAAATAAGGACATAGCAAACGTGGTTGAATTGCAACACTATGTGGAATTAGAAGACATGGTGCATATGGCTATAAAATTTGAAAGGCAACTCAAATGAAAGGGTTCCATACAGTTTAGGTAGAACTCAGGATCTACCTCATCTTGGAAGCCAAATTGGAGTAAAAAGGACGAGATGGCCAATTACAAGTCCAAAGTTAAGTTATCCAAGTACAAGAATATGAGTTTTAGCAAGGAGGCAAGTAATTCTGACCCCTAACTAAGTAGAAATAGAGATGTTAAGTGTTTTAAGTGTTTGGGTAAAGGTCACATTGCATCTTAATGTCCAAATAAGCATGCAATGATCTTGAGAAGTAATGGTGATGTTGAAAATGAAAGTGAATCAAATAATGATTCTATGTTATCATTAGAGGGTGAAAGTGATGGAGAGGAGTATCTGGTTAATGGAGTAGCTCTCATTACAAGGCAAGCATTAAATGTGCAAGTAAAGGAAGAAAATGAGGTGCAACGAGATAACATCTTTCAGATGAGGTGTCTCATCAAAGATAAGGTATGTTGTATGATTATTGATGTGGAAGTTGCACTAATGTTACTAGCATAACTATGGTTGAGAAATTGAATTTACCTACTATGAGGCATCCTAGGCCATATAAGCTTTAATGGTTGAATGAGAGTGGTGAAGTTATGGTAAATAGGTAAATGCTTGTGTCATTTTCTATCAGAAGGTACCGTGATGAAGTTTTATGTTATGTTGTACCTATGCAAGCAGGTCATATTCTATTCGGAAGGTCATGGCAATTTGACAAGTGAGTCATGCACAATGGCTTTAAGAATCAATATTCTTTTGTAATGAATGAAAAACTCATCACTCTTGTACCATTATCTCCTCAACAAGCTTATAAGGATTAATTAGAGATTAAAAATGAAAGTGAAAAGAAAAGAGAGATTGAAAAAAGAGAAAAAAAGAGGAGAAAACATGAGAACACAAGAGAAAGATAAGAAAATAAAAAGTTTCTATGCAAAAGAAAATAATGTCAAAAGAGCAACAACTTATGATCATACTTTTGTACAAATAGGCTTATTTTAACACTAACAAGTTTGAACTATCTTTGCCTAATACTATTGTTGTTCTATTGCAAGAATTTGAAGATGTATTCCATGATGATGTCCTAAGTGGATTGCAACCTAAGAGAGGAATTAAACATTAAATTGATTTCATCCCCAATGCTTTCATCTTAGGAGACAAAGGAATTTAAACGGTAGGTTGAAGGACTTATTTTGAAGGTTATGTGAGGGAAAGCATGAGGCATTATGAGGTTCCTATCCTACTTGTACAAGGAAAGTTAAGCAAAAGACATGCCAAATGGATCAAATTCATTCAGACCTTTCCCTACATCATCAAGTATAAATAAGGTAATAATTCAAGGACGAATACTTTCAAGGAAAGGGAGAATGATGAGAACCATAGAGATGATAGGTGAAAAGTTTCAATAGATATAAGAGGTCCATTGCATATTTCAGAAGGCTCAATAACATGAGCTGGAGCCAAAAAGATGAAAGAAGTACTAAATGGGTTGATTAAGGATGTTCAGGCCAACCAAGCTTCAAATGGTGCGAATTCAAGCTTGGAAGAGAGTCCAGGCCTTATTAATATCATTAGAGTACTTAAAGTTTTAGGACTAAGTAATAACAGCCACTCCAAATTAGGAGTTTATTTTCTGTGTAAGAATTTGTATCTAGAAAGGAATTCCTCCTAAATAAGGAATTGTCATAAGTAGGAATTTGTACCTCTTTATAATTGTTATCTTAGCGTATAAATAGGCACCCCTTGTAACATCAAACAAAAAAGATAAGATAACTTTGAGTGAAATAGAAAGTAAGGATTTTTCTCCTTCGGTTCTTTTGAGAACTTAAAAACTTATTAAGAAGTACTTCTTCTTGTGGCATTCAAATCGACTTATCACTCCCAATTCCTTTCTTTTCTAAAGTGTGGCATCCATATCTTTCTTTAATACCCTAAGTTCGTGTTCCTTCAAATATTGGGTCTAAAGTTTGTGTTATTAAACTTTAATTTAACTTTCCTGGTTGTTCTTTGATTCCTTGTGTGCGTTGGGTCCCTAAGTCATGTCTTTTTGGGGTTCTCCGCATCATCGAGGTTCAAAAGTACAACTACACCTATTAGATAACCCAAATGCTTGTTAAGAACAATGACATTATTGTTCAACTATCTTTATTTTTACATTCTTTATGGTTGATATTTTAAGTCCTTTTCTCTCCACTTGAGATGTAAACTTATATTTGTTTTAAATACTCACATACTAGGGTTTGAGAAATTTGGACAAGTTAAAGACAATGTAAAGAATATGAGCAATGCAAATAAACTTAGTATATTATTCTTTAAATGGTTAAAGTTGAAATATTTGTCTTATTATTTCATTTATTTATTCCACTATCCCCTAATTTACATGGGTTAGGCCTCTGCAAGTTTTAAAACAGAGAAAAGTTTTAAGAGAGGAAGAACACTTTTTATGGAAGCGTTATATTTCGATTAGGAATTTGTCTATGTTGTAGGGTGATTTTAGTGAAAATCCATTTGAGATATAATCCAAGGAAAAGTTTTAGAATGCTTTTTGTGATGATCTTTTACACTAGAGGAATAAAAAATGGTTTTAAAAATTTTTAGAAAATATTTAGATGATTTTTACAGTGACTATGTACCAAGAGACTTTAAATTTTTGGAAAATATTCAATTAAATTTTATGATGACCTTTTACACCAAATAATTGTAAAAAAATGACTTGGAAAAGTTTTGAAAAATATTCAAACGAATTTTGTTGTGACCCTTCACATTAGAGAATTTTGAAAAATGACTTGGAAAATTTTTGGAAAATATTCAAATGATTTTTACAATGATCCTATGAATTGAAGACTTTTGAGAAATGACTTGGTAATTTTTAGAAAATGACCCTGGAGATTTGTTTCAAACTTTGAAGATAGACTTAGGATTTATTGTAATTTTTTTTTTTTTGGCTTTTTTTGCCTTAAAGCATTTCTTTCTTTCTTTCTTCTTCTTCTTCTTCTTCTTTTTTACAAAGAAATATTTAGGTTAAAAGGATAATTGGCTAGAATAAACAACATCATTTTGAGCTTAAGGAACCAAGTTCTAGTATCAAAATGACACCTTCTCCCTTTTAATTTTCTTCTTCTCTTGTTCTCTCTCTTCACCACTGCTCCCCATAGTCTCTTCACACACACACACTCTCTCTCTCTCTCAATTTTTCCTTACAAAAACTCTCTCTATATCACTAGATTTTTCACAAAAATTCTCTCACTCAAACATCTCAATCTCTCAGTTCTCTCACATCCTTTCTCATAGTTCCCTCACATCTTAGCCTCTCACTCCAATCTTCTTTTTATATCAAAAATAAAGTCTAGCTTGTGGAGGCTTACAAGAAAAATTTCACCCTCCTATGACCGGAAAAGTAATTTTGGCTTGTAGGAGGCAATTTTGACTAACTTGATTATTGCCTTTATACCTTTTTTCCATTTTACCAATTTTGAAAAAAAAAATTACATAGATCTAGCTCAAATCTGAGCTCCAAAGGGTCTTGCAATTATGGTGGCTTTCTATTTAAAGAATGGGTAACCCTTCAAGACTTGTTATTTCAATTTCTTTCCATTTATGTGTTAAGATAAAAATTTATAGCTCAAATGCTACCAAGATGAGGCAAGGGTTTATGATTCTAGGGTCTCATTTCTTTTGCAATTTTTTTATCTTTGCCTAAGTCTAGTCACATTCTTGGTGTAATGGATATCTAGTAACTACGAAGATGAGGAAATTTGATGGTTATTCCACATTATTGTTAATGCATATAGGTTTTTGCTTTTTCTTTTTGGGGAAAGGGTAGGTTTCTAGAAAACTTAATGTTTTTGTCAAAAGAAAGACTTTGTACAATCCATCATGAGGTTAGGGATGATTTCAAGTCCTATATGTGTATTAGTTTAAGCTCAAAATGGTCAATTTGAGTTCAAATGGGTCGTTTTAGGGAACCTAAGGATTGGATTGAGCCAATTGACTGGGACAATTGACCTATTTGACCATATTTAAGCCTTTTCACTTTCTCTTTCTTTTCCTTTTACTATTGCTTTGCTTTTAATATTTTATTGTTATTGACTTCTCCTTTTTATTTATCTAGTACCTCAAAAAGGAGAGGGAAAAGCATATTAGTGATTCAACAATGGTTGTTGGTCACCAACCATCGTCAACAATAATTTAGTTTAGTTGATTAGATTCCAACATCAATCACCAAAGAAAAGTAAAATAGGTCAATGTCACTATTTCTTAACTAATTTACTCATTTTTTTATGTCAAAAGATAGAAGTTCTTAACATCTTATTTTTACAATAAAAGGAATAAAAAAAAACTAATCTTTTTATGTTTCTAGTCTTACTAAGGGTAAGGAATTGGTGAAAATGAAGGTAAAAAGTGTTTAAACAGCTTAAGAGGGGCAAAAAGATAAGCCCTTCTTTCTCTAGCTATCTCACTCTTTCTCTTTTACAATTATGTGTGAGACCATCTTTTATATGTTTTATTAAATCAAGTAAAGGTATGTTTACTTCCACCTTTCAAAACATCTCCAAAATCTCCTTTTCTTGCTTTTTATTATTAGATTTTTCAAATCTACTTGGGAAAGGAGGTAAGGTAATATTGGAAGAAATAAGAGGTTGAGGGTTTATCTTAAATGGTGACATTTAGGTTTTAATGAGGTTATCTTTGGTGGGCACACCTTTTTCTTCCATGGCCTTTTCTTTTGCCCTAGGAGATGTCTTTATCAATGCTTCCACTTCTTTTCCACTCTTTAAGACTATGACACTTTTATTTTCTTTTAAATTTCCCATAATTTAAGGAGGTAATTTGCTTTGATCCTTGTCCCTCTAATTTACTCATGGCCATCCAAGTTTTGAAAACTTGCCCTTGTTTCCTATTGAAGTTGTTTAATCTTATTAACAAAAACCTTAATAATTTCATCAAAGGACATACTTGAATTTTAAGGTGCATTTTGTCTACCTTAAAATGATGGTGGCACTTGTTGAAATTAGCAATTAAAGGCATTATAAGCCATCTATTGATTACCATAATTAGAGTTAGGACCATCTCACCATTTAGGATTATAGGTGTTAGAGAAAGGATCATACTTGTGTTATGATTGTCCTCGAAATCTTCCTATGACCTTGGCTTACTCTATTAGATCATCTTGAAGTATTAGACACATATCAACTAGATGTCCTTGATTCAAACAAACATCACATACCTAAACTTGTTGCATGTTCCTTGTAGTTATTTGACATATAAGAGAAGTCAAATTAGCAATTTGTTATTCAAGGGAAGATGTACTTGCCTAGTTAATATTCTTAGATGGTAGATTATACTAAGTGCTAAATTGTTGGGAATTCATTTGTTATCAAATTCCTTATGGCTTCTAGGGTTTTGTCCACTAATCCTTCTTCACAACATGTGTAAAGCTTTTTAAAATGTTTTTAATATTCATATAAAGACTCTTTATTGTATTGCCAAATGCCATATATCTCCTTTCAAATGGTAGCTAATCTAAAAGTTAGAAAGTACTTCTTTAAGAATAGCCTCTTCATCTCATTCCATATGTGATGGATCTTGAAGGTAAGTAATAGAGCCAATCATTTGCTAGGTTTGCCAAAGAGAATGGAAAGCCCTCAATTTAATTTTTTCTTCAAATATCTTAATAGATTTCATGTTTTACTAGATTATATAGAATTCCTTTAAATGCTTATGTAGATCTTTACCTACAAGACCATAAAAAGTTAGCGAGAGGTGAATTAAACTAGATTTTAATTTAAAAACAACATCTACATTAAGATACTCTATGTGAAGAGGTTATTTGTTTATATTATAAGCCATTAGCTCCTTAAGATTTCAGTTGTTATTATTGGCTTTTATAGCCATAATTTTTGCTCAATGTCATTTAATAAGCTTGATGATGATATAAGGTTGGATATGAATGTAAGTCCTAATGAAAATGGAAAAACCATATGCTTGTTAGCTTATACATAGACTCTTATTTAACAAAACTTTGGTCAAACTCTATCAAACATGTAAGTTTACCACACAAGTTATATAGGACTACAATAATAAGAAAACAAATTAATTTAACAATCAACCTCGAACAATGGCACCAAATTTTGATGTATGCTAAATACACCAAAATTACTTTAAATCACATCATCAACAAATTTGTAATTAAGGTGAGTAGACGTTAAATCCATAGAAATGAAGTTTTGATTAATCAATTAACTAATAATCTTAATTCTATTGAGTTCACACAAATAAGAAAGCAAATAGAGTGGAATTTGGTTTTAATTAAACTAATAAAACTCAAAATAGAAAACTAATCACAAATAAAATCAATAAATGAATGCATCTTTGATATTATGAATATTTATATTATTCAATTCACACATTGATCATTAACATTGAAGATTATGAATTCCTTAATTGAATATTTGGTATAAAATAATGAAAAATTCTATTATTCTAAATCTTTCCTTACTTCATTATTAAATGAGACAAATTATTCAATTAATCTCTTACTAATTAAACTACCTAGACAATCTCTCTATATCAAATTTATTATTATCATTAAAATAAAAAAAGATAGCCAAATCTAAATAATAAATTTACAAATTGGTTTATTTAATTTTAGACCATATTCTCTATAAAAATGAGATAAAGACTTAACCATGATTATTAATTTTTATTTACTACTTAGCATTAGAATTATCAAACAATTACAAACTTGAATTCTAAACTAGTATTAGATCATAAAATATAATTGTCTAATATGTATCCTAGTAATCAAACAATATAATCATAAATAAGAATTATAATAGAAGAACATTAGAATTGAAAGTAAAAAGTCAGATTATAAATAAAAACTAATAAATCTCACAATACTTTACCCAATAATTTCAATCCTTACAATAAAAAATAAAACTCTACTCTTGCATATTATGTATGTGTGCACAAAAAGGAAAAAGAGATAAAAAGAGAGATTTGCATATGTCTATATTATTAGTACCCTAATATGTATATTTATAACTTTGGGGGATAATAAAAATAACCTAAAGAAAATTGGATACATTTGCTTTAAGACTAATTTAACCTTTTTGGATAACAACTTATAATTATAATTACTTTGACCAACCTATAAGTTAAATTAAGGACATTGATTCATGACTCAATTCTTTTTAGATCTATGCAAATAAGTTCATTTTAGAAATCTCAATATACCTATTTTAATTATTGTGAAGGTTTGAAATCCATCTAGTAATATTTAGAATATGAAATATCCAAAATATCCTTCAATGATCAAATTTTCTCAAAACTGCATCTTTGAACATCCAAATAACTCCAATCTATTTGTCTTTTTTGTAATTATATAAAATCAATTCCAAGAAATACATTTAGGATAAGAGTACATTAAAATGATTAAATATAAATAAATAAATAAGTAAATATAATGTATATAACATACTTATCAAACATTTTTTGCAAATATCTCATTTTTGGGATCCTCCTTAGATTGCTAAAAAAGGTTAGTTCCTCATTATAATCCTTTTAGGTAGATTTAAGTTTCAATGAATTCAACAGCAACCTCCCAAGCTTAACTTAGGACAAGATGTTCCATGAGGATGCTTATTGAACTTGTCTGAGGGCCTAATGATGGTAAACACTCTCTCTTTCTGTGCTCATGATGAGTTGGAATCTAACTTTGTAATTGGACTTTGGCTTAATAATACAATTTATTTATTTTCTTGTTTATTTATTTATTCTTTTTCTGCCCTTTTCTTTTGCTTTTTCTTCTCTTTTTTTTTCTACGTCCAAATTGCAAAATTAACTATGACTCTAATGCATGCCAAAATAAAAGAGAGAGAGAAACAAGTATGACCCTTAATAAAGCTGCTACTATTTTTGGTTGAATTTTATTGCTGGTCACAAATTTTTCAAATATTTGGTGTCCAAAGGTTGAAAATAGTATAATGAACTCTCACTTATCCCTTTCGTTTTTTTTTTTCTCGAACAAAGTCAATTCATTTTTTGTGTTGTTGTAGTTCATTTCTTTTATATATTTAGTTTTCTCTCTCTCTGTTTTTTTTTTGGGATCTATTCCAACCTTTTAGTCCCAATGACCAAATATTATATGAACTACTCATTTATCTTTATTTGAAATTAAGGAAATACTACAAGCAACTATGTACTCAATATTTGTTGACTATTAAATTTTTGAACAAGATTACATTACTCTTTAATCTAAGTTCATCTTGAAGGGTAGTGTTAAAGAATTTTGCAACTATGGAGATTTGATGTAATCAAAGTATGACCATATGAATCAATCAGTGTAAATTTGATTATAATCAAAATAGAATTCTAGCAATCAATTAATATCAAAGTAGAATCATATTATTAATGCATTATAATCGTCATATGTGTGAGACACGCACTACAATATATGTTGGAATTCATATGGACACAATTCAATGAAAAAGATGAAACTCTTGTAGGTTTATTCAGTTTATGGACGCAGTTCCTTACAACCAAACTATGTACCTTTTTTTGTTATTCTTTCTCTTCTTGTTTTTAATTCTCACGTAGTTTATTCTATATTTTAACGTTACCAATTTTAATATTGAGATCACAACTTGATTTTATCTTGTAGGCATACAAGTAGCAATAATCCAAACGGATAAGTCTTACAAATCCAAGCAACGACTTTGAAGGATTAAATCATTGCTATGGATTATCCTCAAGTTTGATCAAGGGATGTTCAAACAAAATAGTAACATTCCTTCCTCCATGCCTTAGATCATTATTAATTATTTTTATTGATATAGGACGCGAATTCATAAAGCATTGATATTTTCACTAGTTGGTTATTAACGTGCCTTATGTGATTATTTGTCGCAGACATAAATTTAAATGCATATATGCTTTCGTGTTTAAACTATACTAAGGTAGCGTCCTCTCATGGATAAAGAGTATGCTATAATCTATCATTTTTTTTTTCCTAGAAGATATCACTTGATGGTTATTCTCATATGGCTAACATGCTTTACCATTAGAATTGAGTTTGTTATTGTGACTGCAGCGTGCTTCTCTAAGATTTCATGGAGTTATATTTGTGCAAGGCTGGGAGCCATCCTTGATTATTATGATATCATTAAGCTTGATTTTCTCGTTTCAACGTCTAATTCTTGGCCATCCGTACATTGCCATGGTCCCGTGGCTCTTATGGAAAAATAGAAACTTAATCATTTGATGTTGTTGTGGTCGAGACTTGATCGGTTTAGTCTCATTCGCCTTCTCATACATGCACGAATATAGTTCAGCCCAGCTAATGCACGGATCTTAATGCCTTCGCACGAGTTCTCTTCTAGCTATACTGTCCCTCTCGGACTGTTGAAACTGAATGTTGATGAAGTTATTTTTCTGGTATCAATGCTTCTGTAGGGTTGGAGCCTTAATTGAAGATCATTTTAGTAGTGTTCTTGCCGCTATGTCCTACAAGTTTGCCTCGATTTTCTTCTCCGACATTGGGGAAAGCACTAAGCCTACAAACTACATTGCGTTGAGCCTTAGATATGGGTTTGTACTCTCCCCAGACCAGATGTGACTCTCTTCAGGTCATCACTAGCATTCATCATGCAAAAATAGACCTTTCAGAATCTGAGCCTATTATTGTAAATTGTATATCTCTTATTCCCCTATTATGTTCTTTTGAATTATAGCATGCTAGGAGGGTAGCACGGCTAATGACGGTCTTGCAAGATGGGCTTTCAATGGACGTGTTCTAGTTGTATGGTTGGAGGACACTGCTCCTTGTGTAGCTAGTGCAGTCACTATTTAGACGCTCTTTTGACATCGATATATGGCTTTTGATTGAAAAAGAAAAAACAAGTGACATTCTTGGTGTTTTTCCAACGTATGCATATGCAATTAATTCCAAACAATGCATATGCCCGCCAAGTTGATATGCAACGATTATGAAATATTGGGGTCAAAACTAATCAAAAGTACAATCCTCATTTGAGAATATAAAATTTCTAAGAACAATAGACTATGTCTTATGTGTCCATGGCAGCCTAGACCCCTAAAAGGAATTCAATGAACTTCTACGTCGAACTCATGTAAGAGAGGAATGGATGGTAGTCTCGGGCGGAGCCCCACGAACCCGGCGTACACTATCACATTGAATTCTCCTTGTGAGTAGGTTTGCTTTGGTACACAGGATATCTTTGCAGGCCCTCGAGTGTAATTCCTTGATTTTGTTCTGAACAAGCAACTTCCATATTAAAAATAAAAATCTTATTTTGCATATTTATAAAACAATATTTATTTTATATTTTATAAAAAAATTTAAAAGAAAAACTCACGTATATCTAAATGAGTCAAATTTAGGTTCAATGCAATCCTACAAACTAAAATTTTTTCAGACACTTCAAATAATATTTAATTATTAAAAAAATTAATTTATAATAATATACTATAGTTATAACTACTATATTAAAAATATATTCTGATTACTAAAAATTATTAAATTTAATAAATTAGTATTATTTTTATTGCTTGGTTTGTGAGTGAATAACCATCAATTATTATTTTTATTTTTAATATTTATTTTTATAAAATATTAATTTAGAAACAATCTAAAAAAATTTCTTATTTCCTTCTATAAAAAGAAAATAAACATTTTTTTTTCTTACCTTAATTATTGAAAATTATTAAATTTAACATATTAGTACTTTACTTGTAAAATACACACTAATAAAAAGATCTATTTTATTGAAAAAAATAATTATCTAATATATTATAATGTAACAATATATTAATAAAAATAAAATCATATTTAAATATAATATATCGACATATTTTAAATTAATATTATTATTTATATACATGTTATTTTTACATTTATTTATAACTTTTTTTTTTTTTTTGTATTTTTACTATCAGATAATAAATAGAATCTAATTTAGATTGAAACCAAGAGAGGAATTAAGAAGCACTCATCGAAAAAATATTTAGCTTTCAAAACACTTCCAACTAGAGAAAGAACGTATCAATGAGTCGCCAGACTCGTTACCAAGCAAAGCTATATCAAAAGCTCTAAGATATGTAAAACCATATGATTATATGATTTAGACTTTGCAACAAGGGGTCATTGAGCCCAATGGATGCCTATGTTACCAGTCCTTTTTGTCATGGACTTGGCCTTAGCCTTGTTCACCTAACAACTCATGCGGCACTAGCAATTCACTTGACTCAAATGCTAGTTCAGTCTTCTCCGAGAGCTAAAATGCTACTAGCAAAAGATAGAAAGATACACACAAAGTAGACAAGAGATATGGAGAACTTCGAGAATACTATATTGCTTTAAGAAGGCAAATACATTCTTGATTTTGATTATCTACAAATGAGGTCCCTAAGGTTATATATAGTCATTCACCTCCTTAACGGAGGGTCAATATCTATTTAATCTAATGATCATTATCCTCCTTCTAGAGTATTCTACCTAACTCTATTTTCTACGAAAAGATAAGGGAGTTATCTACAAGATTCTAGAGACTTCCACCTAGTTCTAGAATTTGTAGTTCTAGAATTTGGGAGTGGTGGCTAAAATAAGCTTCTTTAAATAACTCAATTTTGGGTAGAATTACGCGGTGCGTGACATTCTCCCCCACTCAATCTAGCAACACCCTCGTCGCGTCCTTTTTATAAGTCTCGATCATATCGACATTGCTCCATAAGGTTAACTCGTGTTCCTAACTTACCTTGCTATCAGGCAACCCTTTCCATTTAACAAAGTACTCGACATAACTCGGATGGTTACCTCTCCTTGGAATGACACAATGCACCAATATTTCTTCCACATCACGATCTGGCTTGGCTATTATGGCTGTAGGGGTCATTTGTGACTTGCCCTTACTCGGCTCCTCCTTATCAAGATGGTAAGGCTTTAGCAAGTTAACATGGAATACTAGAGGCATCTCGAGGTGTGATGGTAAGGTTAATTGGTAAGCTAGTTTGCCAATTCTCTTCTCCACTGGGAAGGGTCCCTTGTAATGTCTTACTAGACCCTTATGCACCTTAGCAAACCTTCGATTTTGATGGGGGAAGGAGTTTCACCATCACCAAATCTCTTTCCTCAAACTCCAAGTGTCTTCTCTTGGTATTGGCCCATTTCTTCATTCACTTGGTAGCCTTGGCCAAGTGTGCCTGTGTCATGTGTGACTTCTCATGCCAATCTTTGGCAAACTTGAATGCAGCAAAACTAGACCCTTTGTAGCCAACTGCCAATATGTATGGAGTTGATGGTTGTAGTCCTATAGCAACCTCGAACGAATTAGCCTTAGTTGTTTCACCTTTTTTGTAGATTGTATGAGAATTGGGCTATGTCAAGCAACTTAGCACAATCACTCTGGTTGGCACTTATGTAATGCCTTAAGAACAACTCCAACAAGGCATTCACCCTCTTTATTTGGCTGTTAGTTTAGGGATGAAAACTTGTGGAGAAGTTGAGTTCAAATCCCATCAACTTGAATAACTCTATCCAAAATCTCTCAGTGAAGCGAGTGTCTCGGTCGCTAACAATTGTTTTCAGGATACTCCAGTATTTCACCACATACTTGAAAAATAGGCGTGCTGCATCTTCAGCTGTAAACTTTGAGGGTACGGGGATAAACACCCCATACTTGCTATATTTATCTACCACTACCATGATGTTGGCACATCTATCCGACTTCGGTAGACACGTGATGAAATTCATCGAAACACTTTCCCATGAATTCTTTGGAATAGGTAGGGGTTCCAATAATCTTGACGGTTAGTACTGCTCCACCTTGTCTTATTGGCATACTAGATACGTCTTTACGTAGAGTTCAATGTCGTCTCACATTTATGACTAATAATATGCTTGCTCTACAAGTACTAACGTACGATGTATACTTGGATGTCCTGCCCATCTTGAGTCATGACACTCCTTAATAATCGCCTTTCTCAATCCTTGTCACTTTGACACATAAACTTTATTGCCTTTAGTAGTGAGCAATCCATCTGCAAGCCAAAACCAGCGTGTTTTCCCACTACTTGCCAATTCCTTCAAACTCTTGGCTTGTGGGTCATGTTTCAATCCCTCCTTTACTTATTCTACCAAAGGGAAGTTTGGACTTATGATGGCAGCTAGTTCAGCCTTCCTACTTAATGCATCAACCATCGAGTTAACCTTACATGGTTTATACTCTATCACAAAGTTGAATTCTGCTAAGAACACTTGTCACCTCACTTGCTTTGGTGTCAATTTTTTTTAATTAAGGAAGTAACTTGTGGCAATGTTATTCATCTTCACGATGAACTTGGACCCCAATAAATAATGCCTTTAAGTTCATAGGTAATACACCACTGCAATCATCTCCTTCTCTTAGACTGTATAATAGCACTTGGTTTCATTCAGTTTGTGGCTTTCATACATAATGGGATGCCCCTCTTACATTAACACACCACTGATTGCAAAATCTGAAGTATTAGTCTGTATCTCATATGTATGGTCGGGAAGAGCCAACATTGGCTCGTTAGCTACTGCTTGTTTGAGCACCTTAAATGCTCTTTGGCATTTAGCATCCCAACTCCATGTTCTATTCTTCTTCAACAAATCAGTAAGCGGAGTTGCAATAGAGAAATAACCTTTTATAAATCTTTTGTAATAATTGATGAGACCTAAGAAAGATCATACCTCAGTCACCTTCTTTAGTGGCTTCCAGTTATGGATGACTTGTACCTTGGACTTGTATAATCGTAATTTGCCCCCGCCGATGATGTGCCCTAAGAATGTGACCTCTCGTTGAGTAAAGACACATTTCTCCCTCTTTACATATAGCTCATGTTCTTTTAGTACTTGGAAAACTTGTCGTAGATGTTCAATATGCTCATCCAACATCTTACTATAGACAATGATGTCATCCAAATACACTACGACAAATTTATCCAAAAAACGACTCAAAGACTTGATTTATAAGAGTGTAGAATGTGGCAGGAGCATTTGTAAGTCTAAAAGGTATAACTAAGAACTCAAAGGAGTCATACCTCGTAACACAAGCGGTCTTTGACTTATCTCCTTTTGCAATTCTCACTTGGTAATATCCTGATCTCAAATCCAATTTTGTGAACCACTGCACTTCACCTAATTGATTGAACAAATCAGTTATTAATGGAATGAGATATTTGTTCTTCACAGTTATTTTGTTGAATGGTTGATAGTCGACGCACAACTAAAGTGACCCATCGTGCTTTTTTTGGAAAAGCACGAGTGCACCATATGGAGTCTTTGACAGTTGAATGTAACCCATATCCAACAGGGTATAACTAAGAACTTAAAGGAGCCATACCTTGTAACACAAGCGGTCTTTAGCTTATCTCCTTTTGCAATTCTCACTTGGTAATATCCTGATCTCAAATCCAATTTTGTGAACCACCGCGCTTCACCTAATTGATTGAACAAATTAGTTATCAATGGAATGAGATATTTGTTCTTCACAGTTATTTTGTTGAATGCTTGATAGTCGATGCACAACTAAAGTGACCCATCGTGCTTCTTTTGGAAAAGCACGTGTGCACCATATGGAGTCTTTGACGGTTGAATGTAACTCATATCCAACAGTCCTTTAGTTGCCTCCTGAGTTCCTCTAACTCCGGGAGTGTCATTCGATAAGGCACTGTAGCAGATGGTCTTACACCAGGGACCAATTCAAACTTGTGGTCCACCTCTCATTTAGGTGGGAGCTTATTAGACAATTCGGGAGGCATCATGTCCTTAAACTCCTCCAGGACGTGAGAACTCCTCTAGGACGTAAGAGACTTTCTTAGGTAGGACATTTGATGAGGAAGTATCCTTTCCATCCTTCACAGATACAAGAAAGGTGGGTTGCAACTTATTTATACCTTTTGAAAGTTGCATGGCCGAAATTTGCCTAGATTGAAGGCTGGTCTCCCTAGCCAAAGCCAAAGGCACCATGCATGTATTGCCTTCCTCCAAGATGCACATTGTGTTGGCAAAAGGAGTAGGCACAGTTTTAACATGGTCTATAAACTCCATAACAAGCATAATTGGATAATCATCCATTGGTACAATAGATAAGTCTACAAGGTCACACCATTCACCCATACGTACCTCTATACCATGAGCAATTCCAAAAATTGACTTTGGCTCCGAATTTACTACCTTGAGCCATCCTTGCTTCTTGTTGTATTTGATGCCCAACCACCTTGCTTTCTATTCTTGAAGGAAGTTATTAGAAGCTTCGGTATCCACGAAGGCTTTAACCACTTGGCTACTCACCTTTGCTTCCACATATAATCATCCTCTCTTCTCGTTTTTAGGCACTTTAACCTTGGCTTTGATGGTATTGAGGATTTGTAAGGATCCTATCCTCGTTTCCTTGCATTGCTACTGCTCCTCTTTTTCTTTAACTATGGTAGAAAGCTTAGCTTTCTTCTAGCAATCCCCGGTTTTGTGCGGCCCATCGCAAAAGTAACATTTGAGAGAGGGCTTGTCACTGCTTTGACCCTCCTTGGTGTTCTTCCCTTCTTTAGGCCCATTAAACTTGTGAAAACGTCCTTTGTTCGAAGGACTCTCTTCCCTACTATTTCCCTTACCAACCTTGTTCTTATGAGACTTGGACTTTTCGGACTTTCTGAACTCTATTAGTGATTCGACAATGGAAATAACGGTGGTAAGATCTTGAACACCATGTCTTTGGATCTCCATCTTCGCCCAATTTTGTAAGTCATCTTTGAATGCAAAAAATGCCTCCTTATCGGGATAACTAGGAATTTCCAACAACACTTCGGAGAATTCCTTCACGTACTCTCATATGTTTTCCTTTTGTTGAAGACACCTTAACTTCGCTCTTGCCTTTTCCTCGACATTCTGCAGATAGAATTGCCACTTGAATTATTTCTTAAACTCATACCATGTGTTAATAATGCAAGTACCCCTTTCAATATCACTATACCTCCTTCTCCACCATACCATTGCGGTATCCATGAGGTATAAGGCAGCATTATCAATTTTCTTAGCATCCTCTGTGACACCAAGTGTCTTAAAGTATTGTTCCAAGCTCCATAGAAAATTATCAACCTCCTTTGTGTTCCTCAACCCATTATATGCCTTGTGTCTTGGGACATCCACTTTTGAAGAAGTTGCAACTACTGTTGTTAAAGGGATGCTCCCACTTTGAGTAATTGCCTTTTTGCAAAAGACTAACTCATCCTTGATCTCCTTCAACTCGTTGGAGACTCTTTCGAGCTCTTCCTTCAATGTCCCAACCTCATAATGCAGGGCCTCTTCCAAGGCCTTCACTTGGCCTAGACACCTTGACAAGGTCTGGTTTAAGGTACCTTGCAACTCCTCACGAAGCTCTTCACTCTCCTTTTCGAACTCGTCGATGCATTGGTTTACTACCTCAAACTTCTCCTACCCATAATTTGTGAGCCTTGCATTAGTGTCTTCCAAGACATCCCTCAACCTTAATCTCTCTCTTTTTGGTTGCTTCTTAGCTTCCTCAACTACATGGGTAGTCTCATTGTGTGGACCAACCATCCTTATCAACAGAGTGTGCTTACTGCTTGTAGAAACTAGGCTCTGATACCACTTGTCACGGACTTGGCCTTGTTCACCCAACGACCCGTGCGACACTAGCAATTAACTTGACTCGAATGCTAATTCAGCCTTCTTTAAGAGTTAGAATGCTACCAACAAAAGATTGAAAGATGCAGATAAGGTAGACAAGAGATATAAAGAACTTAGAGAATACTATATTGTTTTAAGAAGGCAAATACACTCTTGATTCTGATTGTCTATAAATGAGGTCCCTAAGGCTATATATAGTCATCCACCTCCTCAATGGAATGCCAGAATCTATTTAATTTAACGGTCATTATCCTCCTTCTAGAGTATTCTATCTAACTCTATTTTCTACGAGAAGATAAGAGAGTTATATACAAGATTCTAGAGATTTCCACCTAGTTCTAAAATTTAAGAGTGATGGCTGGAATAAGTCTCTTTAAATAACTCAATTTTGGACAGAATTACGCAACACATGACATTTTGCACAAGAAATGGGCCATCTCTTGTTCCATATCGGCACTAAAAAAGTTAGGTAACAAAAAATACTTGTGGAATATAAAAAGATGAATTGAGTGTGATATTGTTCGCAAAAGCATGATATTGTTAGCCTCAATGGCTTAAGGTAGAATATCAAAGATAACATCAAAAATTTGAGTGTAATTCTGGTCGGTAAAAAGTGGCGAAAAATAATAGTCAGTCGTTCTACCCAAATCAGCCTCCTTAATAAGCCAGGTACAATGATTACAAAAAAAGAGATCATCAATCTTGTTTCTTTATAGTTGGCAAGAAGCATAACTATGAATTGCCAACTATAAAGAACCAAATGTTCCTCACCCTATCCTTTAATCAAATTTCCAAAGAATGATGACACCAAAGAATTTCTTTCCATTCCAATAACTCTTTTCATCTCAACCTCGATTTGCTATTTCTTTGTTGGCAAATTTAGCTGATGCATCATCTATATTCATTCGAGTAGATACAAGCATGGCTAAGCCAATGCTGAACATTACTGATGTGACACCTATTCCTTTCAGTAAAATTCGCCTCGCAAACATTGAGTTCTTCAATAAAATGATGCAGTTTTTCATCCGCAGGCAAGAAGCGCCAGCTATCCACCATAACTTGGTTGCATTGGGCTTCCTAAAGCCTCATCTCCTCAAACCAAAAAATTTTTATCTTCAGTTGTGATTCAAGCCATACAGATGGAGTAAAACTTGATTATGATTCAAAGTGGAAACTGTAAGATAGGGCAGATGGCCCTAGAAAAATTTTACCCCAAGGTTAGAGACCAAGACTTTATCGAGTTGTTCCTGAACAAAAGCCCCATTACGACACTGCTTAGCTCAAGTAAATGGATAATTGGGTAAGCTAATGTCAATGAGAGAGAAGAACTCAACAACCTCTTTAAAGCCTATCAAAGTCTAATTAGGCATAGTGGCAACACCAATCTTTTCAAATTGCTGGAGGATGTCATGAAGTTGCCCCCTCAACACTAACGACTAGAAAACTCAGACACAAGAGACTCCAAGAGCCACTGACAGTCAAACCTAATGGTGCTTCTCAAAAGAACCATAAAAATTAGTAAAATGCCATGGGGAGTAACTTAAGCTATCTATCCACAGCAGCATTAATAAAATTCATAAAGCAAAAGAGATAAGTGACATCAACCCCACCATCGTAGAATAAAGCTAATCCGTCACTTCTCCCCAAATAATAAACAGATAAACCATCTAAAAAACCCAAACACTGGCGCACTTTGTCAACAATCTGCTACTTTGTAGGTATCTCCATAAGAATTATAATCTTGGGTTTCTTAAGACTTCAAATGGTCCTGGAGGACATGAAGGATTTGGGGATTCCCAAGCCCTCGACTGCTCTACAGGACGCACCTCTGAATTTTCTGAAAACTACGTTCCTCTTATCAACAGCGCCACGAATGGCAATGACCTTTGAACTGCGGGATCTTATTTATTTATTTATTTTGTTAAGAATGGCACCATCAGTATGCTAGGATGAATTTCCGCCTTGGACATAGCAAGCCACTTCTATTACTTCTTGTGCAGGTGGGACGAAGATTTGTCTTCCTGAAGAAAAGGTGTTCAAGGGAAGATTCGAGTAGAAAACCAGGAGGCAAAAATGGGTTTTTATGCAAATTAAGTTCACGGAGAGATGCAGGATCAGAGGTCATATCTTACACAAAAAAAAAAAAAAAAAAACCCATAACATCATACGTTGTTTGAGTGGGAAGTAAATGCCTCATTAATTAACAAAGGTCCATGGGCATAAAAGCCTGAATTAGGGGGCCCAATAAAAGGTTACCCATATTTGCAAATCTGGCCAGCAATGCCACTTCGAAAACCTATTGGTGGAGCATTCCCAAAAGAAATACTATGGTTCCACAACACTTCTTAAAGTAAAGAATGTGGGATAAGAGTTAGCGGAGTCTCAACAGATGGAGATTGAGATTAAGTTGATCAATAAATGACATATCAAGAGTGTCATTAGCATGAAAAATGTCTACTTAACAAACATGAACTTAAACGTTCAAAATTCCTTGTTACACTAGGATGCCTACCGCCCGGCAGATCCCCAGCCTCCTTCTTGCTTGGAAGCAAAGCAGCGTATGGGATGGAACAGCCATCGGTGCATCAAAGCCACCAAGATATGTTGGTGACCATTGCATTCTAGTTACGTTCCCAACCAGCGCGGAGCCATTAACCATAGTCCTGCTTTCTCACATTCCCTTATATGGCCCAAAAAGCCACAAAAGTAATAAAAATTAGGTAGCTTTTCATATTTGAAGTAAACTCGAAGCCATTTGCCAATGGCAACTTGAACTTTTGCTCCGTATTTTAGGGGTTTCATGAAATTTAAGGCAGTAGTTACCCGCAGAAAAGAGACACTGAGTCCCCAACTATGAGCCAAATTGACTTCTATTACCTTTATGACGAACCCACCAGTTAAATCACTATAACTCACAAACATCTTTCAGGATGGCCAATCATAAATTTGAATCTAGAGGTTGCCTGCATCAAAAGACAACTTGGAGGGTTGATGTCCACATTGTGATGGCGAATAAGCAAATGATTATCAAACATCCAGGGACCTTAATCATAGACATGCTGCATGTCCACTCTATAAAAGAATTGGAAAAGAAATAAATTATTGGCGAGGACCCGTAAGGGGAGGGCTTTCACAGGATTACATATCATGGTTCAGGTCCTCTTCATGGGTTCAGCATTAAAAGGCCGCGAAGTAAACAATTTACCAACTAAATGGCAAGACTTGCTGATATTCCCTATGTTGTCGGCAGAAGAAAGTATTCCTTGCTCCTCCTCTGCTTTTAAGTCCAATCCTTTCTACATGTCCGACAAACACTGAATCATCGAGTGTTCTCGTACTTGTAGAAATTGGCACAAGCTAAGATGTGGCCAAATGGGCAAGAAAATGGGAGTGCGAAGAATAGAAAAAGACTAAACAGCCCCTACACGAAAAGAAAGAAACCTTGATCAAACTAGGGAAAATTCAGGGAAAAAAAAAAAAGAACTTTCATAGATAGAGAGAATTTGGATATCACAAGCTTGTTGTTAGTCCCTTAAATTTATTGTCTCAATTCAATTGGGAGCACTTTGCACCAATTATTGAATAAGATTTTGGGTAGACACTCAAGTAAGTAAAGTAAAGTAAGAATATGTGTTATATAGCATATGGAGAAAGGTTAAGCCATTAGTGTCAAATGAGAAGGACATTTGGTTGTCAGTTGGTGTGACAACATATATCAACAATGCATTACCACATTGTTGGCAATAGAGTGACGACTCAAGTATATTAATGTTTCTTCCTACCAAATAACTAAATTTCTTAATACTTTTTAGGGAAGTAATGTATGTCTTTTAGTTTGAGTTTAAATCAACACTATGAGAAGTTGTTGCAAGTACTCTAAGAATTGACTATGACATCAATAAGTCATTGGTGCATGGGCTTTGGGTTCAAGTTGATGCTTCATAAGTCTAATTGTAAGTAAGCTAGCAAGGCAAGAGTATGAATTGTGGACCAAGTCAAATAGTACTTTATACCCCATAAAATAAAGGGAACATGAAGTTGTATTACCCTAAAACGTGAGCACACATGTCAGTAGTAGAAATGACAAGTAAGTTAGAGTCTTATTTGAATCAATGCATTGGCATTCTCTCTTTAAGAGAAAGAGAACATGGGTGGGTAATAGAGAGTGACTAATCAAGACCTTAATAAGGTGTCAAGTTTTTCCCCAATATAATTACATATTTTAACCAAGAAAATAGAAGATTGCTCCTAAGAGAGGGAAGTTCCATCATGTATGATTAGTTTGATAGTCAAATCATGAATGTTTTTAAGTGGTTGGGGGTGTTAACTACAACTTCTATATATAGATGTATAGTGGTAGCCAAGACTCTATATGAAATTGTGGAGAAAAACACCAATGTGAGACTTTTGGCAAAGTTTTTGTACTTATAAGGAAAGTAGTAAAAGTTAGGAAGTGATTTCTGTAAAAGTACTTTACTTAGTGTGTGTTAAAGTGGCTAAAATTAAGTATAATTTAGTGTCATCATAAGGTTAAAAATTTGAGTGAAAGGATTGACCTCGTGACAACTAATATCAAAGCACTAAGGTCTAATTTATAGCTAGTGATTTGAGACTTATTGTGATGTAGGAGTGGGTGACCAAGATTGAAAAGACTTACAGTGATATCCTTGAAGAGCAAGCCCTTTAATTTTGGCAAGATTTAAGGAGTTGAAAACATTAGTATGTATTTTGCAATTTACTTATAATAGTTTTGATTCTACATGGATTAATTGCTTTAATGATGTAAAATGGTATGTTTTTATCCTAAAGAAGGTACTAGTTAGCTAACCAAGTAAGGTTGTTGATACCTCTAGAAAGATAAAGGTGCTAAAGTTTAAAGCCTTTAAGAGAGAGCTTAACGCTAAGGTGATCAAAAATTTCTTATGGGAACATGAAGTAATATTTCATGGTTGCCTAAGTATTAAATAAGGAAAAGGTGATACTTATTAGCATGTATCTTGCTAAGGATGCCAAGTTATAATGACAAACTATACTTGACGACAATACAAGCATAAGCAAATCTTGGATAGAGAAATGGGAAAACTTGAAGAAGTAATTGAAATATTAATTTCTTCCTTACAACACATATTGGTTTGCAAGGGAATCTTTAAAGAAATTGAAATATAGTGGCATAATACGAGACTATGTGAAAGAATTTAGCTCCTTTATACATGACATCTGTAACATGTCAAATGAAAACAAGGTTTTCAACTTTTTGACAGGTCTTTAACTATGGGCTCAAATTAAGCTATGGATGCCTATTTTTAAACATTTGCTTTTGGCCATAGTCGTTATCAATAAATTGGTTGATTTTAAAATCAATAAGTCCTTTTATTTTGATGCATGAAAGTAGCCTAAAGAAAAGGGTAAAAAGAAGAAGGAGAGCAAGAATAAAGAAAAGCATATAGATAAGAGAAAAGACAAAGGCAAAGCTATTGTTTAAGAGCAAAGTAAAACAAGTCTAATATTGGCTATTTTATTTGTAACAACCCTCATCATGCTAAGGAATGCAATTCAAGCAGAATGTTCCTAACAGTTTGATCTAATGTATGTAAAGATTGGGTTTAGCAATCAAAAGTTAATGGCAATGACTAACATTAATGTCATGCATAACTTTGTTATTAAATGAATAGTGGTATCGCTTGGGTTGAAAATCACTAAGAGTAGTAGTCGAATGAAGTTAGTCAACTATACAACTTATGAGATACTTCATATGACAACAAGTGTGAAAGTAACCATTGGAAATTAGGTTGACAATTTTAACTTTACAGTTTAACATTATATGATTTTGATATCATTTTGAGAGTTGAGTTCTTTATGCATACAAAAATTACTTTGTTACCTCATTTAGGTAGACTAAACATTATGTATAAGAATTATCCTTACTTTGTTGTAGGCAATATCACTCCCTTAACTAGCATTGATGGAAACTTGGGTGATAGGCTTGTTACTATATATGTGGAGCATGGCTTGAAAAAGAGTAGAGTTGCTTGATTGTGCTAATCAAAATTAAGAAGGGTTATTGCTAGGTGTTGTTAAACTATTAGTGATGTGAAACCCAAAGAGTACAATGAAACCCATAAGTAAAATAAGGAATTCAAAACCTAAGAAAGTTAAATTAGGTTTAACAAAAGTAAAATCTTGACCCAATATTCAAAGGAACACACATTTAAGATATAAACTTAAACCCAATGTCCAAAAAAATACAAACTAAAGGTATAAAGAAGGATATGGGCACCATATTATACAAAGAAGGGATTTGAGAGTGATAGGTTAGGTTAGAACATCATAAGATAATAATCTTAATAAGTTTGCAAAGTTCAATGAAGAACTAAAAGGAAAAATTCTTACTTTTATTTTTATCAATGATCTATATCTTTTAACAATGAAATCAAATTTATTATAACTTGAAGTAACAACCCTAACCCTAGAAATAAGAAAAACTTCCTATATAATCCAATAGCAAACAAATTAGGGTCAATTCAGTCATGTTTAGTTTAATTAAATTCATAAAACCACGCGCTTAGCATCAAATTGGTTTACCAATTAGCTCATGACTAATGTTAGTCCAACCTTCTAGTAGTAAACCGGTCTTGTAACCAATTTTATGACCAATCCACTCCTTATCCTTTATTTTTCAGATTTCGCGATAAGTCTAACTCACTAATTTCATTACTTTGTTGGTCTAACTTTTAACAATTGCTCAACTTAAGCCAATTTAGTATACTTATACAATTAATAAAGCCTACCCACATTAAGATATACTTTGTTGCCCTTTAAATTTGAATTAGCTTCCTTGATGCAAATGTCTTTAATTAACCCGTTAAGTTCCTTTTTCATCATTTTAGCTATATAATATGTCATTGACACTTTTTGAATGCTTAATGGATTCTTAAAAACTCTTTATACATCAATACTTCTATGAATCTCTTTATTCTCTCTCTCTTAAAAAAGATTTGTTCTTAAATCATCACTTGTGTTAGAAGGAGAAAGATTAGCAATATTAAATATTACACTTACATTACACTTATTAGAAAGGTTTAATTTATAGGTATTATAATTAATCCATGCCACCACTCGAAATGAACCATCTCCTCTAAGCTGTAGCTTTTAATGCCTCTAATCTGAAAACCTTTCCTTATGCATATATACCCAAACCCAATCAGAAGGTTCAAACACTATATTCCTTTGCCTCTTATTGGCATGTGATGCATATTACTCGATTCATTGTGCAATTTGTTGTCACACCTTCTCGTGTAACTTCTTCACTATTTCTGTCTTGCATTCACCATCCCACAAAGTCTTGCAAAAGTAGCTCAAGAACTTTGTATCATGATTTGAAACAATACTCCAAGGTATGCCATATAAGCATACTACCTCCATGTAAGTGTACTGCCTCTCTAAAGAAAAATTCAGCCATGTTGTTTGCATTGTTAGCTTTATGTCATTAGATTAAGTTAACGTGAGGTCTTATTCCCTTCAAAGGTGGCAAACTACTTAGTTCTTAGGGAAAAACATCATCAAATTCCTGCAAAAGAGAAATAATAATATGAGATAAAAAGGAGTTGAGTTCATTAGTACTAAAACAAACTTCTTCATACAAAAGTACAATCATAAGTTGTTTTGAATATAAAACTCTCCTAACATCACTCTCTTTTACATACAAACTTTTACATTTTCTTTCTTTCCCTTTTCCTTCTCTTCTTTTAGTCCTATCTCTTTTCTCATCTTGACCTTAATTTATGCTTTTCTCTTACTCTCTTTTTTAATTCTCAATTAATCTTTATAAACTTATTAAGGTGTTAAAAGTATAAGAGTAATAGATTTATAATTTAATACAAAATAGTACCTATTCTTAAACCCATTATGCATTACTTGCCAATCATATTATTGTAGTCTTCCCAATAAAATATGTCTAGCATGTATAGGTACTACCTCACAAAAGACATCATTAGTATATTGCTCGATAGCATATAATACTAACACGTGCTTATTTATCCTAATCTCTCCACATTCATTCAACCATTAAAGTTTATATGACTTAGGGTGCATTATGGTAACTAAATTAAGCTTTTCAACCAAATCATTGCTAGTTACATTTGTATAGCTACTTTCATTAATGATTAAACTACATAACTTATCTTTAATGTGACACCATATATGGAAGATATTATCTCTTTATACTTCATCATCTTCCTTGGCTTATACACTTAATGCTAGTCTAACCACTAACACATCTCCCTTAACTAGATACTTCTCTTCATCACTTACATCCTCTAATGGTGGCATAAAGTCATCATCAGACTCACTTTGGTCCTAATATTACCATTACCTCATAACACCATTGTACACTTATTTAGACACTAAGATGTAATATATCCCCTTCTTAAATACTTAAAATATTTAACATCTTTATTTTTAGTAGGTTAGAAATTAGAATTACTTTTAATAAAGGAATTTTTATTTTTATATTACCTAAATCACTATCATAAGTGTCTTACCTATTAATCTCCCTAATCATTTGTATTATTAGTAATTTTAACCAAAGTAACTAAATCATCAAAATCAGCAACATCATCTTCATCATCATTATAATCATTATGATGATTATGCCTCTCTTGCCTTCATGCATTAAGAGGTTCCTATGTCTTTCCCCTTTGCAAATTAGCTATAATTACATCTTACCTCTTTATATGATCTCTCATCTTACCAAACACAACATTTATGCGCTCAAACTATTGTTGTATAACTTAGAGTATGAACTAATCATCCTTCTTTCCTTCCTTACTCACTCTATTATCTTTTAAAGTCATGATGTCAACTTGCACCAAAAATGTTAAAAATAACCTCACATGCACTCCTTCATGTGTTTCTCTTAATTATTGTTACTCAACTTTCGTGTTTACTTCTCTTTAATGGCTTTTCTTATAATAAGCTCACACTTTTGCCTTTTACTACTCTTAACTTCCTTTTTCAACTCTTCAAGGAACTAAACAAGCTAAATTAAGAAGATTAATTTTAAGTGAACCAACTCACAAAATAAAATAAATAGGACATAATTGACCTAATGGAAAATAAGAAATTAGAAAATGAAAAAGGGATGTTTAGAAAAATAAATTTAAGAAAGTAGACTTAAAGGAAACAAATACTTAGATGAAATAATAAGAAAATAAATCATGGAAGTATAGTCAAGCTAAAGAACTAGACTATTATTGTGACTAATTTGATCAAACTATTTAGCTATTGCCTAGATGTGGATTTTTTTTCATTTTTTTGTCACTCTTTTTTTTTCCTATTTCTTTCTTTTTTTATTTCTTTTTTCTTTTTTTAACACAAATTTAAAGATAAAAAAATAAATTATGGTTTAGTGGATTTAAAGAATAAAAGGTTATAAAAAATGGCTAAGATAAACAAACCTAATCTAAATCTTAAAACTCTGATACCAACTGATGTAAACTTTAAATAAAATAATGAAACCCATAAGTAAATAAGGAATTCAAAACCCCAAGAAAGTTAAATTAGATTTAATAAAAGTAAAACCTTGACCTAATGTTTAGAGGAACATGAACCTAAGGTATAAATCTAGACCTAAGGTCCAAAAAAACGTAACCCAAAGGTGTAAAGAAGGATATAGACACCACACTCTAAAAAGAAGAGATTTAGAAGTGATAAGTCAAGTTAGAATGTTGCAAGATAATAACCTTAATAAGTTTGCAAAGTTCGATGAAGAATCAAAAGAGAATATTCTCACTTTTTTTTTTCACCAATGATCTATATCATTTAATAATGAAATCAAACTTATTTATAAATTGGACAACACTAACCCTAGAAATAAGAAAAACTTCCTAAATAACCTAATAGTAAATGAATTGGGGTTGGTTTGATTAAATTCAATTCAGTCAAGTTTGTAAAGCCATATGTTTAACATCAAACAAGTTCACCAATTGGCTCATAACTAGCATTAGTCTAATCTTTTAATAGCAAATTGGTTCTGAAATTGATTTTATGATTGGTTTAGTCCATGTCCTCCTTTTTTAGATTTCACAATAGGTTAACTCATTAATTCAATTACTTTGTTACTTTAACCATTCATAATCACTTAACTTAGACTAATTTAGCATTTTTATACAATTAATAAAGCCTAGGCTTGCATAAAGATATACTTTATTGCCCTTCAACCTTGAATTAGTTTCTTTTGTCTAAATGCCTTTAATCATCCCATTAATACCTTTTTCATCCTTTTAACTTTAGAATGTGTCATTGGCCCTTCTTGAATATTCAATGAATCCATAGAAGCCATCCATGCATTGACACCTCTATAAATCTCATCAATTGGGTGACTTTGCAGATGATATGCCTTTGGAGTTACCAAAGTGCCTTCCCTTTAGGCATGTCACCAATCATAATTTATGTCATTCCAAGCTTTAAACCTTTAGCTCCCTTATGTTGTTTCAAAAGAAGTATGATGGCTCCTTACAGATGTGTGTGGCTTATAGAGCCTTAAACAAAGTCATAATAAAGAATAAGTATCTTATCCTTTTGATAGCAAATTTGTTCAATAGGCTACCCAAAGTATCATTCTTCACCAAGCTATGTTTGCATTTGAGATATTGACAAGTTTAAATTAGAAAAGGAGATGAAGAGAAAATCATGTGTATCACTTACTATGTCTCTTACAAACTCCTTGTGATGCCTTTTAGTTTGACTAAAAGGGAGAATTCACTTGATAAATGATGTGTTTCATGACTTTATTGATCAATTTATGGTGGCATATCTTGATGATATTGTTATGTATAGTGAGTCTTTTAAGGATCACTTGCCCCACCTTCAAATAATGTTGTCTTAGTTAAAGGAGCACCAAATATATGTTAAGAAAGAAAAGTATGAGTTTGCTTGGGAAGAAATAATGTTCTTGGGGCATAAGATTAGTCAAGGGCATGTGAGAATGGATGAGGGAAAAGTTTAAGTCATTGTAAAATGGTCACCTCTTATCAAGGTCTTAGAGATACAATCATTTCTTAACCTGTCTAACTATTATATGAAGTTTGTGTAAGGTTACTCCAAATGGTGGCCCTTCTCATCGACATACTAAGGAAAGATTGACCATGGAGGTGGACCATGGAATGTCAAGAAACTTTTGATAAGTTGAAAGCAACAATATTGATGAAATTGGTGTTGTAACTACCTAACTTTGAGTTGCCCTTTAATGTCATTATGGATATATTTGACAAAACCATTAATGGTGAGTTGGTTCAAGCAAGCCATCTCATTGCCTACAAAAGCTAAAAACTTAATGAAGTAAAATAATAGTACTTGGCTCATAAGAAGGAAATGTTTGTTATGGTGCATTGCCTCTGAGTTTGGTAGGCTTACTTGTTACCAAGTTTGTGATTTTTGGATAATGTGGCCTACACATTCTTTTAAACTTAAAATAAGTCCATTGCAAGGCAAACTTAGTAGCAAGAGTTCTTGGCAAAGTACAAATTTTTATAGGAACATAAGCTAAGAAGGCACAAACAAGTAATGGATGCCCTACGTCGTCAACAAGTACAAGAAGTTGTTGCTACCCTTACTCAAGTTCAAACTAACTTGTTGAATAGAGTTAAGTTGCAAGCTCTGTATGATGTGAATTATCAAAAACTTGTGTAGCAAGTGAATAAAAGTGTGATAACATGATATTGGCTTGATGATGGATTATTGCATGCTAAAAGTATCTAGTTGTATGTTCCAAGTGGTGCAAGCCTTAAAAAGGTGATTTTGCAAGAGTGTCACGACTCTTAATTGTCTAGTCATCCCAATGTGTAGAGAATGATAAGCCTGTTGTCCCATAACTATCATTGGAAGGTGATGTTAAGGAATATATGAAGACGTGTATCATTTGCCAAGATGACAAAGCATATTGGTGCAAGAAAGTAGGGTTGCTACATCCATTATTTATTCCAATGAAACCTTGAGTGTTGATTTTTATGGATTTAATTAGTGAGTTCTCAAAGGTTTGTGGTATGACAACTATTATGGTAATGATTAATTAATTTTCAAAGTATGCAATATTCGTTCTAACCCCTTACTCATGTTAAGTGGAAATGTCTACCAAATTGTTCTACAAGCAATTGGTCAAATATTTTAGGTTGCCCATAAATATAATGAGCAAATTAGATTTTCACTTGACAAGTAAATTTTGGACAACTTTATTCAACATGATAGGTTCTAAATTAAATTTTTTTGCTACTAATCATCTTCAAACTGATGGTTAAACAAAGCAAATAAATGACTTGTTAGAGGAGTATCTTCGGCATTACATGACTGCTAGCCAATTAAATTGGCTAAAGTTGTTGGATTCTACCTAATTTTAATATAACCTTTATCAATCCCCTTTGATAGGTATAAGTCCTTTTGAGTTGGTTACAAGGCATTAATCCTTTACTCCTAATGAGGTTTCAAGAGTAGGTTCTAGAGAAAAATGTCTAGCCTCCTATTAGTATACACATTTAAAAAAAGAGCTATTTAATAAAACTTAAGATAATTTAAATAAGGTGGTTAAATGCATGAAGAAATATGCCAACAAGGGGAGATGAGCTATTGAGTTTTAAATTGGGGACAAAGTGTTGTTAAATCTAACTCCTCAAATCTGGAAGAAAATCAGTAGCAAAAATGTACATTAAGAGTTGATTTCAAAGTATAATGGTATCTTTGTAGTGGTAAAGAAGGTTGACAATATTACTTATTGACTGCAATTATCCATGAGGTTAAAGGTGCATTTAACCTTCCATGTAAGCTTCCTAAAATTTTTCCATAAGGAAGATGGTGATGAGCCTTTAAGGAGACAGGGGAGGCATGCTCCCCTAATGATCAAGATTCTAGACTATTGAATGCAAGGACAGAGAAAGAAAAATCATCGAGTTGAGTACTTGGTAAAGTTGAGAAATACTCTAAATAGTGAGATTAACTAGGAAAGAGATGTGACAAAAGGCAATTCAAAAAGCATTTTTAAGACTACTTGTATGGGAGCAGTTTGCTAGTACCCTAAACTCATTGGTGGTAAAGTGATGGTTCAAGTATATCAATGTCTCTTACCAAATGGTCATGTTCCTTAATACTCTTTAAAAGGGGTAGTGTATGTCTCCCACCAAAGTTAACTAATGTTCATGCATGAACTTAGGTTGGCTAATACTATAAAGGCTTATCATAAGTGGCTAATAAGTGCTCCGAGGATTGACTATGACATCAATGGGCTATTGGTGTATGGGCTTCGAGCTTAGGCCGACATTATATAAGTTTGATTATGAAAGACAAGGGCTTAAAATGTAGATCAAGTCAAATGATACTTCATACCCCACAAAATATAAGGAACATAGGGTTGTATTATACGAAAATATGGACATACATGATGGTAGCAAAAATGGCAAGCATACTAAAGTTTTATCTAAAACGATTCATTGGTATGCTCTTCTTAAGAGAAGAACATGAGAGGCCAAAAGAAAGTGGCTGATCAAGGTCCCGATGAGGTGTCAAGCTCTCCTTTAACATAATTATCCTTTAACATAATTGCATATTTTAGCTAAGGAAATAGGGAAGTGATTCTAAGAGAGGGGAGCTCTATTATGTATGATTGGCTTGGTAACCAAGTCATACATGTCCCTCAGTTGTTAAGGGTATTAACTACACCTTCTATATATAAGTGTATAATGATAGCTAAGGCTTCATATGAATTATAGAGAAAAACACTAATGTAAGGCCTTTAGCAAATCCTTTGTACTTGTTAGGAAAGTAATATAGGTTAGAAAGTGATTTTTATAAAAATGCTTATGTCTCATGTAAGCCAAAATAGCTGAGACTAAATGCAACTTAGTGTCATTACAAGGTCAAAATTTTAAGTGAAAGGATTAGCCTTGTGAGTTCTCGTGAAAATTCTTTTGAGATTCAAGTATTGAGAAGTGATTTTCATAAAAATGCTTGTGCCTCGTGTATGCTAAAGTGACTAAGACTAAATGCAACTTAGTATCATTACAAGATCAAAATTTTAAGGGAAAGGATTGGCCTTGTGACACATGTTCTCTTGAAAATTATTTTAAGATTCAAGTATGAATAAATATACAATATGATTAAGTATTATTAATGCATATGTTAAAAAAAAAATCATACCTTTTTGCATTAAGAGCTTTTACTTAAATGGCTCATGGTCTTTATTATATGACCTTTTTGAATGAGAATTTGTTGCCAAATAAAAAGGTAATAGCTTTTATGTCATTTAATACTTACTGTAAGTCACTTTTTTTGATATGTAATATGCACACATAATAATTCACCTTAATTTATCTCTATTATGCCTATCAATATAATGTTATCCATAAAAAAGGATGATAATAGTGCTTCCACTAGTTGAGACTTAGAGACCTCTTTTAGATTGGAGTAAGATCAAAGGAAATTGATCAAACTTAAGGCAAAGATCCCTAATTCTTAAATTTTTAAAAGAAGATAAAGACTCAGATAGTATTCAAAGTTTTCACCCCAATTCATTAATTTGTAAGTGCACAATATATCACATATTGAGATAAACCCTATTATCTTTAAAGAAAACCAATTTGATTTCTGTGTTCCAATATGATGAATTGTTAGTGATTATGTATAATGTAACCATATACATGATTATAGGTGCATATATTTAAATTTAGGTATGTTTTGTAATTTGCAAGGACTGTTATTTTCCAAGAAGGCTGAGACAAGAATCAAATACTTGCAAATCATGTTACTTAGAAAATTCAAAACTTTGAAGACTGTTGTGTTGCCTTGCTTGCTTAAACTAAAAACAAGTAACCAATAATGAATAATGATAATTTATCATCAATAGATTCAGACATAATAGCTTAATTAGCTCAACTAATTTGGAAAATAAATTAACAAATGCTAACCTCACCCCTCCCCTTAACTGCCAATAATTATAGAACAATGATTTGTCACTTGAACTTCAGTTCAATGTAGTGTAGTGCAATGCCATATACTGTGAACTTACAAACCTCTCCTTTTATTGATCATGGCTATTGTTTCCCCAAATTGTTGTCACTTGGTAATAAATGCTTTAGTAATTGTGGAGGCCTTTAAGCAAAATGGGTGTAGCCTAGTGGAAAACAAAGGTTATTAGAGAGGTAAGAATGTTGGGTTTGCTCACTAGCAATGATGCCATTATGGGTTAGTGACAGTGAAACTTAGGAAGAAGAAGTTGAAGAAGCATAAAGGAACAACCTAACACAAATCTTAAATAAGCAAAGTAGCAAGCACTTTGCAGACAACAAAGCAAAGTATTTGGAATTGGGGTTGAGGTAAGGCTAAGGTTTTGTGAATCCTAGTGAGGATCAAGGGTGGGGCAAGGGCAACGCCTATTTCAATTTGGGGACAAAGATTAGGATGATAATCCCTACATTTGTCTTAGCCCATTGCAACTCTTATCTATGAATGAAATCATTCATGTTACACTTGATTAAAGTTTATTAATTTGGCATACTCTTGTCTGATTACTTATGTTATCCACCCTTAGAATATATTCCAATAACACTTGTCATGGCCACACATTAGGATTAAGACAAGTATGACATCCAAGGCAAGGAACTCAACAAAAGTAACATGAACCTACAAAAGACAAAATTATTCTATCCTTTAAGAATAACATACATTATCATTCTCAACACATTCAAGTGGTGCCTACCATTTAAACCAAATGTAACTATATAATTAAAAATCTTAACATATAAATATAACTTTCAAATCAATTTACCTTATATATTCGTGGGGATAGTCATTAGGGTTTTGATTTCTCTCAAATCTTAACTAAAAAGTGTTAAGGAGTCTACTCATTTGGTATAAGGAGATATTAAGATATTTAAACCGTCACTTTATTACCAATAGCATAGTTGCGAGTTGCTAACGAATGTTGCCACACCAACCAACAACCCAAACACCTTTCCTACTTGATTTGAATGTTATCAAATGCTACCATAACACCACTATAGGCTATCAAAACACCACTATATGCTACCTTAACGACCTTTACTTATAGCCCCACTTGCCACCATGTCATAACCTGAACCTAGCCTACCTTAACTTGACGGTCATGCACACTAACTCCACATTCACCTTATTTCCCTTAACATACCTATCCTATGCCAACTTTATGCCAAGCATTGGTGTAAGGTGCCATTAAATGCTTGAATTTTCAAGTTAAGAAACTGAGGGAGCTAACAAACCACCCCACACATTAAAGCTAATGTCCTCATTGATAGGGTGAACCAAACTCCTCGCATTTGTAACTCCTAAACCCCACTAACCTTGTGTCTTAAAGCAAAATTCCACAAGGTTGACTGCTAACATTTATAAGCAATGTTACCCATATTAACAATATTCTTAAGGTCAAAATCATACCTTGAAGAAAACTCATATTGTAGCTTGTTATCCTTCGCACACTCTCATACCTTGTTCTTACTATTTTAGGCCTTATTAAACAATACTCGCATCAAACTTGCCTGACATCTTAGCACCCACTATTCTTCTCCATATATCTGATTTTGCAAAATTAGCTCGTGCTTTGTAATATGTTTCTTTGTAGGAGGATTGTCCAATACACCATGACTTACCTTATCCATTATAGTATCTTTGTTAGGTATATCTGCTTATGCCTTGGACTTGAATACACATAAAGCCACCAAGTACTTCACATCCCTGTTTTTTTTTTTACCCTTGCTACACCTACAAGGTAGACAACATAATATAAATTTTCCCATATTTGCTAGTAAAAGGACACTTTTCGCCACCAACAAACCATGGCCAATTCTCATTTATAATCATCAAGCCACCCAAGTGAGGCATCAATGTAATTTTTGCTTGCATAATGAATTCAATCCTAAAACTACATCAAAATCATCCAATGACATTATAGAGAAATTGAATTTACTAATCCATTGAGTAAAGGTTACCTCTACTCCTTTTACCATTCTAAGAATGTCACATGTTGTTAAATTGATTGCTTTCACATGACTACCACTTTTGTTGATTACATTTAACTTAAGTGAGCTCACTACCTGTTACATTATAAAGTTGTGTATTATACCAAATCCACCATTACCAATAATGTTTACTAGCCTAGCTAAATTTTAACATAAACCAAGTTAGATCATAAGGTATGATTCACATACACAACATTGATAAATTGAATAAGATTGACTCGAAAGAGTTGTCATCATTTGAACTAGCATCTTTACCACCCTCTTTAGCCACCAAAGAGCTTAATTTTTCCCATTTTAGGCATTCCTTTAGCATATGGACCATTGCAAATAAAACAACTAAAATTTGATTGGCTTTTACCTTTATTCAGAGTAATAACTTTGCCTTTCCCTTTGTTCTCCTTTTACTTGTATTCCTAAGAGTCATTTTTCTTCTTCTTGTCCTTGTCTTTAGGTTATTTTCCACTAAAAGAATCAAAGGTGTTGATTTGAAAATGAACCAAGCCATCAACAAGAACAATTACAAAGGGTAATTCCTTCATGCTTTGCCTCCTTAGCTCAATTTAAGTCCAAGGTTAGAGTTTTGACATGAAATTGAAAAGCTTATCTTTGTTAGACATATTGCAAATGCCAAGCATCAAAGAGTTAAACGCTTTGACATAGTTATGAACTGTGTCATTATATTTTAATCTCTTTAGTGACTTTCTTACAATGCATGATGTGTTGCAAAATAGGAACTGATCCTTTAATTCCTTTTTTTGCACACCCCACATCTTAATCTAAGGTTTACCCATGCTTACATCATCATTAAACCTAGTTCATTACCATAACTTGACATGTTTGGCAAGATACATGTTAATAAGTGTGACCTTTTGCATTTGGTACATGGGTAGTTTTAAAGTATTACTCTATATCCCACAAGAAATTTTCAATGGCTTTAATGTCACATTCACCCTCAAAGGTCTTAAGTTTAGGCACCTTTATCTTTAATAAATGCTCACCTCCTTCACTTAGTAAGCTACCTACGACCCTCTTGAAGACAAGATCCCACTCCAAATTGTCAAAGCAATTGATCTAGATTGAATCAAGACTATCATAATAAGATTGGAAAAGACGTATTGACTTTTCCAACTTGTCAAGTCTCCTAAAATCAATAGGGCATGCTCATCAAGGACATCACCTAAAGCCTTCTTAATCTTAATCACCCGATCTACCAGTCATACATTGTTACGACACCCCTACATGCTACCATAACACATCCCATCTTTTGGACTCCACTCATAGTCCCACTTGTTGCCAATGCCATAGCCCTAACCTAGCCTCCCTAAGCTTGATGACCATGCACACTAACTCCATATTCACCTTGTTTCCCTTGATGTGCCCATATCATATCAACTCTATGCCAAGTATTGGTACAAGATGTCACCAATTCTTAAATTTTTAAGTCAAAACACTTAAAGGGCTAACTTTAAGCCTCAATCTAAAATTTTTCTAAAAAATTTAAAGATATACAATTTGCTCCACTTAATAAAATTCACTTTAGAATTTGTGTTATAGGCTTACCTATTGTAAAACAACTATAGCTACTTTGCTTTTATGTTTATCTCAATTTTCTATGTTATCTCCACTTCAAAATAATTATTTTATAACATTTTCGTTAAAATTACCTTAACTTTAGTGCTTTTTTTTTATTTTAATAGGTTCGAGACATCACTTACTTGTGGCTATAAGCTTTTTTGTGATGTTCACACTATACCTAATACACACTAGAACTTATAGATCACTCCCCTCACCAATTGACCATGAAGCTCATGTGTATGCTTCCCTTACAAAATTAATACTTCATATGAACGACTAGACTAATTCTCTAAAAACTTATTTGGTTACATTATAAAATTTTTTTTATTGATTTCTACTTTTTGATGTTCTAATTTTATTATTTACATTTTACTTTTTTAATGTTTATGTCCAATTTTTATTTTTTTATCATTAGGAATTTTTTTTTTCTTATTTACAAGATTTTTTAAAGAACTAATACATAAATGATGCACCTCATATTTTTATATTAAAGAAAAATGGGAAATTTGCACCTTAATACATAAAGTTTAATAGTTTTTACAAGTAAGGGCTTTTAATAATGAAACATTAACTTTCCATAAATAAAAAAAAAACATTTGTACATTAATTAATATATTATTATCATAAGTTTTGTGCAATTTGATCTCACACTTGTCTCAAAAAAGGTCCTCAAGAAAATGTAAAGGTCTTCTACTTTCTTTAGCCATGTACCACTGGATTCAACTTCAATAAAACCACCCTCACTTAGATGAATAGGTTGACTAGATTTCACCATTTAGATATCCATTAAAGTAATTATATATATGTATAAAGTTATGGTTTTCTACTAAATCAAAAGAAAATTTAATTATGAAAGAAGTAAGGAGATGTAGATTATGCATAAAAAATGATGAAGCAAAAACAAATTGTAATAGTAAGACTATCAGCAAAGTTTATAGTCCTAATTTCATGTCATAACATTTAATGGTGGTCCAAGAGCAAAGAAGCAAATGATTGGACATATTCCAATTTTTAAGACTAGATGATTGAAAAGATTATTTCATAGAAATAAGGATTGAAGCTTCTCTCTTTATTTTTTTTTCATATAGTATAGATCATGAGAAGCAAGTGATTGAATTGAATTGAGAACAATAAAAAGTAAAACAAGTAAGGTAAATCTCACATCATAGGTAGATATGTTTTTTTAGAGAAAATGGGTTGTATTTTGGAGAAGTCTATCTTATTTATTGTTAAACATGTAGACTAGATAAAATCTATTGGCATTTCATAATACAAAGAGGTAAAGTTCAACTAAATTTACATAAGCATGAACAAGAACACGAGTAAAATAGAGAGATGGAGGAAAATAAGGTAGGGTATACGAGGAATCTAAGAGTAAAATAAAAAGTTATTGGATAATAACAACATCTAAGATGTGGTCTTTCCTTTTTCATTTTTACCTTAGCATATTTAGGTGTCATCTTTTGCTTTTGAAAAAGAAAAAGAAAGCAAATGCACAAGTAAAGCTTTTGTATAAAGATGTGTAGTGTAGCATCAATTAGCAAAGTGGCAACAAATAGTTTCATCAACCATTATTTGAATCTTTTGCTACTTTTAAAGTTAAAGTTATCCATATACCCTTTTGCTTTTATTACATTGCCAAAATCATATTCACTTACAAATATATGATGATTTACCTTTATCTACTAAACTTTAACACCTTATAATTTTACTTAAAAGCTCCAATAACAATTAAAAATCAAGTTTTCAAAAAAAGATTCAATATTTCATAGAAAACTACTTTAAAATTGCCTAAGAGAAATTCTAATTGACATTAATTATGATCAAAGGCATCATAATTTGACCCCTTATAATGCTTAAAAGGAGTAATATGAACTCTTCTTTGTGTCTATAAATCCTAAAATTGCCTAAAGTAAAATCCAAAAGAAGAATCAAAACTTATTTAAAATTATGAATCATCAAATGGAATAAAAGAAACTAGAAAAAAAAGGAAAAAAACAAATATTAGAAGTGCAGGAAAATATACAATAAAAAAACCAAAAATAATTAATAGTGGTTTTATGCATTTAATTATATTATTTCAAAGGAAAAAAGAATAAAAAAATTATTTACATTTAAAATATTTTATTTACAATTAAGTAACAATTCAATCTTGGCATTTTAAAATGGAAAAGAAAGGATAATGATATTTGAATAAGACAACAATTATACTCTTTCTTTAAATATGCATAAATAAAATTTTAATATAATTACAAAAATATTGTTATAAATGTTTTAACCATACAAATATTCTATACTTATTTTACCCAAAAAAAAAAAAAAGCTAACTTAAGATTGAATTGTGGGGTTAAATTATTTATTGGTTGATTTTTTGGGATGTTGTTATTACTTAAAATTGTAATAAAAAAATATATTTTTGTTGTAATTTGTTAATAATTAGAATTATTCTTTTTGAATATTATATATTTTGCTCAAAAAAAGAGTAGCTTTATTCTTTAATTTTTTTAAAGTTAAATTTGAATAGAATAAATCATTATAAGTGTTACTATAGAAAATACATGTCAAAAGGCCTTAATTGATCCTCCACCTTTGATATTTTTTTAAATTAAGGTTGTAAACAATTTTCTTTTTTAAATTGATCTCTCATATTTTTTTCATTGATTTCAAACTTTTTTTCATTACTTTTCTATACAATGTACCACATAATATGCAATTTACTACCAATTCCAATATATTGCATGCCAAGCCAAATCATTTGAAAGTTAATCCTATAAAAGGTTGTGATCAATGGAAGAATTATTGCTATAAAGGGTCTTACAACTCTTATAATTATCACTTACCCTATTAAAGAAAAACTAATATTAATTTGTCAATGTTGATTTAGATATCATGTGAGGTTTTTAAAATATATTTTAAAAAAGTTTTAAATTTTTAATAAATTTAAAATCAAAACAATTGTGAGTTTTTTTTTAAGTTAAAAAAATTGAAAATCAAATCCAAATGTTCAAGAAAAAAAATATAAAATTTATAATAAAAAAGAAGAAAGATAAATGTGCAACGAAGAGAAATTTTTGGTTTTTTTTTGTATTTTTAGATATTTTTTCAAAATTGAAATATTTTCAATCTTATTTTGAATGTTATAAAATTTATTTTGTTTTTACAAATTATTTAATTTTTCTTTTTTGGATTACTTAGATATATTGCTCAATGTATCTTTCTCCTTTTGTTAAAAATTTAATATCTCTTTAAAATTTTTTCTTGAACTTTTGAATTTCATTTTCAAAATTTTGGATTTTTATAAAAAAAATTTTGAAATCTTTTTTGGTTCAAATTTTGTTCAGAATTTTTAAAAATAATTTTTATTTTTAAAATTTTAAAATTTATTTTGAGTTTTGGAATTTTTAAAATTTTTTTTTTAATTTATCAAACATTTTATGATTTTTTAAATATTTTTTACGCTATCTAAAAAATTATAAAAAATAAAAAGGAAATTTGAGTTATCATCAACAAAAAAATTTAACGACCCTTGGACCATCAGCTCCTTCTCTGCTCCCACTCCTCCTGCAACAAAGCTTATTAATGGAAATTCTCTGTTCTTTTTGCACGGGCCAGGGTCTCATGCTGCGTCCCCGTTGTGCTGTCATCTCTTGCAGTGGTGGTTCCTTGCCAGTTTCTGGTTACTCTCTATCTCCACTGCGTTTCAAGGCTCCAACTTTTCCCAGTTGCGCCAGGCGACAGAGTAGGGGGGTGGTCCTGAGGGCCTCTTTTGCAGTTGAACAGCAGACCCTGGAGGAGGCCAAGGTAGCCCTCATCAGAATTGGCACAAGAGGAAGGTACAGTGGCTCCTTCACACTCAAATTTGTTTTATAGGTTTTCTTTGACCTGCTTTATTTGCATCTAATGTTGTCTCAATTATGTCAATTCTTGCATTTGTAAGAATGGGTTCGGGATTTTTCGAGTTATAGGTTTCTTTGTTGGTATATGTCTCTACAACTGATGTGGGTATTTGCAGTTTGTGTCATGTTTCAGTGAAATTGTATGCTGGATCTCGTCGTGTGTACCTGTGACGTTGGCTTGTGCAAAAGATGTTTAACTCGGACTCTGCTTACTCACTTTAATTGTTTTGTTTTATTGTATCGGCTAACTGGGATCCTCTTACCCTGCAAGTTTTCTGCATCTATTATGTGAAAATTATCCTAAGTTTGTTAGTCTCTTCACATTGTGGGGACTTAAATGAAGGAAATGCTGTGCTTATTATGTTCTTGGTAGTGGCAAAAACGTGAGCATTGATTTTTTAGCACCTCTATTTCAGCTATGCTTCTTCCTTTATATTTGTTTTTTGATTCTTTGTATTTACTTGGTATTAAATTTGGGATTAAAGTTGTGTTGTTGTTGTTGTTGTTGTTGTTGATGTTTACTTGGTATTTTATCCTTGTATGGATGACAGCCCACTAGCACTTGCTCAGGCACATGAGACTCGAGACAAACTCATTGCAGCACATTCAGAGCTAGCAGAAGAGGGGGCCATCAAAATTGTGATAATAAAGACAACAGGAGATAAAATATTAACACAACCACTTGCAGACATCGGTGGGAAGGGACTGTTCACAAAAGAAATAGATGAGGCACTAATTAATGGTGAAATTGACATTGCTGTTCATTCAATGAAAGATGTTCCCACATATTTACCAGAGAAGATGATCCTTCCCTGTAACCTCAAGCGTGAGGATGTTAGAGATGCATTTATATCCTTGACTGCAGTTTCTCTAGTGGAGCTTCCTGCTGGGAGTGTTATTGGTACTGCTTCCCTTAGAAGGAAGTCACAGATACTCCATAAATATCCATCACTCAGTGTAAGCATGGCACTCAACTTTGGCTTTTAACATTATTCTGCTGGAGACTTGACAAGAAATTGCTTCAAATTCTTTTTACATGAATTTTCAAGTCCACAATCAGGTATTTTAGTATTAAGTTGGCAGCAGGTTTTATAACTTTTAACATTTCATTTTGTCAAACCTGAAATGGTTGTTGCAACTGCAGGCCCACTATAAGTGAATTTTTAGAATGGGAACGATTTTCTTTGTGCATCCTTTTTGTAAACCATTTTGGCAGTTTGTTCCCTGTTTTTGACTTGATTATTACTTTTGAATGTCTGGAGGATTATGAGCAAAACATGTGAGTGTGAAATTTTGAGTGAATTTGTTTATTTTGGGCTTGATAAAAGCCTTACACATTTTAATTTTGTTGATAGGAATTGTAACAACATGTGATGGAAATTTCACTAATAAGGTTGTACAATAAATTCTTCCACTTGAATTTAACACTTACAAAAATATTAAACACATTAATTTGATCACTTTTTGTCATTGTGAAAACTTTTATTCGAATTTTGTTTTGTCAAAACATGGAATAACAGGTACTTGGTCATATAAGGGTCATCTCATTATGTTTCTTCGATATAGTTATCATAGATAGGTGGCAAACTCCAGTCTGCATGGTTTGGATGGCCAATCTATCTTCCTATCTTCAGCATTCCCCATAAAATATTTGAAAACACAAAAACTGTTTTATGAAATCTCCTAAGAAATTTTTAGATGATATAGCCTTTTTGACAACCGCAGTTATTACTTTCCAACCTGTTTTATTTTAAGTGATCTGGTTAATGCAGAATTGGGGACTCCATTTGACCTTCCATTGAGTTGGTCAGAAGTTCAACAATTGTTGCATCTCTCGTTTTCCATCACAGTGAAAAATCCCTCTATGGGGCTAATTGACGTAAATCCTACATTTCTGCGGAAAAAAATAAATGCCATGATGCTTTGATGGGCAGACATTTAAAGTGGAAAAAGCAGTTAAAACTATAGTGATTGATTGACTGGAGATTGATCATGGACTTCAAGCATTCAAGTCTTCATTAAAACGTCATATTCATTTATTGAATTAAAGAAGTCTTACATTTGATGATCACCAGGAGCTTGGAGCGATGCTTATTACTTTAAGCAATGATGGATCCTTTTTTGCTCCTATGTCATTGGCTGTTTTAGAAAAATAAGTGCTGGCCATTGCCTTTACCATGGACCATTTTACAATTTTCAAATGCTTCATGGATAGCAATATCTCTCTACTTTTACTTTCGATTAATTAAATTTGCAGGTTCTAGATAATTTCCGTGGCAATGTCCAGACTCGTTTGAGAAAACTCAATGAAGGGGTGGTCCAAGCAACACTATTGGCATTGGCTGGACTGAATCGCCTAAATATGACTGAAAATGTGTCTTCAATTCTTTCAATTGATGACATGCTTCCAGCAGTTGCTCAAGGGGCAATTGGAATTGCCTGTCGAAGTGATGATAGTAAAATGGTGCGTTTAACTTGTTTCTGCTATATGTAAGCCCTGCATAGTTGTTATAATTGATCTAGCAATCTGCATATCCAATAAATGCTGAGCATTTATTAGTATTTGAAACTGGTGACTGCAGTACACAACTTTTAATCAAGAGGAAATAACTACCATAATCTGTAACTGTAGTGGCAGTAGCACCCATATGCCCTGTGCATTAGGGCCAAGAGTAGACTGGGTATTCCATATATGCCCCATGAGGTGGCCCAAAATTCCCAATTTGAAGTTATGGTTCAAATGTAGTTGATCCACAGTGTAACCTTTTGAAATTCTGTTGTACTTAACAAGCTTTCTTTAGACAACCATTAGCAGATAAAGTTAATTGGATAGACCAAAGGCTACTTATTTGGCAGCTGAGACAAAGAAAACTGAAACAGAATCCAAAATGTGATATCCTGGCCATGAACACAATTGCCATGATCAGATGATACCATGATGAACGTGTCGCTAGATCAATTCTTCAGCTTAAATTAGTTCTAAATAAAGACTGATGAATCAAACTCATTCTATGATACAAAAAAAAAAAAAAAAAAAAAAGAGATACGAAAAGAATAAGATAAAATCATACTCAACCTCAAAAATCCTTTGGTGTTTTCTTTTTTCTTTTCTTTTTTTTCCTTAGAAGAAGAAAAAATCCAGACTCTGGTTTCATTGTGTTTGATGACTTAAAGCAGTGTAAATATGCATGACATAAACTTTACATCAATATAAGAAAAGATTATGTAATGGCCCTTAATTACTGAATATACTCCCCTGACACCAGAGCAGGCCTCTCTTTGTTTATTGAGGGTTGCATGTACTTCAAGGTACTTGGAGGAACATCACTCTGTTGTTAGTTTACTAACCTATAGCCCCACAGATCAGATTGTTAATCTGTCACTGTACAAGGTGGCATTCTGTAATTCAAGCCAGTCTGACTAGCAAAGGTACTTTTGTCACTTTTCCTTTGCAATTGAAGGGAGATGTACATGGTGATAGCTTCAATGTGGTTTATCTGCTTGGGTAAGAAGACAGTGATAACCATTGAAAACCTCAGTAAATTTCTCACAACAGACAAATAAGTCCAAAATGTCTTTTTCCAGTTGTAGCTCTAGCCTATGTAGGTCTTGGCATTGTGTGGGTGCAAATCAACCTTGTTAAGAGGCCTTCTTTTGTTGTTGTGTAGCAGCGAATGCATCCCTCATGGAGTGCAATGAACATTTGTGCTGCTGACAAGATGCAACTAACTCCGAACTTCAATTTCATATCTATAAATTAGACAATCATGAATTGTGGTTTGGGAGATTTCTGCAGATTAATGTTGTATAAATTCATTCTAGTATCTGGATTTTTAACAGCTTCAATGGTCCATTACTGCAATGTTACGCAATTGTGCCATTTTGGCCTCTTAAAATTTTTCACCTCTGCTTTTGCTGATTACCTTGTTTCAGGCTAATTACTTAGCTCCATTGAATCATGAGGACACAAGATTGGCAGTTGCTTGTGAGAGAGCATTTCTCGAGACACTGGATGGGTCCTGCCGCACTCCTATTGCTGCATATGCTTGTAAAGATGAAGACGGTGATTGCACATTCAAAGGGCTGGTGGCTTCCCCAGATGGAACTCATGGTATGACTATCCTCTTACTAAGGAGAAAATCTTCAGAATCTTCATTTGCTTTTGTTTTTTTTTAAAATTAATTTGACTTCTATGGCCATCATTTTTCTCTACATTTCAGTGCTTGAAACTTCTAGAAAAGGTCCATATACTCTTGATGATGTGGTTCAAATGGGAAATGATGCTGGCAAAGAACTGCTTTCAAGGGCAGGTCCTGGATTCTTCAATCCGTGAACAAGGGAAGAAAATTCAGGATTCACATTCAAATTTTAGGGCTATCCTTCATAACCATTCATCAACCCAGGCTAAAGTTTGTTGTAAAATTTTTTATAATTGTAACGTGGAAGAGGGTGTTGGACGCTTTACATGAGGTTTAGGTCTTTGTACCATTTGAATGAGTAGAAAAGTCCAAGTTAAAGTTTGTTGGAAATTTTGTTATAATTGTAACGTAGAAGAGGGTGCTGGACGGTTTTCGTGATGGTTAGGTCTTTGTACCATTTAAAATAGTAGAAAAGCCAAAATCTTGATCTCTCTTTCTGCCTCTCTCATCTACGTATTGTATATGTTCATTCTCTTGCTCTCTCTTTATTTCTACCTGCATGTGATGCCAGTATCTCGTGCCAGAAAACAAAAGCACATACTTTTTACAATCTCGCTCGCATCTGAAGTTTTCATCTCTAATTAGTTGGTTGAATTTCATGGAAGGCTCTTGTTCTTTTGTGCATGTACTGGTTTTCTAACTTATAAAGGTCATGCATACAATTTGGCTCTAAAACTTCCATCCGATGAGAAGTCATGGTCCAAATTTCTATGTTAGTGGACCAAGGTATTGAATGCAAGTGTTGATGCCTGCTTTTGTAAGTTGTGCGGGATTCTTGGATAGATTGATTACTCTATTCTCCGTCGTAATGGTAGTTCCTAGTTCAGCGGTGTTTCTTTTTAATTCATTTGGGATTGTGGCGGTATGCAATTTTCCTTTTTTCGGCTGGAAGATCTGCTTGCTTCCAGTAACCTGCACCCCCTCCTTTCTCCTTTCATTTATTTATTCTTTTTTCGGGGAGATATACTTGAACTTGTAATTTTCGAATTAACATGCTTTTTGCTCTTTTGACTTTTGTAGTGCACCGTCATGCAATTAACCAGGAAAAAGACGTTAAAGCAATCCTGAACCATTTTGCATGATAATCTGGTAAACATGCTCCCTCTCTTCTCCGTCTATCGAACTAAATATTTATTTATTAATTTATTTGCTCAATCCAACTGGTCGATGACACTTATTCTTGCACTATTACACCTAGAACTCACCATTTTCTTCAACCTTTGAACCAGTGCCATGGCAATCAAAATGCCATCGGTTTTTAAATAAGGTATACAAAAAGAAAAATTAGTCATCAATTTTTATAATTAAATTTTTAATTTTTTATATTTTTATTTAAATGATATATTTTTAATTTTTTAAATTAATTTTTAATAAAAAATAATTATTTATTAAAAAATTATTTTATTTAAATATAATTTTAATAAATTTTTTATCAAAAGAATTAATTTAAAAAAGTTAAAAAATATAAAATTTAAACAAAAATATTTATCATCTAATTATAAAATTTAATAAAAATATTAAATTATTATTATTATCATCTTTTTTTTTGCATATACCAATTTCAAATTGTCCATCGGTTCCCTAAACTAGTAATCAATCGTGATCTAGCTTTCGCTAGTTATTTTTTTGAACTTTTTTACTAGGGGAATGGCGGATGTGATCTCCTTCCACGACGTGACGTACCACGTTGGTGGAGGGGCAGAATGGTGATTGAAGCCAAAATAGAAAAAGGTGAATAATAAATGTGTTGAAAAATTAAAACATTCCCAAAGAAAATTGAAATAAGGTTTTGAAAATTTGAAATTTGAAATTTCAAATTGAGACTTTTTCTTTTGTTTTTGTTTGTAGTGGAAATCAAGCTACGCGGTTGGGTCTGAAGTGGAGATGGTAAGTTCGTGTAGTTTGGATGGTTTTTCATACTTCAATATGTCCTATTTTCGTGATGTGAGGTATTTATTTTTCCCATTGTTGAGTTAGTTTGATTATCTGAAGTTATTTTTATTATTTAATGCTTGAAGTGTGATGTAAGTATTAGGTGACCTCAATTTCACTATGATTAAGGAAGGAAAATTAGTATTTGAGTTAAATTTATAGATGCTTGCATTGGGTTGCAAATTTCCCTTTTTTTTTTTTTTCACAAGTGATGCATGTTGGCCATGAATTCAATGTTATTGCGAGAATGAAAACTTGTGTTCGCACCCATTCGCGACGGTGAGAAGAGAGGCGAAATTGAGCAACGAGATTTCCTTCTATATGGGCATTGAAGCGGATAAATTTAAAGGTTGTCCACGTGTTTTTACATCATTATTTTTGCATAAGCTTTCCTGTACATATGCTTTTGGCTTCTAGCATCCTTACCATGCAAATGATTTGCTTCAATTCTATTGTCCATACTTGTTTTGATTCTGTGTTATCAAAACCCTCGGGAGAGTTTTCAATGTCATGTGTTTCCTACAAAAGCTAAAGTACTTCGTTTAGCATTATGCAACCAACCACTCGCTGTAATCTCCATTAGAATATTAGCCATCCCATATTACTGACTTCAAAGACTAATTACCGGAGGCTTGGGTTTTTCTGGGTTTATTTCCACTCTTTTTTCCAAGTCATTGTTATTGAATCACACTGCCACAAGACATATTTCAATATAATACGTGTGGAGTCCTAAAATTCGACGTTACTTGGGTTTTCTATTTTTATCATCTGCCTGCCATAAGCACAAATGTATCAATAACAGAGGTAAAATTCTAGGTTTAGCTACATATGTTGCAAGTTGATCCGATACTACTTAATGGACAGGTTGTGAGCAGTAATGGACAGGTTGTGAGCAGTAGGCACCAGGGATTTGATTGTTGAGATAATGTCAATGATGATAGGTCTGTGTGATGGAAGTTGCAATCTTTGATGCACTTCTTTCTACATGCATTCACTATCTTTAAATTTGTATTCAATAATATATGTGCATGCTTAAAATAATTTCAAGGAAACAAATGCAGAATTCACCTTCACCCAACATACCCTACTAACATCTTTGACTTTCCATTTGCATAAATACTTTAGTAGCCTATCCGTATGAAGCATTTGTAAGTACCTTTTTTTTTTGTTACATTTGAATATTTTATTTGGTTTTTTCTGTTACTAAGCTGGTCTTATTGAACTAGTCTCATCTTTATTCTAGACTAAGATAATATGTGGTTGCTAATGGGTTAAATTAAATAGGTAAAACCAAAGTTAATGCCAAGATAACCTGCATTAGAACTCATACAAGTTTGAAACACTTGAGCAACCTCGTACATTTCCCAATTATCTTTCTTCTTTCATTATATGGCCCCTTTAATTAGGAGGACATCAAGTTTACAATAAGAAAGTTGTTGAGATAACATCTTTCAACGATTGTGTCCAAAGAGCAGAAGGTAAGTTTTTTGAGTCCACATAGTTTTTAACAATTTATATTTTTCAAATTACGTAGTTTGCCAAAATATTTCTTGGTTGCTATATTAGTTTTAAACCTATCTCTAGTTCTTTTTTTTTTGTTGTTTAATGTTTCTAGTGTCATATAAGTGTTTGGATGGTCTCAATTTCAATGTGCTTAACAACGAGACCCTAACATTTTAGTGAAAGTTGTAGAAATGTAGCATGCGAATTTATTACATGCAAAATTTTGTCTTCTTTGATTTCATAAGTGATGCAAGTGGGTTATGGTCTATTTGTTTTACATAATGAGGATATTTGTATGTGATCTTAATTATTAGTTGTAGTGAAAATTGAAATATGAAAGAACTATATCTAAATACTTGACCCCATAATCAACTGTGGGATAGAAGCTCGAAATTAAAAAATTTTGATAGTAGGTATTTTCAAATAATAAAATTTTGCTACTAAGCAATTTGGTCCTTTTAGTTGGAAAACAGACCGTAGCAGTTTGGCATCCAGTATATGTATAGTGTTGGACAATATTAGATTTAATGAGCAAAAATTTAGATGGTTGTGGCTTGGTTGTCCAATATATACATTAGATTAAGGTTGAAAGGATGTTTAACTTGAAAAATTATAAAAAAAAAAAAGTTGAAAGGTTGTTGCAGATTTTTTGTCCACAAAATCAAGATGAATAAGTTATGCAGATGTAGTATGTATCAAATACATGTGTAGAAAGAGAATAATAAGTATTCCTTTTCATTTTTTGTTAAATTCTGGGGTTTGTCGTTTATCTTCAAAACCAAAATTTCCTTTTGAAATGTGTTTTCTTTTCCATAATGACAGTTTCCTTGAGGATGGCAGAAAATGACCTAGGAGGTAGTGGTCAAGATTTAAATACAACTACAAGAGGCTTGACTAGATACATACATTTTTGGTAATACTATGTGGTGCATAATAGTAATAAATGTATTGGAATATATTGAAGTTGTGCAATGTAAATGTAGTATTAGTGTTAATGAATTTTGGAAATGTAGAAGAAAATAGTTTGAAGAGAATCGCCTTATAACTGGAAGGCAAGGGGCATGCCCAACCACTATAAGTAGATTTATACACATGGATGCTTGTTACAATGACCTATATTTTTTTGTTAACAATGTATGTGGATGGATTAAATTTTTAATAACCTATATGTTGGTTATATTGCCTTTGACATAAAGATAATTAGGTTGCCATTAGTGGGGCTTAGCATGGACTAGGTGAGAAGTGAAGACAAAAGTACAAGATTATGGTAGATTCTATGTAGGTTGGAGAGGCCAAGTTGGCTGCAAAGTTTAAGAAACCAAGGAATCTAGTAAGTTGTATGCAACATTTATGTCTTAGGTATCATAGTTTTATTATTACTTGAGAAAGGTACAAGTTGATGCAAGTCTCTCTCGTTGGTAAACTTGTTACTACTTGCTATGTTTGTTGTGTACAATGATTAACATGAGAATGAGGAGATATGATGGGGTGGATAAAGGACATGAGATTTGCTGGTCTTGTTGAAATGAAGTGTGATCATTTGGCCAAGCTACTTGTCAAAGCACTGGTAAAGAAATTTGATTTTACTATTCATATGGTATTTGTTTGAGAACAATGTTATTTGATTAGTGCTCTAGATGTACATAAAATAATGCATGTCTTGATGGGTTTAGTGCATATGCTTGAGGGAGGCAACAAAGTTGATAGGCTGAGTAAGAAATTTGGGTTCAAGCCAAGTTTCCTAATAGTTAAGATGTTGCAGACATTGCCAAATGTTGAAACTCTTAAACAAGGGTTTTGTTGCTAATCCTTGCAGCCCTATTATGTCCAATATTGTTAGCTAGGATGTATGTAAGTTTTTATACATGTGTAGTGGAAGTTGGTGTTATAAAGACCTACAAGGGCAAATTTTTTCTTGGAGATTGTGTAAGGAGATCAAGAAATTTAAGCATGGTAAAAGGAAGCAAACCATGGATGGTTGCAAAAGGAGCATCGAAGGATGCCTAGTATTTCTCTTGGTAGGTTTATACATTATTTCTTTTGAGTTTTTAAAAGAATTTATATCTAATTAATTTTTCTTTGTATTGTGATTCAATTTTGTTATTTTCTTCTAATTTGTAACCTTTATACATTATGCATTTTTAAACTCCATTGATTCTGAATTGTTAGACTTGGTTATAAGGTGATTTTGATTGAAATTGTTTAATTGAATAAAAAACTAAGAGAAAAAAATTGAGTGAGGGAAAAAGGTGAAAGGTTTGAGCAATATTATGAAGAAATACTAATTTATATAGTGTATAAATATGAGTGTGAGTGTCATTTTGTGATAGAGTAGAGTGAAACATGTGAGAAAGTGTCGTGAGGTTCTTTTGTAACAATTCTTTTTAGATTTTAATCATGTACAATAATAAAGATACAAGAGTAGTTAAAGATAGAAAGGTGGATGAATTATGCATTTTCAAAGTAATGCAACTATAATTTGAGAGGATGAATATTATGTTCGGAGAAATTGCAAATAAATTGGAAAAGTAAGGCACTACTACAACCAATTGTATAGAGGATAATAACAAGACTAAGAATGATACTAATTAGGAGTATGTTAACAATTATGGTGATGATCTTAACAATGAAGATAAGACTTGAAATTTCAACATAGGTAGAAGTATGAGAGATAGAAGTGGTTGAAGAGATAGGTTTAATAGAGCAGATAAAAATTTTGAAAGGTGGAAAGAAAGGTGAAGAGATAGGTTTAATGAAGGAGATAAAAATTTTAAAAAGGGGAAAGAAAGGTGAAGAGATAGGTTTAATGGAGGAGATGAAAATTTTGAAAGGTGGAAAGAAAGGTAAGGTTGTAATTTAGACAGTATCAAAATGAAGATTTTTTTGTTTCAAGGTAAAAATGATTTTGATGTATACTTAAAATGATGAGAACTTTAAAGATGATGGGTGAAAGGTTTTAAACGATGTAAGAGGTTCATTGCATATTCTAAAAAACCTAATAACACAAATTAAAGTTAAAAAGATGAATGAAGTACTAAATAAGTTGATTAAATATATTTATGACAACTAAGTTTCAAATGGTGCGAATTCAAATTTGAAAAAGAGTTTAGACCTTATTAATATGATTGAAGTACTTAATGATTCATAATTAAATAATAGTATTCACTCTTAATTAGGAGTTTATTGTATATGTAAAAATTTATTTTTAGATAACAATTCTTTTTAAATAAGGATTTTTTCAAAGTATAAATTTGTGTCTTTTTAAAATTGCTATTTTAACTTATAAATAGACACCTCCTTGTATACTCTATAAGATTAGACAATTTTGAGTGAAATAGAAACTAAGAGTTTTTTTTTTTCGGTTCTTTTGTTCATTTGTAACCCTTCTCACTTTGCTTGTTTGTTTGAGATTATAACTATCAAAACTTACTAATTTCAATTTCAATTATTTTCTTTAAGTATTTTACTGTTATTTTGTGTTGAGTAGAAAAGAAAAAGGAAAAAAAAAAACAAAAAAAAAGAGGAACAAAAGAAAAAAGAAAAAGGAAAAAAAGAAAAAAAACGTTAAATTCAAGTTATTGATAAGAGTTAAACAGTTTGGTCATATTAGCCATAATAATAATATAATTTTTTTTTACTCAACTCCAATTCGACCATCTATTTTTTTGTTATGTCGTCCAAGTTTGTTTTTTAAATTTAACTTTATATCTTGATTTTTGTGAGTTTAATTCATTAAATTTGTTTGCCTTGATATTCTTTTTTATTTTTTTGACTTCTTGTTCTCCAATTTGTTCAATTTTAGGCTATTTATCTTATTATGTTCAAAATTAATCCTTTTGATTTAGTTTGTTTACTTCTTTAAAGAGTTAAAAGAAGAAATTTGATCGATAAAAGGCAAGAATGCAAGTTCATATTAAGAAAAAACCATAAAAAGTGTAAATACTAGAGAGTGACACCTTTTCTTAAGTAAAACATGTGAGAGAGTGTTTTGTAAGGTATCCTAATTATTCTGTGTAAAAATAATATTATGACTTCTAAAGATAAAAGTGCAGTTTATGAGGGAGCTAGTGATGTGGTCTTTATGATCAAAGTTATGTAACAACAATTTGAGTATTTGAATACTAGATTTGATGATATGAGGAAGATGATAGAGGAACAAACTAATACAATAATAAAGTTGCAAAGGAGACATGGGGAATATGAGGTTCCTAAAGTTGCAAAGATGATGTAAAAGATGAGAAATTTGACGATCGAATTACTGTGGTTAGAACTGCTAATAATAGAAAGAATCAAAGAGATTTTGAGAGGTGAAGTACCTATAACCGTGATCTGGGTAGTATTAAAATAATAATTCCTCTATTCTAAGATAAGAATGATTTTGATGCGTACTTAGAATGAGAGAAGAAGATTGAATTGATTTTTAACTACCATAATTATTCTGAGGAGAAAAAGGTCAAGTTTGTTGCCATTAAATTTACTGATTATGTTATTATTTAGTGAATCAAATTGTTTTGACTAGGAGACGAAATCATGAGTGGCTCATTAATACATAGGAAGAGGTGAAGGCAATTATGAGAAGGATATTTGTTCCTAATCACTATTATAGAGAGTTGTACCAAAGGCTACAAAGGCTCACTCAAGACACCAAAAGTGTGGAGGATTACCACAAGGAGATAAAGATTGTCTGATTAAGACGAATGTAGAAGAAAATAAAGAGACAACTATGACTCAATTTCTTCAAAGGTTAAATAAAGATATAACAAACGTGGTTGAATTGCAACACTATGTGAAATTAGAAGACATGTTGCATATAACAATGAAAGTTGCAAGGCAACTTAAATGAAAGGGTCACACGGTTTGGTCAAAATTCAGGTTCTACCTTATCTTAAAAGACAAATTGGAATAAAAAAGATGAGAAGGTTGATTACAAGTCCAAAGTTGAGCTATCCAAGTAGAAAAATGTGGTATCTAGTAAGGAGGTAGGTAATTCTAACTTTCAACCAAGTAGAAATAGAGATGTTAAATGTTTTAAGTATTTAGGCAGTTGTCACATTGCATCTTAATGTCCAAATAAGCGTACAATGATCTTGAGAGGTAACGATGATGCTGAAACTGTAAGTGAATCAGATGATGATTCTATGTCATCATTAGAGGGTGAAAGTGATGAAGGGGAGTATCTGGTTAATGGGGTAACTTTCGTCACAAGACATGCATTGAATGTGCAAGTAAAGGAAGAAAATAAGATATAATGAGATAATATTTTTCAAATAAGGTGTATCATCAAAGATAACGTATGTAGTATGATTATTAATAGTGGAAGTTGCATTAATGTTGCTAGGACAATTATAGTTGAAAAGCCGAATTTACCTGTTATGAAGCATTTTAGACCATATAAATTTCAATAGTTGAATGAGAGTGGTGAAGTTAAGATAAATAAGTGCTCGTGTTATTTTTATTAGAAAGTACAATGATGAAGTTTTATATGATGTTGTATTTATGCATGTCGACCATATTCTATTAAGAAGATCATGTCAGTTTAATAGGTGAGTAATGCATGATAACTTCAAGAATTGATATTTATATGTAATGAATGAAAAACTTGTTACTCTTGTACCATTATCACTTTAACAAACTTATGAGGATCAGTTAAGAATTAAAAATGAGAGTGAACAGAAAAGAGATTGAAAAAAGAGAAAAAAGAGCAGAAAACGTGACGACACAAGAGAGAAGAAAATTGAATGTTTTTGTGTAAAACAATGTGATGTCAAAAGAACATTTATGCTAAACAGCTTAAGATCGTACTTTTGTACAAAAAGATTTATTTTAATACTAACAAATTTGACCTATATTTGCCTAATGTTATTATTGTTCTATTGTAGGAAGTTGAAGACGCATTTTTTAACGATATCTCAAGTGGATTGCCACCTGAAAGAGGAATTAAGTATCAAATTGATTTCATTCCTAGTGCATCCATCTCAAACCAGCCAGTATATAGGAGTAATTTTTAAGGAGACAAAGGAATTTCAAAGGCAGGTCAAAGAGCTTATTTCGAAAGGATATGTGAGGGAAAGTATAAGTTCTTATGTTGTTCCTATCCTACTTGTACCTAAGAAAGATGAGACTCAGAGGATGTGTGTTGACTATTGAGTGATCAACAAAATCATTGTAAAATATTGTCACCTCATACCTAGGTTAGATGACATGTTGGACAAATTGCATGGTTCAGGTGTCTTTTCTAAAATTGATTTAAAGAGTGAAAATCACCAAATTAGGATGAGAGAGAGGGATGAGTGAAAAACAACTTTTAAAACTAAGTATGATTTGTATGAATGACTTGTTATGTCCTTTGGTCTTACTAATGCACCAAATACTTTTATGTGATTAATGAATTATGTTTTACGTTTATTCATTGGTAAATTTGTAGTTGTATATTTTGATAATATTTTGGTCTATAGTAAAAGCCTAAAAAAGTATCTTGATCATTTACATTTTATTTTATGTATTTTACGTTCAAAGAAATTGTATGCTAACTTGAAAAAATGTTCCCTTTATATTAATCAGATTACATTTTTTGGCTATATTGCAAGTGCTAAAGGTATTAAGGTTGGCGAGGAAAAAGTTAGGGCTATATGTGATTGACTTACACCTAAATTAATTAGTGATGTGTATAGCTTTCATGATCTAGTTAGTTTCTATAGACGCTTTATTAGGGACATTAGCACCATTATTGCACCACTCACTGGGATTATAAAAAAGAATAAGTTTTATGTGGGATAGTGAACAAGACAAAACTTTTAATTGCATCAAGAAAAAATTAAGTTATGCACCCTTACTAGCTTTACTTAACTTTGTAAAAACTCTCAAGATTGAGTGTGATACTTCAAGTATTGGCATTAGAGCTGTTCTAAAGTAGGAAAGGTGTCCAATTGCCTACTTTAGTGAAAAGTTAGGTGGAGCAAGTTTTAATTATTCTACTTATGATAAAAAGATGTATGCATTGGTACGGACTTTTGAGATATAACAATATTACCTTTAACTTAAGGAGTTTCTCATCCTTACTGACCATCAAATTCATTGAGACCTTTTCTTACATCATCAAATATAAACAAGATAAGGAAAATGTGATAGTTAATACATTATCTTATAGGTATACTTTAATTTTTACACTTACTACAAAATTATTAGGATTTAAATATATTAAAGATTTATATGTGAATGATCTTGACTTTGCTAATGTGTATGGAGCGTGTGAGAACTTAACCTTTGAGAAGTTTTATAAGCATGAGGGTTATTTAGGGAAAATCGTTTATATGTGTCTATGAGTTATTTGAGGGAGTTGGTTGTAAGAGAAACTTATGAAGGTGGTCTAATGGGTCATTTCAGAGTTAGAAAACCCTATATGTGTTAACTAAACATTTCTTTTGGCCATTCATAAAATGAGATGTTGAGAGGTTATGTGAAAAATGCATAACATGTAAACAAGTTAAATCTAAAGTTTTACCCCATGGCTTGTATACCTTTTTACCTATACCTACTTATTTCTAGGTTGATTTATCTATGAACTTTATATTAGAGTTGCAGTGATAAAAAAAGGGTAGGGATTTTGTATTTGTTGTTGTTGATAGATTTTAAAAAATGACACCCTTTATCCCATGCCATAAAATTGATAATGCAAGTAATGTGGCTAACTTTTTCTTTAGAGTAATATGTTTGCATGACATGCTATAGATCATTGTTTTAGACTGGGATACAAAATTCTTTAGTTACTTCTAGAAGACTTTGTAAGGTAAGTTAGGTACTAAACTATTGTTTTCAACTTCTTATCATCCCCAAACTAATAGATAGACTGAGATGGTTAACCAAACTCTTTTTACTCTTTTACATGTTATTATTCAAACAAATTTGTAAATATAGGAAGATTGTTTATTGCATGCCGAGTTTTCATATGTCCATTTTGCTACTAATTACTCTCCATTTGAAATTGTATGTGGTTTTAATCCGTTGACACCTTTGGATTTGGTACTTATACCTATTGATGAGTATGCTAACTTAAATGGTGAACGTAAGGCTGACATGGTAAAAAAATTGCATGCGAAGGTGCAACAACATATTGAAAAAAGAACTAAACAATAGGCATTTATGTCAACAAAGGTGAAAGAAGGTGGTCTTTAAATCTAGTGATTGGGTTTGTGAGCATATATGTAAGGAATGGTTCCTAACTCAGAGGCGTTTAAAGCTATAACCTAGAGGAGACAATTTATTTCAAGTTATAACATGAATTAATGACAATACTTATAAGTTGGACATTCCTCGTGAGTATAATGTGAGTGCAACATTTAATATTTTTGATCTTTCCCCTTTTGATGTAGGGGATGATTCGAGGATAAATCTTTTCGAGGAGAGGGGGAATGATGAGAACCTTATAGATGATGGGTGAAAGGCTTCAAACAATACAAGAGATCTATTGCACATTTCAGAAGGCCTAAGAACACGAGCTAGACCCAAAAAGATGAAATAAGTTCTAAATGGGTTGATTAAGGACATTTAAGCCAACCAAGTTTCAAATGGTGCAAATTCAAACTTAAAAGAGAATATATGCCTTATTAATATGATTGGAGTACTTAATGGATTAGGACTAAGTAATAACATTCACTTCTAATTTGGAGTTTATTGTTTGTGTGAGAATTTGTCCCTAGATAGAAATTCTTCCTAAATAAAGATTTTTCCTAAGTAGGAATTTATGCCTCTTTAGGATTATTATCTTACCCTATAAATAAACATTTCCTTGTATGCTTGAAAAGATCAGATAATTTTGAGTGGAATAAAAAGCAAGAGTTTTCTCCTTTGGTTCTTTTGAGAACTAAAGAACTTATCAAAAGATACTTCTTCTTGTGGTGTTCAACCCGACTTATCACTCCCAATTGCTTTCTTTTCTAGAGTATGACATCAATATCCTTCTTAAATACCCTAAGTTTGTGCTCCTTTGAAGGTTGGTTTAGGGCTTGTGCTATTAAAGTCTGATTTAGCTTTCTTGGTTATTCTTTGATTCCTTATGTGCATCAGGTCCCTAAACCACTTCTTTTTAGGGTTTTTTGCATCATAAAATAAGAAAAAAAGGGTTGACTTAGTATTTGATTGTCATGATTATTTTGAGGAAAAAAAAGGTAAAGTTAGCATTTATGAAGTTCACTAATTATGTTATGGGATTAGTTTGTACAAAATAGGCATAAAAATTGAGAGCACTTTATTGACACTTAGGAGGATATTAAGGTTGTAATAAGGAGATGGTTTTTCTCTAGTGATTAATTCTTTTTTAAAGATTCCAAAATTTTACTTGAGGATCTAAGAGTGTTAGAGGATTATCATAAAGAGATAAAAATTTCCATTATTAAGATAAATGTAGGAGAAAATAGAGAGATAATCATCGCTTGATTTATATAAGTATTGGACCGTGATCTAGAGAATTTGGTTAAATTGTAACATTTTATGGAATTAGAAGACATGATACATATGATAATGAAGGTAAAAGACAACTCGGTAGGAAAATGACCAACATTAAATATGGGTAGAATTTAAGTTTCTCATCTCCTTAAAAACCAAATTTTGGAAAAAGGATGACAAAGCTATTTTTAAGCATATGACTGAAGCATGTAAGGTAAAATCAGTTGAAGGTAGTAAATATAAGAGTGAAATAAAAGCTATATAAAGTCAAAATTAAGATATCAAAGTATTTTTGTTACTTAGCGAAAAGGCACATTTTATCAAAATTTCTTAACAAACATACAATGATTTTAAGGGAAGGCAGTGAAATTGAAACCAAAAGTGAATTTAAAGATGAGTTTATGTTGTCTTTAGAAGATTATGATGATAGTGTGGAATACTCTATTGATGGAGAGCTACTTATACCAAGGTATACTTTGAATGTGCAAGTGAAAGATGAGATAAAGTACAACATAACATATTTCACACGGAGTGTCACATCGAAAATAAGGAATGTAATGCAATTATTAATGGCAATAGTTGTACTAATGTTACTAGTATTATTGTGATTGAAAAATTGAATTTACTCACTATAAAGCATCTAAAACCATCTAAGTTACAATAATTGAATGATTATGAGTAAAACAAGGTAAATAATAAGTGCTAGTTTCATTCTTTATTAGGAGATACAAGGATGAAGTGCTTTGTGATGTGGTTCCAATGCATATTGATTACTTACTATTAGGGAGGTCATAACAATATGATAAAAGGGTGACATATGATGATTTAGGAATCACAATTCATTCATTATATAGGGGAAATCAAGTACTCTTTTTCTATTAAGTCTTATGCAAATTTATAAGGGCCAAGTAAGAGTAAAAATATAAAGTTAAAGGAAGAAAATGGGGCTAAGAATAAAAAAGCAAAGAGAGAATAATTGAAAATGAGTGAAAAAAAAAAGAATAGAAAAAACTAAGGGTGTTGAAAAGAAAAAAAAAATCAATAAACATTTATGCAAAAGAAAGTGATGTCAAGGTTATGTTTTATGCAAAATAGCCTCTATTTGTGCTTTTGTATTAGGATGCTTTTTTTAGCACTAACACTTTTAACCTCTCTTTGTTTAGTGTTGTTAAATTTCTTTTGTAGAATCTTAAAGATGTATTTTCTAAGAACATTTTATATGATTTACCACTTATAGGAGAATTGAATGTCAAATTGATTTTATCCTTAAAATTGTAATTTCAAATTGATTTGCATATAGAAGTAACTCTGAGAAAATGAAAGAACTTTAAAGACAGGTTAAAGAGCTCATGAAAAAAAGGATATGTGAGAAAGTATGAGTTCGTGTGCGGTTCCTCTACTACTCATGTCTAAGAAGGATAAGGACTTGGTGAATGTGCATTGATTGTTTTGTAATCAACAAAATCAATGTAAAATATATACATTTTATTCTTAAATTAGATAACATATTGGATGAATTGCATGACTATTACATTTTTATTAAAATTAATTTAAAAAGTGGATATCATTAAATTAAAATGAGTGAAGGTGATGAATGGAAGACAATTTTTAAAATAAAGCACGATTGATGTGAGTGGTTAGTTATGCTATTTGAATTAACTAATACACCTAGTACTTTTATGAGATTAATGAACTATATTTTGCATACTTTTATAGGCAGATATGTGGTGATTTAGTTTGATGATGTTTTGCTATATAGTAAGAATTTCAATGATCATATTGAGTCTTTTCAAAGTATGCTAGATATTTTAAGAAAAGAAAGATTATTTGAACTAACCTTAAAAAGTATTCCTTCCGTATGAATCAAATTATAATTTTAAATTATATGGTTTTAGATAAAAGTATAACAATTGATAAAAAGAAGATTAAGGTTATTAAAACATGGTTAACACCTAAGCATATTTCTGAGGTGCAAAATTTTTATAGTTTGACTAGCTTTTATAGGAGAATTGTCAAAAATGTTAGCATAATCATTATACCATTGATTGAAATTATGAAGAAAAGTATAGGTTTTGTGTAGGGAAGTGAATAAGAGAGTGCATTTAATTTAATTAAGGATAAATTAAATTTTGTGCCATTACATATTTTACTTGATTTTTCTAAAACTTTTCAAATTAAGTATGATCCTTTAGGTATTGACATAAAGGTTGCTTTGATGCAAGAGCAATGACTTGTTGCCTTCTTCAATGAAAAATTAAATGGGGTAGTGCTTAATTATCCAACATATAATAAGGACTTTTATGCATTGGTAAAAGTTTTAGAGACATGGTAGTATTATCTTTGACTTAAAGAGTTTGTAATTTATATCGATCATGAGTTTTTAAAGTATTTAAAAGGGGTAAGATAAGTTGAATAAATGATATGCTAAATGGGTGGAATTCCTTGAAATGTTTACTTATATAATCAAGTATAAGTAAGATAAGGAAAATGTTATCGTTAGTGCATTAACTTAAAAGTATGTGCTTATTGTTACTTTAAATGCAACATTGTGTAGATTTAAGTACATTAAAGGTTTTTATGTTAATGATCCTAATTTTAGTAATGTATTTAATGCATGTGAAAAAATTGCCTTTGGAAAATTTTATTGGCATGATGGTTTCTTATTTAGAAAAAATAAATTATGTGTTAAAGAGTTTTTTAAGAAAATTACTATTGAGGGAAGCACATGAGGTTGGTTTAATTGGACACTTTATTGTTAAAAAACTTTAGATATTTTTAATAATTGTTTCTTTTAGTTGTAAATGAAAATAGATGTTAAGAGGATGTATGAAAGTGTATTACTTATAAATAAGTTAAATTTAGAGTTTTACCCTATGATCTTTATACATCTTTATCCAGACCTAGTGAACCTTAGACTAACATATCTACAAACTTTATTTTGAGTTTACTTGGGTGAAAAAAGGGAAGGGATTTTGTTTTCATTATTGTTAACAAGATTTTGAAGATAACACATTTCATTTCTTACCATAACATCGATGATTTAACTAACATTGGCAAAGTTGTTCTTCAAGGAAATTGTGTAGTTACATGACATTCTAAGGACTATTATTTTTGATTAAGATGTTAAATTCTTAAACTACTTTGGGAAGACTTTGTTGGGAAAGTTGATAACTAAATTATTATTTTCAACTATATGTCATCTTTAAACTAATGGACAAACCAAAGGGGTTAGTAAAATATTGACAGTTTTGTTGCATACTATCATTCAAAGGAACTTGAAGAATTGAGAAGTGTTTACAACATGTTGAATTTGTTTATAATAAAAGAATCTATTCTCCACAAGTTTTTGAATATAACACATTTCATTCCTTGCCATAAAATTAATAATTCAACTAGTATGGAAAATTTGTTCTTCAAGGAAATTATGTGTTTACATGGCATTCCAAGAACTATTGTTTCTCATTAAGATGTTAAATTTTTAAATTAGATTTGGGAAGATTTTGTGGGGAAAGTTGAGAACTAAATTATTATTTTCAACTATATGTCATTCTTAAATCGATGGACAAATCAAAGTAGTTAGTAAAACATTGACAACTTTGTTCCATATTATCATTCAAAAAAACTTGAAGAATTGGGAAGTGTTTACCACGTGTTGAGTTTGCTTATAATAAAGAATCTATTAAATGGATAATTGTTCTCTATTTGAGGTTATTTATAGCCTTAATTTGCTCACCCCTTTGGATTTATTACATTTACCTATTAAGGAACAAGCTAAGTTGGATAACAAAAAGAAAGTTGATATAGTTACGCAATTGCATGAAAATGTGTGTCAACATATAGAAAGGAGGATTGAGCAATATATAAAGCAAGCCAATAAAGGGTGGAAAGAGTTGTTTTTGAACCTAATAATTAGATTTAGATGCATATACATAAAAAAGAGATTTCTTGCACAAAGGCATTCAAAGTTGCAATGAAGGGGATATGGACCATTCCAAGTAATTGTATGAATTAATGACAACATTTAAAAATTTGATCTTACTGATGAGTATAATATTTATGTTACTTTTAATGTTTTTAATTTTTTTCTTTTTAATATAGATGTGACAATTTGATGACTAGTCTTTTTTAGGAGAAGGAGAATGATGAAAATCAAATTAGCACGTGTAGTGATCCATTGCGTATACATAGAGATCTAATAACATGAGAAAAAGTTAAAAAGGGTGTGAGAAGTTTTAAATGAATTTATTGAAGTTATTTGGGTTAAAAGCAATGCACAATAAAAGAAGCAAGACTTGGAGGAACATCAAACTTTTATAAATTTCATACAAGTTCAAGGATAGCTTATTTGAGGAGTTTGTGTTGAATTTTGAACTTGACCACATACCTTGTTTCTTTAGTGGGGTCATATGTGTTATTTAGTTATTTTATAATTATAATGGTTTGAACACTATTTTAATTTAAGCTTTATCATTTATTTAGTAATTTGTTAGACAAATTCGTTATTTTTTATTCTATTTTAGATTTATTATTTTGTTTTGAATTCTATATATATGTATGTAACCCTATTTTGTGGGGATGGTTGATTGATTTTTTTAATAAAATTGAGACTTTTCTTTGCGGTTCTTTTGAGAATTTTGGAACTTATCAAGGTTACTCTTATAATATTTTAATTCTAATTTAAATTTTTGGTTCGTGTTTTCTTGATAAACATTGGGTAATGGTGTTTATTATTTTTGTTAAACTTGATTTAGTTTTTTTGGGGTTAGAATTCTTTGTTTTATTTTTGGGTCTCATTTTACTTTTTGGAATTCCCATTAGAATGTGAAAGCACCTTTAGTCAAGAAAATAAGCTAGCTCAAAGACAAAAGAAAAGCGAGATGATGGGCATTGTTGATTTGGAAAAAGAAAAAAAGATCCATTGGTTGCTAAATGCTTGAGTCCTATTACCAAGAGTGGTAAGGAAAATATAACACCCATTGTTAAAGATATGGTAGGTACAACAGTGCACAAGTTTTTAAGATATGGAATCCTTTAGTGGAGTAAATAGAGGATAGGGTAAGTGAAAATTATAATCAACCTACAGGTAGTAGTAATGGCAACCAATTAAGTGACGATTTCACATTACTTCTTATAGTAATTAATATGCTTGTGTTTAAATTAGCTTATGACTTGAATGGATTCCACTTAGCACGGAAACTGGCCTTGGACTTACAGTAGATAAGAAAAGTACAAATGAATGCTTAGTGTGGATACTAGTGGAACATTAGTTAGGGTGCAAACTATTTATAAGAGGGATGTTTATGAGACTAGATGAGGGCGTAATGGTGGTAGAGGACGATGTCTCTTTTTTAGCAAAGATGAATGGGACTAAGTAGAAGTGTATATCATATTGTTTATATATGGATGGTATATGCTAGTGCTGGCACACATAATATATTAGTTGGTCCAATTTCTAGAGCAAAGGGGAAGTTCTGGACTTCATGCATATAGGGTGAAATGCAATGGAGAATGCAATGTGGATGTTGGGGACAAATAAGGTGTGCACGAGTCAATCCATATAACAATGGTTTCAAGATTGGAGGTGACCAAGCTAATCAATGTGAGGTTCAAGATTTTAGGGCCATTGACAAAGCAAGTTGTAGTGCACGAAGTATCTTGCAGAAGAAAAAAAATACTCCTAATGCTTGATTAATCTAAAAAGCAAATGTTGTTTATTGTTACTTGTGCCTATTAAGATGCATTCACAATTCCAATGATTTAGTGCAGTAGAAATCTTTGTTAGCATGTTTATGTAGTTTTAGATCATAGAAAAAGCACCTTACCCGTTGCATGAATGTAAAAATTTGTAGGAAAACTCAAGGTAGATGATCCAGGCTAACCATACCCTGTGATTGGAGACAACCAAGTAACTGACAGCTAGCTAATTTGGGTTGGTGAACACCTCAAGCAAGACAATGGTGGAGTTGGAAGGTCTAAGGTAGTAGTGATTGAAAAGATGGAAGTCAATGCAGCAACACATAATAAACTATTTTCTTAAATATAATTATAAGTTGTCCCCACTGAATCAAATTATTCACACTGAAAATGAGGTGCATAGCTGTATTAGATTACGTTGGTGATTGTAACCAATTTAGTGTGTTGCTGAATAGCTTTTGGCTCGAAATATTGTTAGGTGTGATTAGCGAAAAGATTTAATCAAACAAGTACTCAGTCAAATGGTTTGAAAGCTAGAAGTGTTTAGCTTTTAATGCCACTAGAATCCCTTGAATTGAAGATCTATGGCAAAAGTTATTGGTCAAACACTAAAGCATGTCAAAGCTCTCAGGATAAATTGGATTTGTCAACTTTCAGGTGATACTATGATCAGTTAGAGAGGAATTATTCATTCAGCCTTATATAAATAAAACGATAGTTTGATCTAGTTTTTAATGCTTCCAAAATCATATTACTTTGGAGATTTTTGTTGGAAGTTATTATCAATACACTGAAATATGTACAAGCTATCGGAATATACTAGATGAATCAAATTCTAGAAGCTACAACTATACAATGGAGAGGAATCAATAATTAAATCTTATATGGATGGAAAGCTATATGAGTCTACTTTCTAATGTAAGAAATAAGATATAATCTACTGATTTTTTAAGAAGTGTTAGTGCTATAAACCTTAAGGGAAAGGAATGACATTATAATCATGTAGAAACAAGGACTGCTCAAGCAAATTTGAAAATTCCCAAGAAATCTCTGCAAAATTTTTGAAGGACTAGAAGTCTTGTTTTAAATGAAATTAAGTTTGAAATTTTTAGAGCTCTAGAGAAAATGTTATGGACATTTTACAAAGATTGTGTGGGTGGTAGAAAAATTCAGTGCAGAAGGGGTCACTTGCAACAATTGCACAAAAGATCGTACTTTGAATTTGAGTATAAAGTTTTATAAGTTTCTCCTGTCTATTATTCAATGCAAAAAGAAGTGCATCAAAATTCAAATCCAGCTTGAAGATATGGTTGTTCTTCTAAAGGTGTACAAGCTGTCTGATAAAAATTCAACAACTATGTTCCTACATTTATTCGACTATGCTATACTCATTCAAATATTGACATGTTAGAAAGCTCTGGTGGTCTACTATGCTATTAAAAAAGAATCACAATTTTTCAAGCTTTCTAGAAGAAATCATAGTTGTTTTACAACAAAGTGGTAGACAAGAAAATCTATGCAAGGAGCTGTCTAATAGGCAAGTAACTAAAGTCAAGTGCAACCCAAGGGAACAACTTTAACAATTTATGATCTTTTTCTACAACTATTTAAACTTCATTTTAAAGCAAGTTAAACATGAGGGAAAAAAGAGGGGAAGCCATATACTGTTGTAAAATATCTTTCTCCATTGTATTGTATTTGCTCTTGTGAATGGAAGAGAGAATGAGGAAAATCTATGTGTAAGAGCAAGTGTGCTCTAAGTTTTGAGAAAGAGAGTAAGAGTACTTTAAGTGTTAAGATAGAAAGAGCTAGTTATCTCTAGTGTGAAGTTTTGATCAAGTGATCAAAAAGAAAAGAGCAAGTGTCCTCTTGGTTGAGTGACTAAAAGTTGTATAAGGTTAATCTTCACTCGTTGAAGTAGATTGTGTCAATGAATTGTTAATACCCAAGGAAGAGCTTGGGGAGTTGATGTAAGCTTGGGGAGAAAGTTGAAGAACTATAAATCTCTTGCATTGATCCTTCCATCTCTTAAACTCTTTATATTATTTTCCATTAACACACATGGTTACACTGTATTCATATTGTGCTTGAACATTTTTATTTGCCCACAATTTTGCTTTTTAAGCATGTTATCTTGCCTTATCCAATTTACCCCCCCTTGTGTGTGGTTTAATGATCAACAATTGGTATCAAAGCAAGTCTCAGTATCATAAGTTTAATCACTTTAGTGTTGGGATCCTACAACAAGTCTTATTAGTTATGCTATTAATAGACTGCCTTATTTTATTGATGATTTTACATTTTTCTGCTAAAGGAAGATCATGAAACTTTGTTTTTTGTTAGTTAATTATGTGTTATGGAGAACTATTGTTAATGGGTTTTATTCTAATTCCAAGTATGATTAGGATAACAATTGTAAAACTAGTTGTTATAATAATAAAACTACTAACTATTATCTTTATCCTTAATATTCATTTTTATGAAATATTAAACTAAAAGCAATATAAAAGGGCTTCTTTTCCATCCAAAATACACTTGAAAAAGCATTATTGCTCTCTCCCTTTTTGACTAAAAATTGCTAGGTTAATTAAATCAATACTATTTCTATTATCTTACCATTTAAAGTGCATAAAAGTGAGAATATTTGATGTATTATAAGAGAATAGCTACTATAACATGTTACATTAAGGCATTGACTACAAGGGCAAAAACTATCGTTAAGGATAGTGTTAAGTACGCCTTACATTTTATATCATTTATATTTAGTGTTATTTCTTTTACATTTATATTTTGTGTATTTCTAAATTTTCTAACACTTTGCTATGTGATATAAGAGACCTATGCATATATAGATTTTGATTGACTAAACTCTTGACTATCATATGTCATTTGTTGCATGCTTGTCATAAGAAAAGATTGTTTCCTAGATATGTAACATGATTGTTCTATTATATGCTTGATCTATATATTCTATAATTTTTTAATAGCTTTAAAATGCCATCTTTAATTGTGCTTATATTACATGAGTATATTTTAAAGATACAAACTATAGTGTAAGAAAGAAATAATTATTATTTGCTATTATGAATTGGTTGATTTCTCACATGTTTTGAGTGATTTAATATCATTATGAGTACTTCTTTATTGAATGCTATGAGTTGTGAATGTTTTTATCCTTTGTTTCATAAAGGGAGTATTTTATTGATTGGCCATTCCTTCCAGATACATATGTTCTTAATGCTACATTGTATGAGTTCCCTAGTGTTTCATTAAACATCTCTTCAAGGGAAATATATTTGTTGTTGCAATGCATGATTGAATTCTCTACATTCTTGAATTGATGTTACTTATCTTCCATGAGCTCATATCTTTCAATGGAGTTTATATTGTTGAGTGCTAACTTGGCAAAAGCAAGAGAAATATTTTGGATGCATTAAGGGGGAGAAGTAAGACTCATTTTTTATTTAGACACCTTTTTTGATTTATTACAAAAAAGGAAAGAAAAATGTTGATGCTTTATTTGTGTTAAAAATGTTGATGCCTTATTTTTGCTTTATATTTGCTTATATTATTATTTTTATTAACATTTTGTCATCGTAAAAAAAGAGGGAGTTGTTAAGACTTTAAGGTTTCAAATTAAGTTTTGATGATAACAAAACATTGAGTTGTTAATGTGTTTGTTATAGAAAAAATAATCAATAAAATAATATAATGTTGCAATAAAAGTAAATTAATAAAAGAATATTGTGTCTAAAACATGCTAAACATTATTTTTAAAGATAGTTTTTGCCCCCATAAACAAATTGTCACAATATAGTAGATTATAGTGGTTATTCTCAAAGGATATGACAGACCTTCTCATTATTGTGCACTTTACAGGTAATAGAAATAGTTCAATCTTTTGAATAACCTAGCAATAGGCCATAGATTGTTATGAATGGTGCCTTATGCCTTCTAAGAATAAGAGGAAAAAACTAATTTACATTAGTCATGACTTAATAACTTATGAAGTGAAATAATATATACTCTAAATTCTAATGGTAATAAATGACTAATGTTATTATGATCTATAAAAGTTCGTAATAGACATATAATAACTAGTTCAATAATCATAAAATGACTAGATAATCAAGTTTAAAAATATAGTTATTAGCTTTTGAAAATACATTAATTTACAACAATTCCTTGTTATTTTAAAAGGCTAATTTGGCTAGATTAAACAACGAGAATATAACACATTATATTTAGAACCAAAAACTAGGAGCATAAGCTTTGATATTCAAAAGTATGGTGAAATAAAAATTTCTATGAACCATAACTTCTTTATAAATTTCAGTAAACTAGCCTCTATGTTATATTTTCTAAGATCAAGTTGGTTAATTCAATTAGATGCTATTAGGCTATGCACATGTTTGATTTATTTTGTGAGAGTTATATAGATCTTGCCTAAGATCTCATAAGAGTGGCCTTACTTCGCTTTCATATAATTTAATCTATTAAGTGCACATCTAATAGTGCACCATCGATGAAGATTATTAAACTCATCAAAAGTATAACTTAACTTCAAAAATTGAAAATTTTAAACTATCTACATTGTAAAAAGGGACTTATAATTTTGATAGTGCACACAAAGTCAATCATTGACTTGTTTTTATCTTACTTCAAGGCATTTCTAATCATATAGGTTAGGTTCTTATCACTCTTGATACTCTTAATGTAGTTTGCATTAGTTTTTGGCATAGTGATTTGGTTAAGGATCAATTCAATTCATCTCTAACCATATAAAATTAAGTGATATCACTCCAATACTCAAATGTTTTAATAATTTATATTTTATACAAATATCTCCATTCTCTCCATCATATATATTACTTACTATTGACATAAGCAATAAAGGTTTGACTATTACAATATATCGACAATTATAATGTCAATTTTACCCTTAATAGGATATCCCTAAAAAACCTTTATTAGTCAATTTGTCTCCACACTTGCCATATTGATGACTATAAACTCATATTCAATGTAAATTAAGTAATAATTATTTGTTTAACAAGCTTTAAAGGCACCCCTTTAAAGATAAACACATCTTATCTGAATCAAAGATCTAATTAACGTCATTATACTCTTTCAATACAATAGAAACTCCATTATGAAATATACCATAATTATTGGTATCTTTTGGATAATTCAACATTTCTCATAGAGAAACTTAAATATGGTTTGAATTGTAACATAATGCAAATGTATAAATTACTTGCATAGTGAAAGTCATTATATTGGATTCATGGTTCACAGCTTCTAATAACCTATGCAATGTCACTTAATATGGTGATAAATTACCATTAATGTTCCAACTTAATGTTCTAAAGCACTCAACTTATTGGCTTGTAACTCTTATGGCATAATCTCTCTCATAGGTTCTAGCAATTATGCAAAGCATTTTTTTTCTTTTTGTTTCGTTTAGGCTATAACAATTTTCCTTTTGAGGTGTTGCCTACATACCATAAGATTAGCACAACATGATAAATAATATTTATGAAGTTCAAAGATTATCAAACATGTGATTTATCCATATAAACATTAAATGGTATAGGAATTGTCAATAGCTAAAGAACATCTCACTAAAATAAGAATACTATTCAAACATTTGAGTGGACCTCTTTCCACAATGCATTGAATAACTCTTTGAAAATATATATTATACCACAAATTAGGCAAACTATCCTTAAAATTTGTAGAAAAAATAATCACTAAAATAATATGATGTTATAATAAAAGTAAATTAATAAAAGGATATCATATCTAAAGTGTACTAGATATTGTTTTAAATGATAGTTTCCACCTTTTAGACAAATTATCATAGTGTAGTACGTTATAACTGCTATTCTCCCAACATATAATAGACCTTCCCATTCATGTATAGTTTTCATAGTGAGATAATAGAGTTAGTTCAATTTTTTTGATTAATCCTACAGTAAGTCATATATTGTTATGAATGGTATCTTATGCCATTTATGAATAAGATGAAGAGACTAATTTATATTAGTCATGACTTGATAATTCATACAATGAAATAATGTTGAGTATAAATTTCAACAGTAATAAATAATTAGTATCATTATGATCCATAATGGCTAATAATGGAAATATAACAATTAGATTACCAAGTCTAAAAACATGATATCTAGTTTTTGAAAATACATTAATTTACAACTTTTGTTAAGTCTAATTAGGAAGAAGATTTAATCAAACATACACAAATGACAAAGGAAGTATTGAAGCACTTAGAGACATTCAACTTTCAAAAGCTTGTAAATTTAAATGGAGATGAATTAGATGATGATCCATACATGTGGGAAAACTATAAGTGTCTAGTGGCTACGCCAGTAAAATCACCTTAATTAAAGATCTATAGCTAAATTTATGGCTTAAACACTGAAGCATGTCAAAGTTGTCAAGATAAACTAGATCAATCAAATATTAGAGGACACCATGATTAGTTGGAGAGGAATTATCTGATGAGCCTTATACAGATAAAAAAAGATATTTTTGTGTGGTTTTCAAAGCCTCTATTATCACATTAATCTGAGATTTATGAGGGATGTTATGTTATGGTCAATATATTGAAATGTGTACAAGCTATCATGACAAACTAGATTAATCAACTTCCGAAAGCTACAATTGTCTAATAGTGAAATTGATAATTGAATCTTATATGAATGGAATGCTTTATGAGTCTACTTTTCAATGCAAAAAATGGGATATGATTATGGAATACGATATGGAGACAAGGACTACTGGAGCAAATTTGAATTTTTACAAGAAATATCTGCATAATTTTTGAAAGACTAAAAGTCTAGTTTTAAATGAAGTTAAGTTTGAAATTTTTTAAGCTATGGAGAAAATGTTATCAAATTTCTACGAAGAGTGTGCAAGCTGGTAGAGAAGTTTAGTACAAAAAGGGTCATTTGCAATGACTAAATAAAATAGTGTACTTTGAATTTGAGTAAAACCATTTACATGTAGATTTCTTATCTTATATATTATTTGATGCAAAAACAAGTGCATCAAAATTCAAATCCATCTTAAAGATATGGTTGTTCTTTTGAAAGTGTGCAAGCTATTTGATGAAAAATGAACAACCATATTCCTACATTTATTTGACTATGTTATACATATTCCAATATTGTCATATTGTTAGAAAGCCTTGGCAATATACCATGCTATAAAAAAACAATCAAAATTTTTCAAGCTATGTAGAAGAAATTATAGTTGTTTTATGAGAAGGTGGAAGACAAGAAAATCAATAAAAGTACTTACATGGGGAAGTAACTAAATTCAAGTACAAACCAAGAAAACATCTATAACAAGTGTGATCTTCTTCTACAACTATTTAAATATCATTTGAAGGCAATTTACAAATGGGGGAGAAAGGAAGGGAAGCCATATACAAGTGTTGTGAAATATCTTTCTCTATTGTATTGCATTTGCTCTTAAGATTGAAAGAGAGAATGTGAGGAAAACCTTTGTGTAAAAGCAAATGTTCTCCAAGTGTTGTGCAAGAGCACAAGTATGCCCATGGGTTGAGAAAGAAAGCAAGTGTGTTCAAAGTGTTGAGAAAGAGAGCAAGAGTGTAGTAAATGATGAGGAAAAGAGCAAGAGTGCCATGAGTGTTAAGAAAAAGAGTACTAGTGAGCTCTAGTATGAAGTTTTGGTCAAGTGATCGAATAGAAGAGAGCAAGTGTGCTCTTGGTTATGTGAGCCAAAGTTGTAAAGGCTTAATCTTTACCCATTAAAGAAGATTGTGTTAGTGAATTACGAATACCCTAACAAGAGTTTGGAGAGTGGATGTAAGCTTGTGAAGAAAGCTAAACCATTGTAAATCTCTTGTGTTGATCCTTCCATCCCTTAAACTCTCTATTATTTTTCATTAACACACACAATTGCACTTTATTCATATTGTACTTGAAGACTTGTATTTGCCCACAATTTCATGATTTAAGCCCATTATCATGCTTTGCCCATTTCAGCCCCCTCATGGGTAGCTTTGGAACCAACAAAAACGAGGTCATCCATGCAAGAAAACTATTATAGATAAAGTGGTTGAAGCCTCATCCCATTATGTATACCAAGGTGACACCTAAAACCAATAAGCAATATAGACTTTGGTAGCAAGTCTAAAATGCTAGCTGGAGGGGTTGGAGTTGAGAATAATGATGATGGTGAGATTTATGAGACTTTAGGATCAGATCAAAGAAAAATTGATAACAAATTTCCCTAACATTATTTTCATTGTTATAGCTTTTGTCATATAGTTATAGAATTGGTCTTTTTTTCTAGTTATTATTTGTCATATGTTAAAACGCAATCATTGTGCAAGCAATGAAAGATGTGGACGGTAAGGGTATAAATTAAAGGGAATCACTTTGTTAGAGAACACTTGGGACAAATCAATTTCATCAAAGATGTCATGTGTTATGAGAAGGCTTGAACGTATAATGAAACCATCCACATTGGTTGATGAAACGTAATATGACATGCCTTGTATAGGTATAAAAAAGTAGTTCTTGAAGGCAAAAGAGAATCTATTTTTTTGAAAAACAAAGAAGTTGGGGTTATCCAACACTAACGTACATGTGTTTATTAATATCATATACTTGACCATTAATTATTATGACCTAGTAGACATTTGTAAACATTCTCAATCGATTGCATGTTTTTTATTTATATTCAGTTATTTCCTTGGCAGTGTTGTTTCTAATCTTCCTTTTAGGAACACACTACTGTGACATAATTACAAATGCATGTGACTAAGAGAATAAGTGATATGAAAGACATGACTTAGGAACCCAATACACACAAAAAATCGAACAAGAATCAAGAAAGTTAAATTAGATTTCAATCATGTAAAACCTAGACTCAATGTTCAAAGGAATACAAATGTAAGGTATAAAAAAGGATATAAACGTCATACTTAAAAAATGAGTGAATTTAGGAGTGATAAGTCAGGTTAAATGCTACATAAAAAGTTAGTTCTTAATAAGTTCTTTAGTTCTTAAAAGAACTAAAGAGAAAATTCTCATTTTTATTTTACTTAATGATCTGCTCCCTTTAACAATGAAATCAACCTTATTTATAAGTTGAATTAACAACCCTAAAAATAAGAACAAACTTTCTAAAGAAAATGATAACAAATCTACTCTTATTTTTTTAGGAATTGTTGTAGAAATATTTACAATCACTTATAACATATAGGCCCATTCACCATACAGACACAATTAATAAAACCTCAACTTGCATTAAATTATACTTTACTACCCTTTAAGTTTGAATTAGTTTCTTTGACCTAAATGCCTTTAATTAACTCACTAAGTACCTATTTTATCCTTTTAACTCTTAAATGTGTCATTGGCCCTTCTTGAAATGTTCAAGGGATCCTTAAAAGCCCTTAATGCATTGACTCTGTTAATCTCATCATTCCCCCTCTCTTTAAAAGGATTTATCTTTAAATCATCACTTGCATTAAAAGGAAAAAGATTGTACTCACTAGAAATGTTCAACTTATAGGCATTATCATTAATTCATGCAACCACTTAAAATAGGTCATATCCTTTAGGTTACAACTTTGAATGCCTCTAAACTAAGAACTTTTCCTTTTGCAGTGCACCTAAACCTAATCATCATGTTTAAACACAACTTTCTTTTGTCCTTTGTTGGCATGGGATACATATTGCTTAGTTCATTTTGCAATTTGTTGCCATACCTTCTCATTCAACTTCTTCACCATTTTGGCCTTGTGTTCATCATCTAAGTTACCATACTCATTAATAGGTAAAGGCATTGAATGAAAAGGAGTTAAAAGATTAAAACCATACATAATTTCAAATTTACTAATGAATACATGCAAAACATGATTCATTAATCTCATAAAAGTGCTCAAGGCATTAATGAGATCAAATTACAAAACAAGTCATTCATACAAACCATATTTAGTTTTGAAAGTTAATTTCCCCTTGTCATCCTAATTTAGTGATATCAACTTTTCAAATCAATTTTAGAAAAATATATGAACCATGTAATTCATCTAATGTATCTAGGTATAGGATGATGATACTTTATAGTGATTTTATTGACCACTCTATAGTTAATATACATTCTTTAAAGTCCCATCCTTCTTGGGCACAAAAAATACTCAAATTGCACGCGAACTCATGCTCTCTTTCACATATATCCCTTTGTTATAAGCTCTTCAACTTATCTTTAAAACTTCTTTATCTCCTCAGGTTACTTTTACTTTGCATTTGAGATGAATTCAATTTGATGTTTAATTCCCCTCAAAGGTGGCAAACCAATTAGTTCTTTGGAAAAAATATCACCAAATTCTTGCAAAAGAGAAACAACAATACTAGGCAAAGATGAGTTAATTTCATTAGTACTAAAATAAGTTTCCTTGTGCAAGAGTACAATTATAAATTATTTTGAATAGAAAGTTCTCTTAATATCACTCTTTTTTGTGTACAAACTCTCAATTTTCTCTCTTACTCTCTTTTTTCTTTTCTCTTAGTCTCATCTCTTTTCTCTCATTTCTTTCCTTATTTTCTTCTTTCAACCTCAATTTCTTTTTTTTTTCTCTCACTCTCTCTTTTGGAATCCTTAATTAATCTTCACAAATTTGTTGAGGTGTCAAAGGTATAAGAGTAACAAGTTTATTATTTATTACAAAAAAGTATTTATTTTTAAACCCATCATGTATTACACACAGATCATATTGTCATGTTCTTCTTAACAAAATATGCTAACATATATAGTTACAACATCATATAAGACCTTATCAATATATCTTTCAATAGTAAATAACGTTAATGCACACTTATTTACCTTAAGCTCTCCATATTTATTCAACTGTTGAAACTTATATAGTTTAGGGTACTTTATGATAGGTAAATTAAGTTTTTCAACTAAAGTAGTGCAAAGTACATTTGTACAACTATCCCCATCAATGATCATGCTACTATCTTATCTTTGATGTGGCACCATGTATGGAAGATAAAGCTTTACCTGCTATGCATGATGAATCAATGATTTGGCATAAAAGATTGGGGCATTTTCATTATCATGGACTGTAAACTTTACAAAACAAGAAGCTTGTTTTAAACTTGCCTAAAATTCAAGAAATCAATGAAGTTTGCAAAGTTTGTTAGGGAAAGAAACAAAGTAGATAACCATTTGGCTTTAATTAGTCTTGGAAACCCAAGGAGAAGTTGCAACTCCATCATACTAATCTATATGGCCTAATGAACACTGAATCACTTAGTAGTAGTAAGTATTTCATTTGTTTCATTAATATTTATAATAGATACTGTCGGGTTTTCTTTCTTAAATTGAAATCAGAAGCTACTGCAATCTCTCTTAAGTTAAAATCTTGGGTCGAGAAGTAATTTGGGAGCAAGATCAATGCCATAAGATTAGATAATGGCAAGGAATATGTGTCTGATTCATTCAAACAGATCTGTGATGCTACATGTATTCAACACCAATTGACTACACCCTGTACCCTTTAACAAAATGAGATAAGCAAGAGCAAGAACAAAACCTTGCTTGAAATGTTAAGGTGTTTGATGATTGAAAAATCCCTACCAAAGAGATTTTGTGAGGAAGTTGTTAGTACATTAGTCTACTTATTAAACAGATTACTAACTATGGCCTTAACAGAGAAGACTTCTTTTGAAGCATGTTATGGAACTAAACCCTCTCTTACTAATCTTGATGTTTTTGGGTGTATTTGCTATCTTCACATTCCAGCAATGAAAAGAGACAAGCTTGATAGCAAAGTAGAAGCCTCTACATTTATAGTTTACACAAACACACCTTTTAACTACAAAGTGTTTGGTCCAAGGTTTGACAAAGTCTCTATTAGTAGAGACTTAAAGTTTAGTGAAACTGAACAATGGAATTGGGAAAACTCTGAAATAGAGCAATCTAAAACTAAATGTTGAATATGAATTTTTAGAAAAATGAGAATGTTGATTATATGCTAGTTAGAGGCACCAAATCTCTTATAGACATTTATGATAGATGTAATAAAGCTATTATGGAGTCTCCATGCTATGAAGAAGCCTTTAATGGCTTAGGCTAGAGAAAAGCTATAGACGAGGAGATTGCAGGTATAGAAAGCAATGGAACTTGGAGGTTAGTTTTTAGACCCCAAAATAAAGCAACCATTGGTGTCAAATGGATTTTTAGAACAACACTTGTAGTAGCTAGATCTATTATTAAATTGAAGGCTAGGCAAGTTAAAAGGGTATTCACAATAGTATGGTGTGAATTACTATAAAACCTCTACTCTAATAGTTAAACTAGACACCATTAAGTTGTTAATTGCTGTTGCAACTCAAAAGAATTGGAAAATTCATTAGCTTGATGTTAAGTCTGCCTGAATGGTGTGCTTCAAGAGATCTACATTAAGCAACCAAAAGGATTTGTGAAATAAGGACAAGAAGAAAAGGTGTATCTACTCAAAAAGGCCCTTTATAGTTTGAAACAAACTTCTAGGGCCTGTTATAGTAGGATTAATGATCATTTATTGCAACATGGTTTCAGCAGAAGTAAGAGTCAAGTGACTCTTTATGTAAAAATAGAATAGGATCACTTTCTTTATGTGGCTGACCCGTGATCATTGGAAGTTGCCAACAACTAGTCCAACAATTTAAGACTAATATGGAGAATGAATTTGCTATGACTGATCTAAGAAAAATGTCTTACTTTCTTGGGTTGAAAATCTTGTAGTCTAACCAAAGAATTTTTATCCATCAGAAAAAATATGCAAAAATGTATTAGAGAAGTTTCGAATGACTAGTTGCAAGAAATTTGCAACCCCACTTGCAATTAGAGAAAACTTGCAGAAAGAAGATGGAGTTGAAAAGGTGAGTGCTAACAAATACAAAAGTTTTATAGGTTGTTTGCTTTACCTCTCAGCTTCAATACCTTGTAGCTACCCTTTTATCAAGATTTATGAATTTTCCAAGTGAACTACATTTTAAAACTGCCGTGAAGGTTCTAAGTTATATTCAGGGAACTACAAATCTTGGAATCATGTACAAAAGAACCCAAAATTGAAGTTGACAGGTTATGCAGATAGTGACTAGGTAGGGTCACAAAAAGACGTGAGAGAAGCACATCAGGGTATGTGTTTACTCTTGGTTCAAGAGTGTTCTGTTGGAATTCTACAATGCAGTCTATTGTGGTTCAATCCACAACTGAAGCAGAATTTATAACTGCTGCCTCAGTTGTGAATCAAGCAATATGACTAAGGTTCTAAATAATTTGAAACTGGAAGCAAGAGAACCTACTAAAATTTATTCTGACAATCAGTCAACAATTGCAATCTCATGGAATCTAACTCTTTTTGGAAGAACCAAGTATTTTAACATAAAATTGCATTTTATTAGAGATGCACAAAAAGAAAAAGAAGTGTAACTAGTTTATTGTCCCATTGCTCAAGCATAGGTGTGAAGACTTAAGGAGAAAGCTAGGTATGCAAAGTAGCAGCACCAAGGAGTGATGCTGCTAAAGCATTCTCAGAAGCAGCTGGTGCAGCTGCATTGCTCCAGCAGTTCCAATTTTCAAGTTTTACCTCTCATTTTTTATGTTTCAGTTTAATTTGTTAAAATTTGAATAAGTCAAGTTAGCTTATCCTAAATTTATCTAATTTTGTTATTTGAAATACAGTAGATTTATCTGCAAATATAAGTGTTAGTTTAGTGCATCTGAATTTGTAATTAATTATATCTTGTAAGCTTCATATATAATGAATCCAATTTCATCAACAAGGCGAGCAATTTTTTTTTTTTCATTTACATCTTAATCTCACTGCCTGTATTTGCTACTCTTTTTTTTGTTTTTTTTTTTTTCCCTCTAAAGATTCAAATTTGCGTGCTTTTAATCTCATAAACTAGCATAACTGAAACTGTTTCCTCTGTACCTGTAGCAAAGAGTTTGACTTTTGCCTTAAATTTATTAGATAAAGATGTTATGTTCAAAGAAACATCTGTCATGTGGGAGAGCTCGGGATATTCCTGTTTAGGGACGTAAAGGAGCAATGTTGCCATGCCATGAATTATGAGACTTTTCAATGACATTGAGCGTACGAACCAACTGTATTCTAAATCATAAGATAGACTGTTATCTAGGACTAGCTCTTCAATAACTGGGGTGACAGATAAGATATTCTCCGCAATCTCCTGACGCATAAATTAATGAGGGAGAAACTTGAGACTAGGAACGCATCCAGAATCGGGAACATTATGTTCCACATTCTCAATTCGAAAAATTGTCGAGGCATCTGAACCGTAGCCTCCCCATTAACGCAAATATCGTGATCTATGACATTACAGCATTACTGCATTACTAATCGATGCATTTGCACGAGACTGACCACAAGAGCCATCAAGACTTAGACAGAATTTCTAAATGAATGAGAAGGTGTTTAGACGCTGAACTCTATCTTCGAAGTTCATAAAAAGAGTAGGCTCGTCACTTTTTGTTGCCAGAAAACTATCACACTCCTTAGTATGAGCTACAGTCCGATATTTTTCCATCTGCTAGAAAAAATGCTAGTCCCCATAGCATATTTAGTTGGGAGAAATGAGAGTATATGGGCATGGAGTGCACCAGGCAAGCTACTTATCCTATCTTCATCAAGATTCATTGTGCAGAATTCGGAAAGTGATCAGATGCTTGCAAGCTTGCTGCTGATGTCTCTGCCATTAAACACCATTAATTACTACAATGGTTGGCACAAGATATCTGAAATAAATTCCAGTAAGCAATCTTCGAACAAATAGTTGACAAACCCAGTCAGATCTACCTTATTTACCATAGAAATTCAACAAGCTTGGTCTGAATAAACTACGGCAGTGTTTTGCAGGAAAGCCTTAAAATTCCCATATTAAACATTCCGGTCTCAAATAATAATAATCGGCTCTTTCAATTTTATATACGAGGCATGAGAAAAGTTCATGTTAATTGTTGTACTTAAACCAAAACGTCAAACCAATTAAATTTGGATTACAGTGTTGGTGATGAAAGGGTGACCACCTTACAAATAGCTCAAGATTTAAATTATATTTCTAATGATTGACAACATCACATAAAGTTTGTACAGTTGTTCAGCATCTTATATAATCACCCTATCGCAATGAGCCCTCGTCCTTCCGAGAGAGAGGGAATGCGATGGGATCAAGGTGAATTATATACTTACGAGTGTGTAACCCAATTTACCCTCACTACTCGTTCTGTCAATGCGGTGCCTAAGGTTAATTTTAGAAAGATAAGGATCTTATCACCCTATAAATGATCCTAAGATGATTTAAAGTTGTCATCAACCATTTAAGGTGTGATTGAAATATCATGAATTACTAATTCAGATGATTGTTCTATCTTCTAAACTAATGTTACTAGGTCTACTTTAACATTATTTATCTACATTCAAGAGTATGGTTATGCTAAGAGAAGTCCCGGGTTATCCAAACGTCCATTGCAAATGACAATAACGTTGTTCACTTGACTTTGCATTTTTTTTTTCCTACTAATTTTTTTCGTGCCTTTCTCTCTTTACATGACTTATAAACTAATATCTGCCTTGAATACACTCATATTGGGACTTGAGGGATTAAGATGAGATAAACACCATATGGAAAATGAAAGCAGTACAAATAAACTTAATATATTATTCTTTAAATGGTTGGGGTTGAAATATCTATTTTATTAGTTAGCTTGACTTATTTTACTAGCCATGAACCCACCTAGCCCTAATCTTAACTAGTCTTGAGGTGGGGATGAATCTCTGGAAAACAAAGGATGTTTTTTATGGTGGTCTTTTGCACCAGTTGGGAATCTATTTGGGCTATAAGATGATTTTAATGAAGATTCTTTCTTTGAGACAAGGTTTTAGGGAATGGTTTTGAGAAACTTTTAATGATGATCCCTTGTACAAGAGATTAGAGAAAATGATTTGCAAAATTTTGAAAATATTTGGATTTTTTTTACTGTAGTCCTTCACATTGAAAATAGACTTGGAAAATTTTGTAAAATATTTGAATGATTTTTACAGTAATTTTTCACATCAAAAGAATTTTGAAAAATGACTTGAAATTTTTTCTGAAAAATATTCAGATGAATTTTATAGTAATTCTTTGCATCAGAAGAATTTTGAAAAATGTTTTAAGTTTTGAGAAGTAAGGATCCGGTTGTTTTTCATGGTGACCCTTTACACCGAAAATTTTTTGAAGTTTTGGGAAAATGACTTGGATCTTTTTACAATGCCGGTTTGGAATTCTCTAAAAATTTTTAAAAATAGGAATCATATATTTTTTTTTGGTGATCCTTCACACCATAATAGGCTTGGGATTTTCTGAAAATTTTTAAAATGAAATCATATGCCTTTTACATTAATCCTTTGCTTTGAAAAAAGAATGATATTTTTTGAAAATTTTAAAATAGGAATTAGATAATTTTTATGGTAATTTTTGCATTGACATTGAAGTGAGACTTTTTGAAAATTTTTCAAAGGGAATAGGATGTTTTTTGTGATGACCATTTGCACTGAAATAGAAATGAGATTTTCTAAAATTTTTTAAATGAGTGATCCTTCGCATAGGAATATGAATGAAATTGAAGTTTGAGGATAGGTCAAGAATTTTTTGTAATTTATTGGACTTTTATACCTTAGACAACATTTTTCTTCCTCTCTTTTCTTTTTCTTCTTGTTTTTCCTTTCTCTTTTATTCCCTTTTTTAGGTTAGAAGGGGATGAGTTGGCCTAAATTGGTGTCATTTCAAATTGTAAGGTTCGGTTTGCTAGACACAAAAATGATGTCATGTTGATTTATAGGAACTAAATTGGGAGCCAAAACTACAGCATATTGAAATTAGGGAATAGGACTCCAGACACCAAAATGACGTCATTCTGTTTGAAAAGGGGCCACCTTTAACACCAAAATAATGTTGTTTTAAAAGAGAGAGAAGCTAGTTTTTAGGCACCAAAATAGTATTGATTCACGAGGAATATATATATATATATATATATTTGCTCCTAAAACCCTAATTTACTCCCTTTCACTTCTATCTCTCTTTTTCTCTTTTGATTTTTCCTCACCAAAAATCATCTCTTTCCCTCATTTTCGTCTTTGTTTTGTAGATTTCCCTTTTCCTTTCTTTCTCTGTTTTTCACCCTTTAGTCCTAGATTCACTCCTCTCTTTATCCTTTTCCTCAACACAAATGTGTACCTCCTTTTCTCACAACATATCTTTCTCCCTCTCTTGTGATCCATAAATCACTTTATGGATTTATGGGGGCAAGATTTCAAAAGGATACAATGACTTTATTTTCTTAAGATGTTTTCTTGGGTGGACTTAGTTTTGTTATCTAAGAAAGAAATGTGTGAGCTAAGTGATGATGATCAATGACTTCTTTGATCAATCAAATTCAATGGATTCAAAGTGTTAAAACTATAATGACATGCTTCTCATAATTAATATAAGGTTTGGAGTACAAAAAAGTTAGTTTCATTATCATTTTGTGTTAATGATAATGATAATGAAACTAACTTTTTTCTACTCCTTTAGGAATTGAAATTATTGACTAATCCTTAAGGAATTGAACCATTAAAAATCAATAAGAAAAAGTAATCAAGATCAATGACTACTTTGTTTGATGGAATTTAATAGATTCAGAGTACCAAAGTTATAATCATGTAGTTGTTGCAATGAATGTAATGTTTAATGTGGACATAAGAGTTTTGTAATCATTTTGTGTAAATGATTTATTGCAACAAAAGGGTAAGTCTTGTTAAAAGGAAATGAAGTTAAAGGGTCTTAGGAATTGAATCATTCAAACCTGGTAAGAAAAGCAAATCAATATTAACAACTCTTTTATTATATGAAATTCAATGGATTCATAGTGCTAAAGTTGTAATAACATGCATGCCACAATGAATGTAATGTTTGGTGTATACACAAAAGTTGATTTCGTAATCATTTTATGTGAATGGTTCCTTGTAATGAAAGAAAAAGTCATAAGAAATTAGGTTATAGGTTTACCCTTTAGGAATTAAACCATTCAAACCCAACATGAAAAACTAATCAAGATAAATGATTTCTTTATTTGATGGAATTTAATAGAGTAAGAGTCCCTAAATTGAAATGATGTGCTAGTCATGATGAATATTAAGTTTGGTGTAAAAACAAAAGTTAATTTCATGTTCATTTTATGTGAATTCCTTGCAACAAAAGGAGAAATCTTGTTAGTAAGGAATGAAGTTATAGGCTTATCCTTCAAGAATTGAACCTTTCAAACTTAGTAAGAAAAGCTAATCAAGATGGTTGGCTCATTTTTCTTTTCTTTTTTTTTTCCCTTTTTTGTTAAGGAATTAAATAGATATAAAGTGCAAAAGTTATAATTATGTGCTTCTCATAATTAATATAATGTTTGGTGTAGAGATAAAAATTAATTTCAATGTCATTTTGTGTAAATGTCTTCTTTCAATGAAAGGATAAGTCTTGTTAGCAAGAAATGAAGTTATAAGTTCATGATTCAAGAATTGAGTCATTTGAACGTAGTATGAAAAACTAATAAAGATCGATAAGTCCTTTATTTGATAAAATTCAATGGATTCAAAGTACCAAAATTGTAATAATGTGTTTATTGCAATAAATATATAATGTTTAGTGTACATATAAAAGTTAATTTCATGATTATTTTGTTTAAGTGACTTCTTGTAACGAAGGGAGATGTTCTATTAGTAGGAAATGAAGTTATAGGCACATCCTTTATAAATTAAACCTTTCAAACCCCCATAACAAAAGTTAATTAAGGTCAATTACTCTTTTTTTTTATGTAATTTAATGGATTTAGAGTGTCAAAATTGTAATGACATGCTTGCATAATAAATATAATGTTTAGTGTGAACATAAAATTAATTTCATGACCATTTTGTGTGAATCACCCCTTGCAATAAAAGAATATGTCTTGTTAGTAAGAAATGAAGTGATAAGTGGATCTTTAAGGTATTGAACCATTCAAAATTGACAAGAAAATCTAATCACAATTAATGACTCCTTTGTTTATTGAAGTGCCAAAGTTGTAGTGATATACTTCTTGCAATGAATATAATGTTTAGTTTAGAGATAAAAGTTAATAAGACTTCTCCTTTCATTGCAAGGAGTTATTCATATAACTTGACCATGAAATTAACATTTGTCTTTACACCAAAAATTATATTCTTTGCAAAAAGAGCTTCATTACAACTTTTGCACTTTGAATCCATTGAATTACATTAAACAATTGGTGTCATTGATTTTGATTAGTTTTTCTTCTTGAGTTTGAATGGTTTAATTCTTAAAGGATGAGCCTATAACTTTATGTCTTGCTAAACAAACTTGTCATTTTATTGCAAAGAGTTATTCACACAAAACGATCTTGAAATTAAATTTTATCTCTCTAATAAGCATCAAAATTCATTACAAATTGCACTTTAGCACTCTGAATCCATTGAATTCCATTATACAAAGAAGTCATAGATCTTGACAAACTTTTCTTGCTGGTTTTGAATGGTTTAATTCCTATATTATGAGCCTATAACTTCATTTCTTGCTAACAAGACTTATCCTTTCATTATAAGGAGTCATTCAAACAAAATAATCATAAACTTAACTATTGTAACATTATATTCATTACGACAAGGATGAGATTGCCATTTTGTTTTTTCCTAATAAGATTTCTCCTTTCATTGTAAAGACTTATTCAAACCAAATGTTTATGAAATTAACTTTTGTACCTATACCAAACAATCTACTTATTGTGACAAGTATGTTCTTATATCTTTAGCATTTGAAATCCATTGAATTCCATCAAATAAAAGAGTCATTAATCTTAACTAGATCTTTTAATAGGAATTGATTGGTTTGATTATTAATGGATGAGACCATTATTTCATTTCTTGTTAACAAGATTTCTCCTTCTATTTCATAATCACTTAGTGTGAATTACTCCTTGCAATGAAAGAAGATGATTTGTTACCAAGAAATGAAGTTATGGGATCATCCTTTAAGAATAAAACCATCCAAACTTGGTAAGAAAAGCTAATGAAAATCAATGACTATATTATTTTGTGGGATTCAATGGATTTAAAGTCCTAAAGTTGTAATGTTGTGCCTATTGCAATCAATATAATATTTAGTGTCAATACAAAAGTTAATTTCATAATCACTTTGTTTGAATGATTGTTTGTAAGGAAAGGAGATGCCTTGCTAACAAGATATGAATTTACAAAATCATTTTTAGGAATTAAACAATTGAAATCCTATAAGAAAAGCTAATAAAGATCAATAACTCTTTTGTTTAATGGAACTTAATGGATATAGAGTGCTAGAATTGTAATGGCAAGCTTGTCATGATTAATATAATGTTTAATGTAGAGACAAAAGTTAAATTTATGATCATTTTGTGTGAATGATTTCTTGCAACGAAAGAAGAATTCCTTTTAGTAGGAAATTAAGTTATGAGTTCATCCTTTAGGAATTAAACCATTCAAACCTAATAACAAAACCTAATCATGATTAATGACTCTTTTGTTTATTGGAATTCAATGGATTTAGAGCATTAACATTTTAATGATGTGCTTGTCATAATAAATATAATGTTTAGTGTAGACACAAAAGTCAATTTCATGACCACTATATGTAAACGACTCCTTGCAATGAAATGAGATGTTTTGTTAGTAAGGAATGAAGTTACAAGATCACCTTTGAAGAATTGAACTATTCAAATTGTGTATAAAAAGATCAATGACTCCATTACTTGATGGAAGTTAATGGATTAAAAGTACCAAAGTTGTAATGATATATTTGTTGCAATGAATTTAATGTTTGGTGTATACATGAAAGTTAATTTCATGATCATTTTGTATAAATGACTCCTTGTAATGAAAGGAGAAGTAATGTTAGTAGCAAATGAGTTATAGGCTCCTTTAAGAATTGAACAATTCAAACTTAGTAGGAAAAGCCAACCCTTCATTAATATAATTCATATCTACACTTGAATCAATAAGTGCTATAGTGGAAAATTATATAGTCCTTTTTAGTAACTATTATTTTTATATGTTATTTATGGATAATAACTTTATCAGTCATTAATAAATTGAAGATGATTAATTTCTTCTCCTTTTAATGAAATAAAAAGAGATAAAGAGAAGAAATAAAAGTATAAAATGGGAAATAACAATAAAACTCAAAATAAATGAGTGCAAAATAAGTTAAAAAGAGTTAAAGAGAAGAAATAAAATACAAAATGGAAACTAATGATAAAACTCGAAATAAATGAGTGCAAAATAAGATAAAATTTACATAAGAAAAGTTTTCATTGAACTATAAACTTTTGAAGCTCTTATGGAATTACAAAGTTAGTTTATAAAGACAAAGCAATAGAAGAAGAAAACTAATGCACAAAGCTCAGAGGTGTCCCTTAACTAAGTTAAAAGGACTTGTTTATAACTAAGGTTTGCTATAAAAAAGAAGGCAAATGATATCTTGACTTACATCATGGTCTAATAATTGTCCAACTTTAATAAAATCACTTTATCCTTTCATAACCCATAAGGATCTTAGGAATCTAGCATGATGTCATTTTGATTCTTGTCTCCTACTTTACTACTTTTAGCTTTAGAATCATTGTCCTATTTGAACAAAGTGGACATCATCTCCATCAACTTTTCTTTAGAGATTAACTTTATTAAGGCCGTAAGCATTTGTTTAGGATTGTTTTGAGTAGGAGATGTTGGTTTAGTATTATGAACTGTAAGTTTAATGACCCCTTTTACAGTATAAACACCATTTTTAAAGTAACACCATTTTTAAAGAATTTAAACTTCTCTTACCAATTAATGTTTATTCTTCATACCAACTAAGGTACATATTGAATATTTTCCCTAAGGATATTGGTTTGTTTGACAATCCCATTAAACAATCCATGGTTCATAATACCATGCAACAAACATTAGAATTTTATCTTTAAGTTCAAAATTCTTGTCACAGAATTGTTCATAAACTACTTTAACTTTTGGGAGTATAGATATAGGGTGTAATCCCTATTTTAAAAAACAAGTTTTAAACTAGTTTGGGAACTTAACTAGGTCATATGGAAAATGAATTTGGATAAACCAACTGAATTTTATTTTTTCATAAAACAAAGCTTTTTCACATGCTTCAATATAATCAAAATAATTGAAAGTTTTAACCTTTCATCATTCTTTTAATTCTTTATAGGCTAATAAATATTTTCGCCATTCTTTCAGGTCTATAACTTTTCTAATTTTAAATTTTGCATAGGCCCAATCTTTAGCACTTACATAGCTGGTTCCACTTTTTATTGGCTTAATAAGCATTGATTTTATTTTAATTAAGATTTGAAAGATAATAATAATAATAATCTTTTAAAGTAGTATGAGGATAAAATATTATCCTTCAAATAAAAGCCTGCTACTTCATAAGGCTTAAATGGTGCATAATTATTTTCAATAGTGCACATAAAATTTATAAATTTAGGAATGAAAAGATATGTTAAATTTGGATCTCTATTAAGGACTTGCTCATAAGGTTCATTTGATAATTTATCAACTTATTTTCTTATTGGGCTAGAAGAGTTGGCTACATCTTTGATTGGTGAAATAATTGTCTTAGAGGGGGACATATGTCCTTGTATCATGGGCCATTTACTCATGAGGTTTGTACTTGCAAAAAATTTTAAATTATGAAATCTAGAAGAAAATTCAAAGATCCTTTTATGAACTCAGTTTCAAAATCAAATGTAGATAAAATAACTTGCTATCTAACAAATATTTGGTTTGAAGCTATATTCTTAACATCTTTAGTAAAGATATCTTTAGTAGCCTTACAGTCAACTCTAATAAGAAAATTTTGATTTAATAAATCACTTTTAAATTTTTGAATGCATAAAACTATGAAGAATTTTTTTTTTAATTGTAGAGTAATTAACTCTAACTCTTTTCCATATTCTAGAAGTTAAAGCATATTAAACTTTCTTTATTGTTTATTCATTGTTTTAATATCCCTCCCTTTGTCAAAGGCATCTATTTCTACAATCTTAAGTGCATTGGGATGAGGAATCACTAAACAAGGAAGCTCTTTAGCCTTTTGTTTAATGATCTTGATAGCTTGAATATGCTCCTTGGTCCATTATAGAGGATTATTTCTCAACCTCTCAAATAAGGGTTTGGCATTGAATCTAAGACTTTTATAAGAATTTGCAATATAGTTGAAAAATCCCCAAAAATCTTTGTAATTGATTTTTGCCTCTAATTTCATCAGGGAATTTAGAGGCAAATTCAATTGTTTTATCCATAAGTACTATATTTCCATCTTCTATAAAGTGATAAATAAATCTAACCTTTGTTTGAAATAACTTCATTTTCTTAGTAGTGATTGCAAGCCATACAAATTCCATTACATTTAAGAAAATTTTCAAATATTGGTCAATATTGTCAAAAACAAATACTAACACATCATCAATATAAACAATGATGAATGCTAAATAAGCATTAAAGATTTTATTCATTATTATTTGGAATTCAGAAGTTAATTTTTCAATCTAAATGACGTGACATTCCACTCATATTGGGCAAATAGTATTATAAATGTTGCTTTATATTTATCTTTTTTATGAATTTAGATTTTCCAATAACCAAATATCATATCAAAATTTAAAAATGGTTTAGTTGCACAAATTTTGTTGAACATATCTCTTTTATTAGGTGTTGGATTCTTAATCCATCATAAAATTTTATTTAGAGGTTTGAATAACTAGTCTAGGAATACCTTTTTCTAATTCTATTGCATTTTTTTTACATAAAATGCAGAACAACTCCATTAGTTATTATTTTTTTCTAATTAGCCCTTTTCTTAATAGTTCTTTTTCATTTTTACATATTTCAATATGCCTTGGCCCCATTAAAATAAGTTATACTTTAGTAGGAATTTGACTTTCTTGAAAACTTGGTTCATAAGGTAATTCAATAATATGCTTTTTCCTATTCCAAATGACATCAGGAAAATCTACATATATCATTAGTTTTATTTCCTTTTGTATTTCCTATATTTTCTTCTGATTAACAAGAGATTCAATTTTTTGTATTATATGGTTATAAGCAATTTCATGGTTCAAGGAACAAATAAATTTCTCTTTTCTCTTAATCCTTTTTTGGATTAGATCAATTTCTTTATACCTTGGTACATATGTGAATCTAAAGCTAATTAGCTTTCTATTAGTTTTTGCATATATTACTTCATCGTTTAATTCCATAATAGAAGATACTATGTCTAGGAATAGATTTCCTAATATAACATCTTGTGATAGGTTTTTAACCATTACAAAAGGAATTTCTAAACATAAGCCTTCATTACAAATTATGGCTTCTAATAATTTGTATTTAATAACAAACTTACTCTTACCTACAATGTTTAACACTTGAATGATATTTTAGAAATATTACTAAGGTACTAACCCTTTATTAATACAATTCATATTTGCACTTGAATCAATAAGTGTTATAAGGTTATGAAAGTTTTAATGGTGTGCTTGTTATGATGAATATAATATTTGGTGTAGACACAAAAGTTAATTTCAAAATCTCTTTGTGTGAATGACTTCTTATAAGGAAAGGAGATGCCTTGTTATCAAGAAATGAAGATAATGGATCATCATTTAATAATTAAACCATTAAATTCGAGTAAGAAAAGATAACAAAGATCACTGATTCCTTTCATTAATGGAATTCTATAGATTCATAATACCAAAGTTGCAATAACATACCTATCACAATGAATATAATGTTTGGTGTAGACATAAATGTCAATTTCATGATAATTTTCTATGAATGACACTTTGTAATGAAAGGAGAAGTCTTCTTAGCGAGAAATGAAGTTAGAGGCTCATCCTTTAGGAATTGAACCATTCAAAATGGGAAAGAAATCTAATCAAGATTAATTAATTCTTTGTTTAATGAAGAACAATGGATTTAGAGTGCCAAGGTTGTAATGACATGGTTTTTACAATAAATAAAAAGTTTGGTGTATACATAAAATATACTTTCATAATCATTTATGTGAATGACTCTTTGCAATGAATAGAGAAGTCTTGTCAGCAAGAAATGAGTCATAGTCTCAAGAATTAAACCATTCAAACCTAGTAAGAAAAGCTAATCAACATTTATGACTCCTTTAATTGATGGGATTCAATGGATTTAGGGTACCATAGTTGTATTTACATACTTGTTGTAATGAATATAATGTTGGGCGTAAATACAAAATTTAACTTCATGATCCTTTTGTGTTAATGACTCTTTGTAACAAAATGATATTTCTTGTTAGAAAGAAATGAAGTTATAGGCTCATTGTTGAGGAATGAACCATTGAAAATTGAAAAAAAAAAAAAAGTTAATTGAGATCAATGACTCCTTTGTTTGATGGAATTCAATGGATTTAGAGTGTCAGTGTTGTAATAACATGATTCTTGCAATGAATATAATGTTTGGTGTAAGGAAAAAAAGTTAATTTCATGATAATTTTGTGTAAATGACTCCTTGCATTGTTGTAAGGAGGGACAAAAGTTAATTTAGTTTAGGTTGGGCCAAAGTTGAAATACATGCTCCTTACAATGAGTATAATGTTTGGCACAAAGGCAAAAGTTAATTTTATGATCATTTTATGTGAATTGAACCATTGAAAGTTGAAAAAAAAAAAGCTAATTAAGATCGTTGAGTCCTTTATATAATGGAATTCAATATATATAGAGTGTTAATGTTGTACTAACATGTTTCTTGCAATAAATATAATGTTTGGTGCAAGGTAAAAAGTTAATTTCATAATGATTTTATGTGAATGACTCCTTGCATTGTTGTATGTAGGGACAAAATTTAATTTAGTTTAGGTTAGGCCAAAGTTGAAATAACATGCTCCTTGCAATGAATATAATGTTTGATATAAAGACAAAAGTTAATTTTATGATCATTTTATGTGAATGACTTCTTGCTACAAAATGAGAAGTCTTGTTGGCAAGAAATGAGTTATAGGCTGATCTTTATTTCATAGTTGAAACTCCAAGGTACATTGCCTTGGTTACTTGTGTTAGCTATAGTTGTGTGTTAAAGAGTTATGGTGTAATTTGTTGATAATGATATTATAAAGTATGGATAGGTTAAGACCATATTAGCTTTTTATAAATAATAGCTTAAGTAGGAGCATAAATAAGGAAATAATTATTAATAAAAATTTAAATAATAATTATTTATAGCATTAGACTCTCCCTTTTGCTCCTTCTGAAATTTATAAATTGGAAAGTTTCTTTTCAAAAACAAATTATGTGATTAAAACTATAAAAAAAGACTTACCCTTAACTTAGGGTTATAATGATTTTTTCTTGTTACCATAAGAACTTATTTGTTCTCATTTATAAAAGTATAAGTTTATTCATATATAAATGGTTCAGGTAGCCTTAAAATTGACTACTAGACTAAGTTTAAACAACTCATAAATTATTTGTGTCAAGGATAAAAGACATAATAGATTCATGACTTCTTATTAGGAGAAATCAAATTTAGCTTAAGTGATTAACCTTTTTGGTTTTCTTACATTCCAAACTTCACCTTGTCATTTCAAATCCAAACTTAATACATCCTTTATGTTTAGATATAAAGATAAAAGGATTTGATATGATGTCAATTTTGAAAATTTTAATTTTTATTTATAAGATACATTATAAAATTATAAATGTTAATATTTTAGGAATTAAAAAAATTCCTTCAAAATATGTAGATAAAGGAATTACAACATTATTTTTGACTAATAAGTCAAAAGTTAATGTAAACATGGGGATGTTGGAATTCAATTTACTCCATTAAGAAGCATTAGGTTAGACCTTAAAAAGAGAAAAGAAAAGGTTAAATCAAGGTACTCTACCTTTTTAATATCAATTATTAAATTGGAAGGTATATGAAGAATTAGGGAATAAATGAGTTAACCACAATACAAAGTTGACTTCCTTTTAACTTTTACTTTGATGGTTAATGAACCACTAAAAACTTTTAATAAGGCTTTTAGACTTAGATCTCCTTTTTTATCTGATATGTGACATCAAGATGAATATAAGAGTCTATATGTTCTTATAACTATAAATAAGGTAAAAGAAAAGGTAAAAGAATTATTTTACTCCTTAGCAAATAACTTAAAAGAAAATAGTTTTTTATGACCTTTAATCAAAATTACCGAGAGTTGTGGATTAAGCACCATAGAAAATACATTGTTAAAATAGGAATAGTTGACATTTTTACCCATTTAGAAAAGATTTATAAGATTAAAAAGGAAACTTTCCCTAATTTTTCTACTTTGGAGGAATGTATAATTTTTGAAAAAGCCTATCAAAAATACATTACAAAAAAGGAAAAAAGGGCTAATAGTGTCCACCCTCTCCTTAGAAAATTGAAGAAACCATAAGTGTTACAACTTAGTAAGGAAATTATATTAATTTTATCTTTAGTCAATTGAAAATCAACTAAGTTTTGTGTAAGAGAAAATTGAAGCAATCTCCTTAAAGGACAATTATATTCCAAAACCTTTGATTAAACCAAAAATAGAAAAAATGATTTTATTTAAATTGTTGTCTTTGGAAGAAATAAATTACAAAAAAATTGATAAAAATCCTAAAAAGACAAAATTAGTAGACGAAATAGTCAAAACATTAAAAAACTATACGTTAAAAGAAAAGGGGGCATATCCTTGGAAACAAGGAACACATTAAAGATGAAATTGAAGAAGTGATGCTAAGGAATATATAGATAAAACATAAGAAATATTCTTATTAAAACAAAATTTGATACAAAAGTATTCATTACTTTTTTTATGAGAAAGAAACTATGAATATTAATAAAATTACTTTTAATAAAGTTCCCACAAAGTTATATTATATGAGTTTAAACCCAATCAACCTCTTATTAGAGGAACAATCTGATTATAATTATGTTCAATATGATAATAGTAGTATGGTAGAATGAAATTTAGATAGGATGACTTAACATTAGATTCTTATTCTACTTCATCATATGATATTGTTTATAACTACTGCAAAATCAAAGGGTAATTTTAACCCTTGAATAGAAAAATTCATAACCTATAGGTTTATTGGATATCTTAAAAGCTAGCAGGATTTTTATCTATCTAAAGAAGTGAAAGCTTATATAAAAACAAAGTAAAGAGTTCAACTCTCTAATTGTATTAATACACTAATTTATACAATGACCGATTATTTTATTGGCACGACCACCTTATTAATGGATAAGACATATGAGTAACTTATTAATTTAGGAGGCCCCAATCTATCTCATTTTAGGCAGTATAAAAATGTGTTTTTCTTTAAAGTTTTCATTAGAGAAGATAATCAAAGAATTTTCTAAAAAAAAAAAAAATTTCATTGGGTTACCTACCCTTCTGTAGAAAGAGTTAAAAATAAATTAAAATCCTATCATTTTAGGTTCATTGATTATATACTAAATATACTTATGGAGAATTGATTGCTAAGGTAGTAGCTACAGTGGTTAAATTCTGTATTGAAATTAAATTGCATAAACAATTACAAAAAGATAAAACTTAGGGTTAAATAGTTTTGAGAAATTTTACGAGTAAATGAATGATCCACCTATATATTATCCCAAGAAAAAAAAAGGTTAGAAACCTTTAACTTAAAAAAAAAAACCTTTTATTTAAAGGGAAAGAAAGAAGAAAAAGAAAAGAAACCCAATTTGCAAAAGAAAAAGAAACCAATAATTTGTTATAAATGCAGAAAAGTGAGATATTACTCTAACAAATACAAAATGAAACAAAAAATTCAAGAGCTATCTCTAGATGAAAACTTTAAGAGGTTATTAATGCATTTTTTCTTATCATATACAATTTAGAAGAATTAGATCTAGAAGTAGACCTTCATAAAGAAAAAGCCCCCTCTAAGATTGATTTAAATGGTAGTTGTGATGGAAAATGCAACTATTATCAAGTTATGTGTAAAAGAAATGACTTATTAGTCTTAACCAAATAAATCAATTTAATCTTATATCTTATTGATAACATATCAAATTTAAAAGAAAAAAGGAACAACTAAAAAATTATCTTCATTTGGCTAAAGATAATAATCACAAGATTAGTGAACAAGAAGAAAAGTACATTTTAAAAACTATTGTCCAAAGAATGAGAGAAAATCATTTTGGCTTAAAAGTTAGAGAATCAAAACCCTCTATTAGTGAGTTTAAACTTGAAATTAATAAGTTAAAATTTGAAATAAAAGGGTTATAAAAAAGGATTATAATTTTAGAAATAATGTCTGAGAAGACCAAAGATCCTTTAGACATAAAAGATACCTTTTAAAAGAAGAGTTGGGATCTCTTTAGTATATTAACTTAATTGATAGGATTATTATTTATAAATAACATAGAAAGATTATAGTTATGATTAATACAAAATATATTTTCCCTACTATTACCTTAATTGATTCAATCACTAGTATGAATTGTATAAATAAAGGCATAGTATCTTCAAAATACTTTTTAAAAACTATAAAAGTTTTAAACACTACAGATAAAAGTAAACTTGTTATAAAATACAAATTATCACTAGCTATTATTTGTAATGAAGGAATTTGTATTGAAATTTCTTTTGTTTTGGTTAAAAACTTTTCACAAGATGTTATTTTAAGAAATCTCTTTTTTAATATGCTATATCCTATAAGAGAAATTAGTAATCAAGGGATTTACATAGAAATAAATGAGAATCTTATTAATGTTAAATTCGTATTTGTCCCTTAATATAAAGAGATAAATATACTTTAAAAAACCATTAAAAGAAAAGAGAGATTTATTATTCTCTATAATGTAAAATAAAAAATAAATACTTACATAAAAAAATTAATACTCCTGTTATTCAATAAAAAATATAGGAAATACAACAAAAATTGGAGATATTAGTCTATTTAGAAATTCTTACGACTTTTTGGAATAGAAAAAAAAAGTACGTAGTAGAATTATCTTAGGAAGTGATTTTTAATGAAAGTTAGATTCCAACTAAAATTCAACCTATAACTATGCAACAAAAGGATTTGGAAATATGTAAAAAGGAAGTAGAAGATCTTTAAAAAAAAAAGGGACTTATTAGAAAAAGTGCTAATCCTTAGAGTTGTCTTGTATTTTGTTTTTGTAGAAAATGTAGCAGAATTAGAAAAAGGAGTTCTAAGGTTGGTTATTAATTACAAGCTTTTAAATAAGGCACATCCTATACCTAACAAAAAGATTTATTAAATAGACTTTATGAAGGTTAGATATATTCAAAATTTGATATGAAATTTGCTTATTTGCAAATCTAGATTTATGAAAAGGATAAGTATAAGACAATATTAACCATTTTGTTTGAACATTATCAATGAAATGTAATGTCATTCAAATTAAAGAATGTACCTTCTTAATTTTAGAAGATTATGAACGAAATATTTAATGTTTATTCAACATTCATGATTGTTTACATTAATGATATATTAGTATTTTTTAATACTATTGAATAACATTTTAAACATTTAAACCTTTCTCTAATTGTTATGAAAAAGGCAGGTTTAGTAGTATCGATTAAGAAAATGAAGTTATTTCAAACCAAGGTTCGATTCTTTGGATATTTCATAAAAATGGAACTATAATTCCCATTGATCGAACAATTGAATTTGCCTCTAAATTTTTTTGATGAAATTATAGATAAATGGAAATTGCAAATATTTTTGAGAAGTTTGAACTATATTTTAAATTTCTATAAAGACTTAGCTTATGACATTAAATTATTATTGGAAAGGCTTCAAAAAAATCTACTAGAATGGACAAATGAACATAAAAAGGTAATTAAAATGATTAAAATTAGAGTAAACAGATTGTCATGATTAGCCCATCCTTATCCTAGTACCTTTAAAATTGTTAAAATTGATGCATCAGATAAAGGATATGAAAGTATTCTTAAGTAAAGAATTAATTTGAAAGAACAACTTATTTACTTCACCTTAGGTGTATGATGAGGAGTTAGAGTTATTTACTCTATTATTAAAAATGAAATATTAGCTATAGTATTATATATTCAAAAATTTGAAAGCAATCTATTAAATTAAATCTTTTTTTAAAAAATTAATTGTAAGGTGACTAAACATGTTCTTGCAAATCTTTATTTGTTGTCAAGGAATTTTATTTGTTTTTGACTTTGATATTGAGTTTATTAAAGGAACATTAAATTCATAACTTGATTTCTTAACTCATGAATTTTTGCAGGGAACTTCCACATGAGTAAGTAGCCCCTAACATAGGGACCTTAGTCCCCAGTTAAGTTGGTTATTTCACCAACTAAAGATCCCTTTAGATAAAAAACAAATAAAGTTAATAAACTTTGAGATGATGCTTATGAGCATGTATTAGATAAAACTTTAACATATCATTTAATTCCAAAGCACACTAACTCTCTGTGTGCTATTGAAAATAACTACATCTAGCTCCGACTTAATAAGGTTGCTAGATTCTATTTTAAATATGACATATATCATCATACTAGTATAAAGCATTGCATGTATTATCAATAAATTCTTTATGAAATAGGATCTATGGTCATTGTACCCATTAAAAGAGACTTGAGATCCTCCTACAACTTTAAAGATTGGGCTTATGCAAAATTCAAGGTAAAGAGATTTCTTTATCCTAAAGATTGACAAGGGGATCTCTTTAGCTATAGAGAGTTGAAAGAATGATGAAAGGTTAAAACTTATAATTATTTTGATCATATCAAAACCTAGGAAAGAGTTTTGTTTTATGAAAATATGCAAAAGAAATTTAGTTGGTTCATTTAAATTCATTTTCTGAATGATCCAAAAAAAATTTCCTAATTGGTTTAAAACTTGATTCTTTAAATGGGGATTATATCCCATAACCTTGCCATATAAGGTAAGAATGGTTTATAAATAATTTTGCAAGAAGAATGATGAGGTTAAAGACCCTTTTCTAATGTTTGCCTCATAGTATCATACTCCATGGATTATAAAGAGAGATTATACTATCATGGCAAAGCAAGTAAGTGTGTTAGATGTGGATATTAGACATATCCCATGGCTAGTTAAGTGAATTAACATTTGATGGTGGGAAAATTTTGACTTTTTCGACGATGGAGTTTATATAGCTGAAGGAGTTATAAGTATAAATGGGCCAAAAGCTTCACCATTGCCCCCATTGTTTGGTAATCAAAAAGAACTATTGAAGGCCTTAATGGAGTTTATATCTAAAGAGAGATTATTGGAGATGATAGCCTCATTACTCCAACTAGAAGTGACTCCTCAAGCAAGCCAAGTCGAAAGTAGTTAGGGTCATAATAATGACAATATCATGTAAGATTCCTAACTATTATAAGTTATAAAAATGACAAAACTACTTTTAATGAAAAAGCAGCAAAGACACTTGACAAATAGCTTTTATTAAAGCTACTTTTTAAAAGCAAAGAGTCTGAAAAGACACACTTACTTTTAATGCCTAGTAAGAAAAGTTAATCAACATTAATGACTCTTTTGATTGTTGGAATTCAATGGATTCAAGGTGTCATAGTTGTAATGTACTTATCGCAATGAATATAATGTTGGGTGTAAATACACAATTTAATTTCATGATCTTTTTGTGTTAATGACTCCTTGTAACAAAATGATAAGTTTTCTTAAGAAGAAATGGAGTTAAAGGCTTATCCTTGAGGAATTGAAACATTGAAAATTAGAAAAAAAAAAGTTAATCAAGATCAATGACTCTTTTGTCTGATGGAATTCAATGGATATAAAGTGTCAATACTATAATAACCAGTTTATTGCAATGAATATAATGTTTGGAACAAGGAAGAAAAATTAATTTCATGATGATTTTGTGTGAATGACTCCTTGCATCGTTGTAAAGGGGGACAAAAGTAATTTAGTTTAGGGTGGGCCAAAGTTGTAATAACATGCTCTTCACAATGAATATAATGTTTGGCGTAAGGACAAGAGTTAATTTCATGATCATTTGTGTGAATGACTTCTTGCTATAAAAGAGAAGCCTTGTTAGCAAGAAATGAATTACAGGCTAATCCTCCAAGAATTTAACCATTTAAGTCTTGTAGGAAATGCTAACCACAATGAATGACTCCTTTGTTTGATGAAATTTAATAGATTCATAGTATCAAAATTGCAATGACATGCTTGTCGCATTGAATATAATATTTTGTGTAGACACAAAAGTTAACTTTGTGATCATTTTGTTTTAATGTCTCTTTACAATGAAAGGATAAGTATTGCTAGTGAGAAATGAAGTTACACGATTATCCTTTAGGAATTTAACCATAAAAAACTAACAAGAAATGCTAATCAAGATCAATAATTCATTTGTTTGATGGAATTTAATGGATCTAAAGTGCCAAAGTTGAAAAAACATTCTTCTCGCAATGAATATAATGTTTGGTGCAAGAATAAAATTAATTTCATGATCATTTTGTGTGAGTGATTCCTTGAAACAAAAGTTGCAAGGAGGGACAATAGTTAATTTTGTGTAGGGAGGCCAAAGTTAAAATAGCATGCTGCTCGAAATAAATGAAACGAGAAAAGTTAATGTTTGGCTTAGGGATAAAAGTTAATTTCATGATCATTTTATGTGAATCACTTTTTGCAATGAAAAGAGAAATCTTGTTTGCAAGAAATGAAGTTACAAGCTCATCTTTCAAGAATTGAAGCTTTCAAACTCAGTAAGAGAAGCTATACAAGATCAATAACTCCTTGGTTAGATGGAAAGCAATGAATTTAGAGTACCAAAGTTGTAAAGATGTGCTTGTTGCAATAAATCTAATATTTGGTGCAAATATAAAAGTTAATTTCATGATTATTTTGTGTTAGTTACTTTTTAAAGCTAAATCATAAGTCTTGTTAGTGAGAAATAAGGTTATAGGTTCATTATTTAAAAATTAAACCATTCAAAATAGGTATGAAAAGCTAATTAAGATCAACAACCTTTTTGTTTAATGAAATATAATGGATTTCAAGTGTCAAAGTTGGAATGACATGCTTCTCATAATGAATATAATGTTTAATGTAAACACAAAAATTATTTTCATGATTATTTTGTGTGAATGACTCCTTGGAACAAAAGATAAGTTTTGTTAGTAAGAAATGAAGTTATGGCCTTGTCTTTCATGATTGGAACCATTCAAACCTGGTAAGAAAAGCTAATCAATAATAATGACTCCTTTCTTTGATGGAATTCAATAAATTTAGAGTGCCAAAGTTATAATTATATACAATATGATGGAAACAACATCATAAAATGGAATTTAGATGGAATCATAGAAAATTAAATTCTCATTCTACTTTCTTATATGATAATATTTGCCACTGCTACAAAATTTAAAAGAGGTAATGCTAACCTCCAAATAACAAAATTCATAACAAATGGTTTTACTGGATAGCTTAAAAGCTGTTGAGATTTTTACTTATTAAATGAACATAAGTCCACTTTTGATAAAGTATCTATCATTTAGGTCTCATGACAATTTTTTCATTGAAAGTTGTTTGTTTTTTTCCCCTTTACAACTCATACGAATCTTGGGAATCTTACATAATATTATCATTAAGATGCCTCTGACTACTTTCAAATTGATTAGCTTAAGTGTCTCAATCTAGTTGGAGCAAAGTAGTCATCATTTCCAATAACCTTTTTTTAAGAAGTAAAAATCCCATCAATCTTTAACCTATTTAGTAAAACCATTTACTATGAATCCTATTATTTAAAGGTTAGTATTACCTCTTTTAGATTTTTCAATAGTAACAAACATCGTCATTTAATGGAGTAGAATGAGAATTTGATTTTCTGTCATTGGGTATTAATTTGCATTGTCAATTAACAAACATGTCTAATGCCAATATCTAGGACATTAACCTGTTTAGACATAATGGTGTAGTCCCATTTAATTATCCATGGAATATGATAATAGGTTTTTAGCCTCTTTATTTGCTTCACAAAATTATTCATAAGTAATTCCAACTTTATAGGGTAAGGTTAAATGATGTAAACCTTATTTGAAAAGCCAAGTTTTAAACTAATTTGGAAATTTTTTGGGTCATTTAGAAGATGTATTTGAATGAATCAACTAAATTTTCTTTGCTTATTTTCATACAATAAGGTTTTATAGGTTTTAAGGTTGGAATCAAAATAATTATAGGTTTTAACCTTCAACCATTCTTTTAACTCTTTGTAGCTAAAGAGACCCCTTTGCCAATCTTCTAAATAAAGAATTTTCTTTATCTTGAATTTGGAGTAGGGCCAATCTTTGAAGTCACAACCAAATCCAATTTTAGAGTCTCTTTCTATGGATTTAATGACCACCAAGCCTATTTCATGTAGTATTTGTTAATAATATAGACAATTCTTCATATTATTATAAGGATACATATCATCTTCATATTATTATAAGGTCTATATATCATACTAATAAAATGATTAGTAATTGTATAAATTAGTGTATTAACACTACTAGCTAACTGCACCCTTTACTTTAATTTTATAGTATTAAATATTTGGGACTTAGTTTTGTTTGATAAGTAAAAATTTCATTAGCCTTTGACCTATTTAGTAAAACCATTTACTATGAATCTATTTAGGGGCAACACCTTCTTTAAATTTTATAGTAGTGACAAACATCATTATATAATAAAGTAGAATGAGAATCTGCTTTTCTACTATTCCATATAAATTCCATTTTATGATGTTTCTTCTATCATATTGTACATAATTATACTTAGACTATTCATCTAATTACTAATCCTTTACCACATTGCAAAAAGAAGATTCCTTCAATTATGGTTATCACTTTTTTCCATGTATTAATAGTCCTCTCATAGACCAAGAGAGGCAAAGTCTAATTTTCCTTTTTTTTTTTTCTCTAAGTTTACTTCTCTCTCACTTCTCTCCTTTGCAAAATATAAACTTGTAATGATATTTGGTGTTCAATGAAATTTTTGTTTCTATAAGTATTTTAGTTTTGTTATTATTTGTTTTAAGTTACTTTCTTTTACATCAGTGTGCTTAAATTAGTTTCGACCCTTTCCTTCTATATATTTGTATGATGTGTGCAATTCTATGACTGCTAAGAGGGAATGGACCTTAAGTGGTCACTTATATAGATCTTTTTATCAGAAGATGAATCTGAGGAATTAGATTTAGAAATAGATCTTTTTTAAGAACAAGAAACTACCTTTGAAGATGATTATAGTAATAATTATAATAGTCAATCTAATTATTAATAGACCTTATATAAAAATAATGACTTATTAATTTTTACAAAAGAAGATAATCTAATATTAGATTTTATTGATAAGATTACATATCCAAAAGAAAAAAAGAAATCTATCTTAAAATGAAATTAGGGTTAGAGAACTAGAAGAGGATTATACCTTAAAATCTTTTATTCAAAAAATTAAAAATAATCATTTTAGTTTAAAAACTAGAGCACAAGCAATATAACCTTTGATTAGAGAGCTTAAAGTTGAGATTAATCAGTTAAAAACTAAAATAAAAGACTTAAAAGAAAGAGTTTTAGTTTTGGAATCTACAAATAAACCTATAGACATTCTTAATACTTTTTTAAAAGAAGAGTTAAGTACTCTTTAATATGTTAATCTCATTGATAGGGTAATTACCCATAAGTAGCATACTTAAATTACCATAGTAGTTAACAAAAAGTATATCTTATCAACTATTACCTTAATTGATTTAGGTGTAGACATGAATTGTATTTATAAGTGAATAGTTCCTTTAAAATACTTTTAAAAAATAACATAAGTTTTAAACATTGCTGACAAAAGCAAACTTGTTATTAAATACAAGTTATTTCATGCAGCAATATGCAATGAAGGAATTTGCATTAAGATTCCTTTCGTATTGGTTAAAAACCTATCTCAAAATGTTATCTTGGAAAATCCTTTCCTACACATATTATATACCTTATTAAGGAAATTAGCGATAAAAAGATTTTCTTAGAAATATATGGAAATCTTATTAGTTTTAAATTTATATTTACCCCTTAATACAAGGAGATAGACATGCTTAAAAAATTAATAAGAAGAAAAGAGAGATTTATTCAATCTCTTCAGAGTGAGGTAAAAAATAAATATTTATAAGAAAAGATAAGTACTTTTGTTATATAAGTTAAAATATAGGAATTATAGAAAAAGTTAAAAAATATGGTTTGTGCAAAAATCCTTATTGCTTTTTGGGATAAGAAGAAGTTCATAGTAGTATTATTATATGAAGAGACTTTTAATGAAAATTAAATACCTACCAAAGCTAGGTACATAACTATGGGGCCAAGACATTTTAAGATATGTAAAAGAGAAATAAATGATCTCTTAGAGAAAGGGCTTAATAAAAAAAGTAATAGCCTATGAAGTTGCTTAGTATTTTATGTGAAAAATGTTGTAAAATTGGAGTAAGGAGTTCAAAAATTGGTTATTAATTATAAGCTTTTAAATAAGGCCTTACGATGGATTAGATATCATATGCCTAATAAAAATGATTTGCTAAAAAGGCTTTATGAAATTTAAATATTTTCAAAATTTAATATGAAATTTAGTTATGGATAAATATAGATTCATAAAAAGGATAAATATAAAATAGTAATTATAGTTCCATTTGAACATTATGAATGGAATGTAATGACTTTTGGGTTAAAGGATGCACCCTCAAAATTTCAAAAAATCATGAATGAAATATTTAATGCTTATTTAGTATTTACCATTATTTATATTGATGATGTATTAGTATTTTCTAATATAATTGAACAACATTTTAAACATTTAAACCTATTTTTAAAGGTCATTGATAAAACTGGTTTACTTGTTTTAGCCAAAAAGATGAAGTTATTTAAAATAAAGGTTAGATTCCTTTGTCCCTTTATTGAAAATGGAATAATTGTTCCTATTAATCAAACAATTGATTTTGCCTCTAAATCTCTTGATAAAATTAGATAAAAATAATAATTGAAAAGATTTTTAGGATATTTGAATTATATTTTAAAATTCTATAAAGAATTAGCTTATGATTGTAAGCTTTTGCTTGATAAGTTACAAAAAAATCCTTTTAAGTAGATGGATGAATATATAAAGGCAGTTAAAATAATAAAATTAAAAACAAAAGAATTGTCATGTTTAACCCTTCCTTATCTTGAGACTTTTAAAATAGTTGAAATTGATGCATCAGATAAAAGTTATGGAGGAATGTTTAAGCAAAGGATTAATTCAAAAGAAATCTTAAGCAAAGGAATGTTCATTTTACTTCAAGAGTATAGAAAGGAGTCAAAATTAATTACTCTACCATTAAAAAAGAAATCTTAACTATTGTACTATGTATTCAAAAATTTGAAAGTGATCTATTAAATCAAAAATTTCATTTAAGGGTAAATTGTAAGGTAGATGTCCTTATTAAAGATCTTAAAACCATCGCTTCTAAACAAATGTTTACTATATGACAAGGAATATTTTATGTGTTTGATTTTGATATTGAGTTTATTAAAGGAACTTCTAATTCTTTACCAGATTTCCAAACTCATGAATTTTTGCAATGAACTAAGATATAAGTAAAAGGCCTTAGTCTCCAGTAATGTTGGTTAATTCACTAGCTAAAGGAGTAAAACTAAAAGAAGTTGATGAACTTTGTGGTGATGCTTATGAGCGTGTTTTGGATAAATCCATTACATATCATTTAATTCCAAAGAACATAGACTTTTTATGCATTATTGAAAAGATGTGCTTATCACAATGAATATAATATTTAGTGCAAACACAAAAGTTGATTTCATGATTATTTTGTGTTAGTTACTCTTTAAAACTAAATCATAAGTCTTGTTAGCAAGAAATAAAGTTATAGGTTCATCCTTTAAGAATTAAACCATTCAAAACAAGCATGAAAAGCTAATCAAGATCAAAAACCCTTTTGTTTGATGAAATGTAATGGATTTAGAGTGTTAAAGTTGTAATGACATGCTTCTTACAAAGAAAATAATGTTTGGTGTGCACACAAAAGTTAATTTCATGATTATTTTGTGTGAATGACTCCTTAGAATGAAGGATAAGTCTTGTTCGTAAGAAATGAAGTTACAACCTCCTCATTCATGATTGGAACCATTCAAACTAGGTAAGAAAAGCTAATCAATATTAATGACTCTTTTATTTGATGGAATTGAATAAATAGTGTGCCAAAGTTATAATTATGTACTTGTTGCAATGAAAATAAAGTTTGGTGTAGGCACAATGTTTAATTTCATGATCTTTTCATGTTAATGACTCTTTGCAATGAAATTATGTCTTGTTAGGAAGAAATCAAGTTACAGGTTCATCCTTCAAGAATTGAACCATGCAAATCTAGCAAGAAAAACTAATGAAGATCAATGATTCATTTGTTTAATGGAATTTAATGGATTAAAGTGTCAATTTTGTAATAACATACTTCTCACAAAAAAGATAATGTTTGGTCTAAAGAGAAGAGTTAATATTATTATTATTGTGTATGAATGACTCCTTGCATAATTATAAGGAGGGACAAAAGTTAATTTAGTTTCTCTGGGCCAAAGTTGAAATAACTTGTTCCTTGTAATGAATATAACATTTGATGTAGGGAGAAAAGTTAATTTCATAATTGTTTTGTGTCAATTAATCCTTGTTACAAAAGGAGAAGTCATTTTACCAAGAATTGAGTTATAGGCTCATCCTTCAGGAATCATATCCTTTAAATTAGGTAAAAAAAGTTTATCAAGATCAATAACTCCTTCCATAGATGGAAATTAATGGATTTAGAGTGATAACATTGTGATGATGTGTTTGTTGCAATGAATATAATGTTTGGTATTGATAGAAAAGTTAATTTTATGATCATTGTGTGTTTTTGACTTCTTACAACCAAATGGTAAGTCTTGTTAGTAATAAATGAAGTTACTAGCTCACCTATAAGGAATTAAACAATTAAAAACAAGCATGAAAAGCTAATCAAGATCAATGACTCCTTTGTTTAATGGAATTCAATGGATTTGAAGTGTGAAAGCTATAATGACATGGTTCTTGCAATGAATATAATGTTCTGTATAGACACAAGTTAATTTCAATATAGGAATGGCTCCTCGCAATGAAATGATAAGTCTTGTTAACAAGAAATGAAGTTGCAGGGTCATCCTTAATGAATTAAGCCATTCAAAACAGGAAAGAGAAGGTAATTAAGATCAATGCATCCTTTGTTTGTTGGAATTCAATGGATTTAGAGTGCCAAAGTTGTGATTATGTGTACCTTACATTGAATATAATGTTTGGTGCATCATTATTTTCTATGAATGACTTTGTGTAACAAAAGGAGAAGTCTTGTTAGCAAAAAATGAGTTATGACTCATCCTTAAGGAGTTAAACCATTTAAACCCAATAATAAAAGCTAATAAAGATTAATGACTCTTTTGTTTGTTGGAATTCAAATGGTTCAAAAGTCTTGTTAGCAAAAAATGAGTTATGACTCATCCTTAAGGAGTTGAACCATTCAAACCCAATAGGAAAAGCTAATAAAGATCAATGACTCTTTTGTTTGTTGGAATTCAAATGGTTCATAGTGCCAACATAGTAATGACAAAAGTTGATTATGTGATCATTTAGTGTGGATGACTCATTACAATGAAAGAAGATGTTATGTTTGCAAGAAATGAAGTTGTGAGCTTATCTTTTAGCAATTGAACCATTCAAACACTATAAGAAAAGTAAATTAAGATCAATGACTCATTTGCTTGATGGAATTCAATGGATTCAAAGTGACAAAGTTGTAATGATGTACTTATTATAGTAAATATAATGTTTGTTGCATAAATAACACTTAATTTCGAGATCATTTTGTGTGGATGACTTCTTGGAAAGAAAGGAGATGTACTGTTACCAAGAAATGAAGTTATAAGCTGATCTTTCATCAATTGAACAATTCAAACATAGCAAGAAAAGCAAATCAAGATCAATAACTCATTTGCTTGATTGAATTCAAGAGTTTAAAGTAACAAAGTTGTAATGATGCACTTGAAGTAATGAATATAGAGTTTATCGTGAAAAAAAGTTAATTTTATAATCATTTTGTGTGAATGACTCCTTGCAATGAAAGGAGACGTCTTGTTAGCAAGAAATGAAGTTACAACCTCATTCATGAGGATTTAAGCCATTGAAATTGGTAAGAAAAGCTAATTGATATCAATCACTCATTTATTTGATGGAATTCAATGAATTCAAAGTGCCAAAGTTTTATTGACATCCAAGTTGCAATAAATAAAATGATTGATGTAGATACAAAAGTTAATTTCATAATCATTTTGTATAAATGACTCCTTACAATGGAAGGAGAAGTCTTGTTAGCAAGAAATGAAGTTATAGGCTAATCCTTCAGGAATTGAAGAATTTAAACTCAGAAAGAAAGCCTGACCAAGATCAATGATTCCTTTATTTGATATAATTCAATGGATTCAGAGTGCAAAAGTTGCAATGACATGCTTGTTGTAGTGAATATGTTTTCTGTTGTAAACAAAGATGTTATTTTCATGGTCATTCTGTATGAATGACTCATTGCAACAAAAGAATAAGTCTTCTTAGTAAGAAATGAAGTTATAAACTCATCCATTAGGAGTTGAATCATTTAAACTTGGTAAGAAAGGTTGATCATGATGAATGGCTCCTTTGAGTGATTGAATTCAAAGGATTTAAGGTGCCAAAGTTATAATGACATGCTTGTCACAATGAATATAATGAATGCTATAAGTGGAAAAGACATGTCAATCAAGATCAAGGACTCCTTTGTTTATTGAAATTTAATAGATTCAAAATGGCAAAGTTGAAATGAAGTGTTTGTTACAATGAATATAATGTTTGGTGTTGATACAAATGTTATTTGCATGGTCATTCTATATGAATGACTCGCAACAAAAGCATAAGTCTTGTTAACAAGAAATGATGTTATGGTCTTATCCTTTAGGAATTGAACAATTCAAATCCAAACAAAAAGCTAATCAAGATAATGTCAAAGTTGTATTGAAGTGTTTATTAAAGTGAAAGTTTTCTATGTAAGAATTTGTCTTAGATAAGAATTCCTCTTAAATAAGAATTTGTTCTAAATAGAAATTTATACCTCTTTAGGATTGCTATCTTAGCCTATAAATAGGCACTTCCTTGTAAACTTTAAAGATTAGATAACTTTGAGAGAAATAAAAAGCAAGAGTTTTCTCCTTCAATTCTTTCGAGAACTAAAAAACTTATTAAAAGGTATCTCTTCTTGTAGCGTTTAACTTGACTTATCACTCTCAATTCCCTTCTTTTCTAGAGTATGACGTCCATATTCTTCTTAAATACCCTAGGTTTGTGTTCCTTTAAATGTTGGATATTCTTCGATTCCTTATGTGTGTTTGGTCCCTAAGACATGTCTTTTGGGGTTTTCCACATCATCCTCTTTTATTGTAATGAGTCATCCACATTAAATAATCATATAATCAACTTTTGTCATTACAACTTTGGCACTATGAACCAATTCAATTCCAATAAACAAAAAAGTCATTAATCTTGATTAACTTTCCTTTTCTGGTTTGAATGGTTCAATTCTTGAAGGTTGAGCTAGCAACTTCATTTCTTTATAGCTTGACTTTTCCTTTCATTGGAAGGACTCATTCATACAAAATGATTATGAAATTAAATTTGTGTCCATACCAAACATTTTATTCAATATGACAAGAATGTTATTACAACTTTGACACTTTAAATCTATTGAATTGCTGAAATATGAGCTCACAATTCCATTTCTAGCTAACAAGACTTCACCTTTTGTTACAAGGTGTCATTCCCATAAACTAAGTATGAAAATAACTTTTCTTCTGGCACCAAACATTATATTCATTGTGAAAATCGTGTCATTTCTTCTTTAGTACTCTGAATGCATTAAATTCTATCACTCAAGGGAGTCATTTATCTAGATTGAAATCTGGTTCTTTGTGTAGCGATTACATCACATAACTTTATCCATAAGGTAACAACTATTTAAGAATAATTTTGTGAAAAAAATGATTGTGATTAACTTTTCTTTCTAGGTTTGAATTATTGAGGGATATGCTCGTAAATTCATTTTTTACTAATAATTACTACTTTTGTTGCAAGGAGTCATTCATACAAAATGATCATGAGAATAAGTTTTGTGTCAATGCCAAACATTATATTCATTTTGATGAGCTTGTCATTACAACTTTGCCACACTTTGAATCCATTGGATTTCAACACATAAAAATGTCATTGATCTTGATTAGCTTTTCTTTCCAAGTTTAAATGGTTTAATTCCTAAAGGATGAGTCTGTGGCTTGATTTATTGCTAAAAAGACTTTTCCCTTTCATTGTAAGGAGTCATTCACACACAATGATTATGAAATTAACCTTTCAATGGATTCAGAGTTCCAAAAGTTGTAACGACATACTTGTCACAATGAATATAATGTTTGGTATCAACACAAAAGTTAATTTCATGACCCTTTATGCTACTTGCAATGAATATTAAGTTTGGTATATACATAAAAGTTAATTTCATGTTCATTTTTGTGCAAATTCATTACAACGAAAGGAGAAATCTTGTTAGCACGAAGTGAAGCTATAGGCTTATCCTTCAAGAATTAAACCTTTCAAACTTAGTAAGAAAAGCCAATTAAGATGGTTGGCTCCTTTTTTTTTTTTTTTCTTTTGAGGAATTAAATAGATTTAGAGTGAAAAAGTTATTTCTTTGGTAGTCTTAATCCAGTGAAGTCCATCAAACATAGGAGTCATTGATCCTAATTATCTCTCCTTACATGGTTTGAATTATTCATTGCTAGAAAGATGAGATCATGACTTTATTTCTTTCTATCAAGGTTTGTCCTTTCACTAAAAGGCTTTATCCATCCAAAATGATAATGAAATTAACTTTTGTATCTACACCAAACATTAAATTCATTGTGAAAAATATGTCATTATGACTTTGACACTCTAAATTTATTGAATTCTTTCAAACAATGGAATCATTGATCTTGATTAGCATTTCTTACCAAGTTTGAATGGGTCAATTCCAAGAGGAAGCGCTTGTAACTCCATTTGTGCTAACAAGACTTCTCTTTTTCTTACAAGGACTCATTCACACAAAATGATCCTAAAATTAACTTCTTTTGTCTACACTAAGCACCATATTCCTTATGACAAGCATGTCATAACAACTTTAGCACTTTGAATTGATTGAATTCCATCAAACAAAGGACTCATCAATCTTTATTAGATTTTCCTTTTGGTTTTGAATGGTTCAATTCTTGAATGATAAGTATGTAACTTCATTTCTTGCTAATAAGACTTCTCATTTTGTTACAAGGATTCCTTCACACAGAATGATCATAAAATTAACTTTTTCCTTTGCGCAAAATATTATATTCATTACAAGAAGCACCTTATTACAACTTTAGATCCCCGAATCCATTGAATTCCATAAAAGAAAAGAGTTATTGATCTTGAATAAGCTTTTTGGCTAGTTTTGAATGATTAATTTCTTGCTAGCAAGACATATCTTTTCATTGTAAGGAGTCATTAACACAAAACAATCGTGAAGTTAATTTTTGTGTTTACACCAAATGTTATATTCATTATGATAAGCATATCATTTCAACTTCAGCACTTTGAATCCATTGAATTCCATCAAACTATGAAGTAGTTGATCTTAATTATCTTTCCTTACTAAGTTTTATTGGTTCAATTCTTAAAGGATAGGCTCATAACTTCATGCCCTACTAACTAGACTTCTCATTTCCTTACAAGGATTCATTTACACAAAATTATCTTAAAATTAACTATTGTGTCTCTACCAAATATTACATTTATTATGAGAATCATGTCATTACAACTTTAGAATTATGAATCCATAGAATTCCATCTAAAAAAGGAGTCATTTACCTTGATTAGCTTTTCTTACTTAGTTTGAATGGTTCAATTTCTGAAGAATGAGCTTGTAACTTCATTTCCCTCTAACAAGACTTCTCTTTTCATTACAAGAAGTCATTTGCACAAAATGATCTTCAAATTAATTTTGTCCTTATTATAAGCATTAAATTCATTGCGAGATGCATGCCATTGCTAATTCAGCACTTTAAATCCCTGGAATTCCATTAAATAAAGGATATATATCTTGATTATATTTTCTTGTCCATTTTGAATGGTTTAATTGATGAATTCTAAGCTCTTAACATCATTTCTCACTAATAAAACTTATCCTTTCATTGTAAGGAGCCATTAATACAAAATGATCATTAAATTAATTGTTGTGTTTGTATAAAACATTATATTCATTACAACAACCATGTGATGACAACTTTGTTAGCCTGAATTTGTTAAATTCCAACAAGAGAAAAAAAAAAAAGAGTCATTAACCTTGATTAGCTCTTTTTGCTAGTTTTGAATGATGAGCTCGTAACTTAATTTCTTGCTAATAAGACTTCTCCTTTCATTGTAAGGAGTTATTCAAATAAAGTAATCATGAAATTAACTTTCATTTTTGCATGAAACATTATATTTATTATGATGCAAAACCCCCCAAAAAGACGTGACTTAGACACCCAACCCATGCAAAGAATCAAAGAATATCTAGAAAAACTAAATTAGACTTTAATAAGACAAACCCTACACCTAACATTCAAAGGAACATGAACCTAAGGTATTTAAGAAAGATATAGATGACACACTCTATGAAAGAAAGAAATTGGGAGTGATAAGTTAAGTTGAATGCCATAAAAAGAGGTACCTCTTGATAAGTTCTTTAATTCTCGAAAGAATTGAAGGAGAAAACCCTTACATTTTATTTCTCTCAAAATTGTTTGATGTTTTAGAGCTTACAAGGAGGTGCCTATTTATAGGCTAAAACAACAATTCTAAAAAGGTAAAAATTCCTATTTAGGACAAATCCTTATTTGGAGAAACTCCTATTTAGCACAAATTCTTACATAGAAAACTTTCACTTTTATAACAATCACTTATTTAGGATAAACACTTATTTAGGATAAACACCTATTTAGGAGTGAAAGTTATTACTTAGTTCTAGCCTACTAAGTACTCCAATCAAATTAATAAGACCTTGACTCTCTTTTAAGTTTGAATTCGTACCATTTGTAATTTGGTTAGCTTGAATGTTCTCAATCAGCCCATATAGTGCTTCTTTCCTCTTTTTGGCTTTAGCTTATGTTATTGGGCCTTCTAGAATGTGCAATAGACCTCTTGCATCCTTTGAAGCCTTCCACGCAACATCTCTAAGCTTCTTATCATTTCCTTACTCCTCAAAAGGATTCATCCCTAAATCATCACCTATATCAAAAGGAAAAAGATCAGAAACATTAAATGTTGTACTCACACTATACTCATTAGGGAGGCCCAATTTATAGGCATTGGCATTAATTTGTGCTACAACTTAAAATAAACCATCTCCTCTAGGTTATAACTTTGAACACCTCTAAGCTGGGAACTGTTCTCTACACATATGCATCCAAACCCAATCACCAAGTTTAAACACCACCTTCTTTTGCCTTTTGTTGACATAGGTTGCGTATTACTTAGTTTACTTTTCAATATGTAGCCACAACACCTTCTTATGCAATTTTTTCAGCATGTCAGCCTTGTGTTCACCATCTAAACTAGTATACTCATTGATAGGTATAGGCACCAAATTCGAAGGAGTCGATGGATTAAAACCATATACAATTTCAAATGGAGAGTAACTATTAGTAGAAAGAACACTCCTATTATATACAAACTCAACATGTGGTAAACAATCTTTGCATGATTTCAAATTTATTTGAATAATAACACTCAAAAGAGTAAAAAGAGTTCAATTAGCCACCTGAGTTTTGCCTATTAGTTTGTGAATGACAAGTACTAGAAAACAATAGCTTAGTACTTAACTTACCCCACAGTCTTTTAGAAGTAGCTTAAGAACTTTGTATCATAGTATGAAACAATGCTCCATGGCATGCCATGCAAACGTACTACTTCCCTAAAGAATAAGTCAGCCACATCGTCAGTTTTATGGTATGGGATAAAGTGTGTCATCTTTGAAAATCTATCAACAATAACAAATATAGAATCTTTACCCCTTTTTGATCATGACAACCCTAGTATAAAGTCCATAGATAAATCAACCTAGGGATGGCTAGGTATGGGTAAAGGGGCATACAAGCCATGGGGTAAAACTCTAGATTTAGCCTATTTGCATGTTATGCATTTCTCACATACCCTTTTAACATCTTGTTTCATGTGTGGCCAAAAGAAATATTTAGTTAGGACATTTAAGGTTTTCCTAACTCTAAAGTGACCCATTAGACCACCCCCATGAGCTTCTCTTATAACCAATTCCCTTAAAGAACTCATAGGCACGCATGGATGATTTTCCCTAAATAAGAAACCCTCATGCTTGTAAAACTTCCCAAAGGTTGACTTCTCATATACTCCATACACATTAACAAAGTTAGGATCTTCCACATATCAATCTTTAATATATTCAAGTCCTAGTAATTTTTCAGAAAGTATAGAAATAAGAGCATACTTATGAGATAATGTATCAGCGACCACATTTTCCTTACCTTGTTTGTATTTGATGATGTAGGGAAAGGTCTCAATAAATTTGATCTACTTGGTATGTCTTTTGTTCAACTTTCCTTGTCTTGATGCATACATCTTTTTATCATAAGTAAGGTAATTAAGACTTACTCCACTTAGTTTTTCACTAAAGTAAGTAATTGGCACCTTTCTTGCATCAAAATAGCTCTAATGCCAATACCTGAAACATCGCGCTCAATCTCAAAAGATTTTACAAAGCCATATAAAGCAAGTAAGGGTATGAAACTTAATTTTACCTTAATGTAATTAAAAGCCTTGTCTTCATCACTATGCTATTTAAAACTCATGTTCTTTTTGGTAACCTCAATTAGTAGTGCAGTCCCTAATAAAGTGTCTATAGAAACTAACTAAACCATGAAAGCTATGCATATCACTAATTGACTTAGGTGTAGGTTAATCACGTATTGCCCTAACTTTTTCCTTGTCAACCTCAATACCTTTAGCACTCATAATATAGCCAAGAAATGTGATCTGATTAGTACAAAAGGAACTTTTCTCAAAGTTAGGATAGAATTTCTCATAATATAAAATAATTAAAATATAACTTAAATGATCAAGATCCTCTTTTAGTCTTTCGCTATAGACCAAAATATCATTAAAGTACACAACCATAAATTTACCAATGAATGGATGCAAAAACATGATTCATTAATCACATAAAAGTTCTTGGTGCATAACAAATGCCATAACAAGTTAGTCATACAAACCATACTTAGTTTTGAAAGTTATTTTCCATTTATCTCCCTCTCTCATCCAAATATGGTGATATACACTTTTCAAATCAATTTTAAAAAAGATGCATGAATAATGCAATTCATTAAACATCTTATCTAACCTAGGTATGGGGTGAAAAGATGCATGTACTCTTATATACTGGTCAGTTTAGGATGGATGCATCAGGGATAAAATCAATTTAATACTCAATTCCTCTCCTAGGTGGCAATCCACTTAGGACATTGTCAAAGAATACATCTTTAAAATCTTGCAGAAGAAAAATAACAACATTAGGCAAAAACAAGTCAAATTTGTTAGTATTAAAATAAGCCTCTTTGTACAAAAGTATGATCATAGGTAGTTTGGCATAAAATGGTTTTTTGACATCACTTTGTTTTGTGTAGACACTTTATGCTTTCTTCTCTCTCTTATGTCCTCATGTTTTCTCCTTTTTTTTATTTTAATTATCCCCTTTTTTTCAATCTCTTTTATATTCATTCTCATTTTTAATCCTTAACTAATCCTTATAAGCTTGTTGAGGTGATAATGGTAAAAGAGTGATGAGTTTTTGATTCATTACAAAAGAATATTAATTCTTGAAGTTATCATGCATAATTTGCCTGTCAAACTACCATAACCTTCCTAATAAAATATAGCCTACATATATGTGTACTACATCACATAAAACTTCATCATGCTACTTTCTAATTGAAAAGGACATGGACACTTACTTATTTACCTTAACTTCACCACTCTCATTCAACCATTAAACCTTATATGGCATATGATGCTTCGTAGTTGGTAAATTTAGTTTTTTAACCATAATTGTGCTAGCCACATTAATGCAACTCTCATTATCAATAATCATACTACATACCTTATCTTTGATGAGACACCTCATATGAAAGATGTTATCTTATTGCACCTTATTTTCTTCCTTCACTTGCACTTTCGATGCTTGCCTTGTAATAAAAGCTACTCCATTAATCAGATACTCCTCTCCATCACTTTTACCCTTTAATGATGGCATATAATCATCATTTAACTCATTTGTAGTTTCAATGTCATCATTACCTCTAAAGATCATTGCATGCTTATTTGGACCTTGAGATGTAATATGACCCCTTCCTAAACACTTAAAACATTTAACATCTTTATTTCTACTTGGTTAGGGATCAAAATTACCTGCCTCCTTGCTAGAACCCACATTCTTGCTCTTGGATAGCTTGGCCTTAGACTTGTAATTGACTTTCTCATCCCTTTTACTCCAATTCAGCTTCCAAGATGAGGTAGAACCTAAATTTTGCCTAAATCATGTGAAACCCTTTCATTTAAGTTGTCTTTCAACTTTCATTACCATGTGCACCATGTCTTCTAATTCCACGCATTGTTGCAACTCAACCACATTGGCTATGTCTCTATTTAGCCCTTGCAGATATCCAGCCATGGTTGCCTCTTTATCTTCTTCTACATTCACCCTAATCATCGTAATCTCCATCTCTTTGTGATAATCCTTCACACTTTGGGTGCCTTGAGTGAGTCTTTGTAACTTTTGGTACAAATCCCTAAAATAGTAATTAGGGACGAACCTTTTCCTCATGATTACCTTCATCTCGTCCCATGTATTAATAGGCTGTTCACAATTCCTTCTCCTAGTGAAAACAAGTTGATCCCATCAAATAATAACATAATTAGTAAATTCAATGACAACTAACTTCACCTTTTTCTCCTTGGAATAGTTGTGGCACTAAAAAAACTAATTCAACCTTCTTCTCTCATTCTAGGTATGCATTAAGTTCATTCTTACCTTAGGGCAAAGGAATTGTCATTTTAATGTTGCCCATATTAAGAAAAAGACATAAAAAATGCAAAACACAAAGGAGCATGACACCCTTTTTGAGTGAAACACGTGAGGGAGTGTTTTGTGAGGTATCCTAATCATTTTATGTAGAAGTAATATGTTAACTTCCAAAGACAAAGATGTAGCTCAGGAGGGAGTTAGTGATGTGTCCTTCATGATCAAAGCTATTCAACAACAATTTGAGCACATGAATACCAGATTTGATGATATGAGGGAAAGCATGAGGGAGCAAGTTAATATAATAGCAAAGTTGCAAAGGAGGTGTGGGGACTATAAGGTTCTTAATGCAAGAAGGCAAGTGAGATAAGCCTTTGACCATTAAGATGATGTAGAAGATGATGAATTTGATGATTAGTTACTATGATTAGGGTTGCCAATAATAGAAAGGGTCATAGAGATTATGGGAGGCAAGGCACCCGTGACTGTGATTTGGGTAGCATTATAATGACAATTCCTCCATTTTAAGGTATGAATGATCCTAATGTGTACCTAGGATGGGAGAAGAAGGTTGAACTGATTTGGGCAGAATTCAGGTTCTACTTGAACTTGGAAGCCAAATTGGAGTAAAAGAGATGAGAAGGCCTATTACAAATCTAAAGTTAAGCTATCTAAAAGCAAGAAATATGGGTTTTAGCAAGGAGACAAGTAATTCTAATCCCCAACCAAGTAAAAATAAAGATGTTAAATGTTTTAAGTGTTTGGGAAGGGATCACATTGCATCTTAATGTCCAAAAATGCATGCAATGGTCTTTAGAGATAATGGTGACACTGAGATTGTAAGTGAGTCAAATGATAATTCTATGCCATCATTGGAAGGTGAAAGTGATGGAGAGGAGTATCTAGTTAATGGAGTAGTTATTGTCTTAAGGCAAGCATTAAATGTGCAAGTGAAGAAAGAGAATGAGGTGCAATAAGATAACATCTTTCATACAAGGTGTCTCATCAAAGATAAGGTATGCACTATGATTATTAATGGTGGGAGTTGTGCTAATGTAGCTAGCACAATTATGGTTGAAAAACTAAATTTACCTACAATGAACTTTAATGGTTGAATGAGAATGGTGAAGTTAAGGTAAATAAGCAAGTGCTCTTGTTATTTTCTATAGAAAGGAACCATGATGAAGTTTTATGTGATGTTGTACTTATGTATATGGGTCATATTCTATTAGGAAGGTCATGGCAATTTGATAGGTGAATTATGCATAATGACTTCAAGAACTATGATTCCTTGGTAATGAATGAAAACCCCGTCACTCTTGTACCATTAATACTTGATGAGAACCGTAGAGATAAAGGGCGGAAGGTTTCAATGGATGCAAGAGGTCCATTGCACATTCCAGAAGGCCTAATAACACGAGCTAGAGCTTCAATGGATGCAAAAGGTCCATTGCACATTCCATAGGGCCTAATAACACGAGCTAGAGCCAGAAAGATGAAAGAAGAACTAAATGAGCTGATTAAGGATGTTCAGGCCAACCAAGCTTCAAATGGTGCAAATTCAAGCTTAGAAGAGAGTCTAGGCCATATTAATATCATTAGAGTACTTAAAGTGTTAGGACTAGGTAATAGTAGTCACTCCAAATTAGGAGTTTATTTTTTGTATAAGAATTTGTACCTAGATAGGAATTCCTCCTAAATAAGGAATTGTCCTAAGTAAGAATTTGTGCCCTTTTAGTATTGCTATCTTAACCTATAAATAGGCACCCCTTGTATACAAAAAAAAGATTAGACAACTTTGAGTGAAATAAAAAGTAAGGGTTTTTCTCCCTCGGTTCTTTTAAGAACTAAAGAACTTATCAAGAGGTACTTCTTCTTGTGGCGTTCAAATTGACTTATCACTCCCAATTCCTTTCTTTTCTGGAGTGTGGCATCCATATCCTTCTTGAATACCCTAGATTCGTGTTCCTTCGACTATTGGGTCTAGGGTTTTTATTATTAAACTCTGATTTAACCTTCCTGGTTGTTCTTTGATTCCTTGTGTGCTTTGGGTCCCTAAGCCATGTCTTTTTGGGGTTTTCCGCATCAGTTGGTATCAGAGCATGGCTCTAGATAAGAAGAAATAATATGACTTTGAAAGACAAAGGTGCTACTCAAGAGGGAGCTATTGACATGTCCTTCATGATCAAAGTTATGAACAACAATTTGAGCACATGAATACCAGATTTGATGATATGAGAGAGAGAATGAAGGAGTAAGCTAAAGCTTCAATGGATGCAAGAGGTCCATTGCACATTCCAGAAGGCCTAATAACACGAGCTAGAGCTTTAATGGATGCAAGAGGTCCATTGCACATTCCAGAAAGCCTAATAACACGAGCTAGAGCTAGAAAGATGAAAGAAGAACTAAATGAGTTGATTAAGGATGTTCAGGCCAACCAAGCTTCAAATGGTGCGAATTCAAGCTTGGAAAAGAGTCCGAGCCGTATTAATATCATTGGAGTACTTAAAGTGTTAGGACTAGGTAATAATAGTCACTCTAAATTAGAAGTTTATTTTTTATATAATAATTTGTACCTAGATAGGAATTCCTCCTAAATAAGGAATTGTCTTAAGTAGGAATTTATGCCCCTTTAGGATTGCTATCTTAGCCTATAAATAGGCACCCCTTGTATACAAAAAGAAGATCAGACAACTTTGAGTGAAATAGAAAGTAAGGGTTTTTCTCCCTCAGTTCTTTTAAGAATTAAAGAACTTATCAAGAGGTACTTCTTCTTGTAGCGTTCAAATCAACTTATCACTCCCAATTCCTTTCTTTTCTGGAGTGTGGCATCCATATCCTTCTTGAATACCCTAGGTTGATGTTCCTTCGAATATTGGGTCTTTGGGTCTAGGGTTTTTATTATTAAACTCTGATTTAGCTGTCTTGGTTGTTCTTTGATTCCTTGTGTGCGTTGGGTCCCTAAGCCACATCTTTTGGGGGTTTTCTGCATCAATACCTTAACAAGCTTATAAGAATTAATTGAGGATTAAAAATGAGAGTGAATAGAAAAAAGAGAAGGATAACTAAAACAAAATAGAGAGGAGAAAAAGTGAGGATGCAAAAGAGAGAAGAGAAAAGGAAGTTTCTATGCAAAAGAAAGTGATGTCAAAGGTGCATTTTATGCCAAATAGCCTATGATTGTACTTTTGTACAAAGAGGCTTATTTTAACACTAACAGGTTTGATAGACCTAGTGTTATTATTTCTCTTTTGCAAGAATTTAAAGATGTATTCCCTAAGGATGTTCCAAGTAGATTACCACCTAAGAGAAGAAATAAGCATCAAATTGATTTTATCCTTAGGGCATTTATTCCAAATCAGCCAACATATAAGAGTAATCTTGAGGAGACAAAGTAATTTCAAAGGAAGATTGAGGAACTTATGTCAAAAGGATATGTGAGAGAAAGCATAAGTCCTTGTGTGGTTCTTATTCTACTTAAAGCCAAAATCAATAAGACTTGGAGGATGTGTGTTGACTGTTGAGCGATCAGTAAAATAAATGTAAAGTATCATTACCCCATACCTAGGTTAGATGAATTGCATAATTCATGTCTTTTTTAAAATTGATTAGAAAAGTAGATATCATTAGATTAGGATGAGAAAGGGAGATGAGTGGAAAACAACTTCCAAAACTAAATATATTCTATATGAATGACTTGTTATGCCATTTGGTCTCATTAATGCACTAAACACTTTTATGTGATTGATGAATCATGTTTTGCATACATTCAATGGTAAATTTGTGGTTATGTTGTCTATAGCAAAAATCTAAAAGAGCATTTTGATCATTTATATTTTGTCTTAATTGTTTTACATTTTGAGAAATTATATTCTAACTTCAAAAAATGTTCCTTTTGTACTAACTAAATCATATTTCTTAGCTATGTTAGGAGTACTAGAGGTACTGATGGTGACAAGGAAAAAGTTAGGACAATCTATGATTGGCCTACACCTAAGTCAATTAATGATGTGTGTAGCTTTCATAGTCTAGATAGTTTCTATAGATGCTTTGTTTGGGACTTTAGCCCCATTGCTGCACCACTAACTGAGATTATTGAAAAGAACATGGGTTTTAAGTGGAGTAGTGATCAACACAAGACCTTTAATTACATTCAACACAAGAACTTTAATTAGATTAACGAAAAATTAAGTTCTGCACCCTTACTTTATTTATTGACTTTGCAAAAACTTTCAAAATTGAGTGTAATGCTACACATATTGGAATTGGAGTGGTTTTGATGTAGGAAAGGTGTCCTATTGCCTACTTTAGTGAAAAGTTATGTGGGGTAGGCCTTAATGTGGTAACTGGTACATTATCTCACAAGTATGTCTTTATTTGATGAGAAGCTAAGTGATGAAGCGTGGAAGGCTCCAAAGGATGCAAAAGGTCCATTGCATATTTTAGAAGGTGTAATAACACAAGCTAGAGCCAAAAAGATGAAAGAAATACTAAATGGGCTTATTGAGGACATTCAAGACAACCAAGCTACAAATGGTGCAAATTTAAGCTTGAAAGAGAGTTAAGTCCTTATTAATATGATTGGAGTTCTTAATGGGCTAAGATTAAGTAATAATATTCACTCGTAAATAGGAATTTATTATGAATAAGTGATTGTTATAAAAGTGGAAAGTTTTTTATATAAGAATTTGTCCTAGATAGAAGTTTGCTCTAAAAAAAGGATTGTCATAAATAAGAATTTATTCCTCTTTAGAATTATTATCTTAGTTTATAAATAGGCACCTCTTTGTAAGCTCTGAAAAATTCAAAAAATTTTGGAGAGAAATAAAAAGTAAGGGTTTTCTCTTTTGTTTTTATGACTTCCATAGACAAAGCTATAGCTTAGGAGGGAGTTTGTGATGTGTCCTTCATGATCATAGCTGTGTAACAACAATTTAAGTGCATGAATACCAAATTTGATGATGTAAGGGAGAGGAAGGAGGAGTATGGTACTACAATAGCAAAGTTTCAAAAGAGGCATAGAGACTATGAGGCTCCTAAAGTAAGAAGGCAATGGAACGAAGCCTATGACCATGAAGATGATGTAGAAGATGATGAATTTGACAATTGAACTACTATGGTTAGAATTGCCAATAATAGAAGGGATTAAGGAGAATTTGGGAGGCAAGGCAACTATGATCATGATTTTTGTAGTATTAAAATGACAATTCCTCCATTCCAAGTTAAGAATGATCCTGATGTGTACCTAGAACGAGAGAAGAAGGTTGAATTAGTTTATAATTGCCACAACTATTCTGAGGAGAAAAAGGTAAAGCTTGTTGTCATTGAATTTATTAATTATACTATTATTTGGTAAGATCGAAATATTTTGATTAGGAGAAGGAATCACAAGTGGCTATTGATACATGAGAGGAGATGAAGGCTATTTGAGGAGGAGGTTCATGCCTAATCACTATTACAAGGATTTGTACGAAAGGCTGTAAAGGCTCACTCATGGCACTAAAAGTGTGGAGAACTACTACAACTAGATAGAGGCTACCATGATTAGGGCAAATAAAGAAAAAGATAAAGAGGCAACCATGACTCATTTTTTATAAGGGCCAAATAGAGACATAGACAATGTGTTTGAGTTATAACACTACGTGGAATTAGAAGACATGGTGCACATGTCAATGAAAGTTGAAAGACAACTTAAACAAAAGAGTTTCACATGGTTTGGGTAAAATTCAGGTTCTACCTTATCTTGGAAGTTGAATTGGAGTAAAAGGGATGAGAAGGTTGATTACAAGTCCAAAGTTGAGCTATCCAAGGGCATGAATATGGGTTATAGCAAGGAGGTAGGTAATTTTGATCCCTAACCAAGTAGAAATAGAGAAAGTTAAATGTTTTAAGTGTTTGGGATGGGGTCATATTGCATCTCAATGTACAAATAAGTGTGCAATGATCTTAAGTAGTAACGGTGATGTTGAAACTACAAGTGAATCAAATGATGATTTTGTGCCATCATTGAAGGGTGAAAATGATGGGGATGAGTATTTGATTAATGGAGTAGCTCTCATCACAAAGCAAGCATTAAATGTCCAAGTGAAGGAAGGAAACGAGGTGTAATAAGATGACAACTTTTATACAAGGTGTCTTATTAAAGATAAGGTATGTAGTATAGGAGTTGCACTAATGTAGCTAGCATAATTATGGTTAAAAAACTTAATTTACTAACTAAGAAGCATCTTACGCCATATAAATTTCAATGGTTGAATGAGAGTGGTGAAGTTAGGGTAAATAAGTAAGTACTTATGTCATTTTCTATTGGAAGGTACCATGATGAAGTTTTATATGATGTTGTACTTATGCATGTGGGTCATATTCCATTAGGAAGGCAATGATAGTTTAATAGGTAAATTATGCATAATGGCTTCAAGAATCGATATTCCCTTGTGATCAATGAAAAACCTATCACTCTTGTACCATTATCACCTTAACAAGCTTATGAGAATCAATTAAAGATAAAATGAGAGTGAATAGAAAAGAGAGATTGAAAAGGGAGGAATAATCAAAAAAGAAAAGAGAGGAGAAAAAGTGAGGACATGAGAGAGAGAGAAAAAAAAAACAAAAAGTTTTATGCAAAAGAAAGTGATGTCAAAATAGCATTTTTTGCTAAACAGTCTATGATTGTACTTTTGTGCAAAAAGGGTTATTTTAATAAAAAGAAGTTTAACTAGTCTTTGCCTAGTGTTGTTATTTTTCTTTTGTAGGAATTTGAAGACATCCTAAGTGGATTGCCACCTCAGAGAGGAATTGAGCATCAAATTAATTTTATCTTTAGTGCATCCATCCCAAACCAGCTAGTATATAGGAGTAATTCTGAGGAAACAAAGGAACTTCAAAAGTAGGTTGAGGAACTTATATTGAAAAAATATGTGAGGGAAAGCATGAGTTTTTATGCAGTTCCTATCCTAATTGTACCCAAGAAAGATAGGACTTTGAGGATGTGTGTTGACTGTCAAGCGGTTAACATAATCATTAAAGAGTATCATCACCCCATACCTAGGTTAGATGACACATTAGATAAATTGCATGGTTCATGTGTCTTTTCTAAAATTGATTTGAAAAGTGGATATCACCAGATTAGAATAAGAGTGGGAAATGAGTGGAAAACAACTTTAAAAACTAAGTATGGTTTATATGAATGACTTGTTATGCCATTTGGTCTCACTAATGCACTAAGTACTTTTATGCAATTAATGAATCATGTTTGCATCCATTCATTGGTAAATTTGTGCTTATGTATTTTAATGATATTTTTGTCCATAACACAAGCTTAGAAGAGTGTACTAATCATTTATGTTCTATTTTAATTGTTTTACATTCTAAGAAATTGTATTCTAACTTTAACAAATATTCCTTTTGGACTAATTAGATCATAATACTTGGCTATGTTTTGAGTGCTAAATGTATTGAGATTGACAAGGAAAAAGCTAGGGCAATCTGTGATTAGCCTACATCTAAGTCAGTTAAGGATGTGCATAGCTTTTGTGATCTAACTCATTTCTATAGATACTTTGTTTGAGGCTTTAGCCCCATTGCTGCACCACTAACTGAGATTATTAAAAAAAACATGGGTTTTAAGTTGGGGTAGTGATCAACACAAGACCTTTAATTGCATTAAGAAGAAATTAAGTTCTACACATTTACTTGCCTTCCCTAACTTTGTAAAACTTTTGAGATTGAGTGTGATGTTTTAGGTACTGGCATTAGAGCTATTTTGATGTAGGAAAGGCATCCAATTGCCTACTTTAGTGAAAAGTTAAGTGGAGCAAGTCCTAATTATCCTACTTATGTTAAAGAGATGTATGCATTGGTACAAACTTTGGTGACATGACAGCAATAGCTTTAGTCCAAAGACTTTGCCATCCATATTGACCATGAATCCTTGAAGTAATTAAAGGGACAAGGAAAGTTGAACAAAAGACATGCCAAATGGATTGAACTCATTGAGACCTTTCCTTACATCATCAAATATAAAAAAGGTAAGGAAAATGTGGTGGTTGATGCATTATCTCATAACTATGCCCTTATCTCTACACTTATTATAAAATTATTAGGATTTGAATATATTAAAGATTTATATGGAGAAGAAGATCTTGACTTTGCTAATGTGTACAAAGCATGTGAGAAGTCAGCCTTTGAGAAGTTTTATAGGCATGAGGGTTTTTTATTTGGGAAAAATTGTTTATGCATGCTTATGAGTTCTTTAAAGGAGTTGGTTGTGAGAGAAGCTCATGAAGGCAGTCTATTGGGTCATTTGTGAATTAGGAAAACCCTTGATGTCTTAATTGAATATTTCTTTTGGCCACATATGAAATGAGATGTTGAGAGGGTATGTGAGAAATGCATAACATATAAACAAGTTAAATTTAGAGTTTTACCCCATTGCTTGTATACCCCTTTACCCATATCTAGCCATCCTTGGGTTGATTTATTTATGAACTTTGTCCTAGGGGTTACTGCAATAAAAAAGGGGTAGAGATTTTGTATTTGTTGTTGTTGACAGATTTTCAAAGCTAGCACACTTCATCCCATTCCATAAAATTGATGATGCAAGCAATATGGCTAACATAATCTTTAGAGAAGTAGTATGTTTGCATGACATGCCATGAAGCATTGTTTCAAATTAGGATACAAAGTTCTTAAGCTACTTTAAGAAGACTCTGTGGGGGTAAGTTAGGTACTATCTTATTGTTTTCAACTACTTGTCATCCATAAACTAATGAGCAAATTGAGGTGGTTACTAAAACTCTCTATACTCTTTTACATGCTATTATTCGAATGAATTTGAAAAGATGGGAAGATTGTTTACCACATGTTGAGTTTGCATATAATAAGAATGCTCATTCTACTACTGGTTACTTTCCATTTGAAATTGTATACAATTTTAATCCTTTGACTCCTTTGGATTTGGTGTTTATACTGATCAATGAGTATGCTAGCTTAGATGGTGAATACAAGGCTGACATGGTGAACAATTTGCATGAGAAGGTGTGACAACATATTGAAAAACAAAAAGAGCAATTGCATCCCATGTCAACAAAGGGTGAAAAAAGGTGGTGTTTGAACCTAATGTTGGGTTTGGGTGCATATGCATAAAGAATGGTTCCTAACTTAGAGGCATTCAAAGCTATATTGTATAGGAGAGGAGATGGTCCATTTCAAGTAGTAGAACAAATTAATAACAATGCCTATAAGATGGACCTTCCCAATGAGTATAATATGAGTGCAACATTTAATATTTTTGATCCTTCTCCTTTTATTGTAGATGATGATTTAAGGATGAATCCTTTTAATGAGGGGGAATCTAGAAGGTCCAATAACACAAATTAGATCCAAAAAGATGAAAGAAGCACTAAATGGGTTGATTAAGGACATTCAGGCCAACCAAGCTACAAATGGTTTGAATTCAAGTTTAAAAGAGAGTTAAGGTCTTATTAATTTAATCAGAGTACCTAATGGGCCAAGACTAGTAATAGCATTCATTCCTAAATAGGAGTTTATTTTAAATAAGTAATTGTTATAAAAGTGGAAAGTTTTTTCTATAAAAATTTGTCCTACATAGGAGTTTGCTTTAAAATAAGGATTTGTTTTAAATAAGAGTTTATGCCTCTCTAGGATTGCTATCTTAGTCTATGAATAGGCACTTCCTTGTAAACTTTGAAAAAATTAGACAATTTTGGAGAGGAATAAAAAGCAAGGGTTTTCTCCTTTATTTCTTTCAAGAACTAAAGAGCTCATCAAGAAGAACCTCTTGTTATGACATTCAACTGGACTTATCTCTCCCAATTCCTTTCTTTTCTAGAGTGTGGCATCCATATCCTTTGAATGTTTGGTCTGGGGTTTGTGTTATTAAAGTCAGATTTAGCTTAATTTCTTATGCGTGTTAGGTCCTTAGACTATGTCCTTTTAGGGTTTTTTCACATCATTATCTCTACAATTACTACAAAATTATTAGGATTTGAATGTATTAAACATTTATGTGTTAAAGATCCTAACTTTGCTGATGTGTATAGAGCATATGAGAAGTCAGCCTTTGAGAAATTTTATAGGCATCAGGGTTTCTTATTTAGGAATGATCATTTATACATGCCTATGAGTTCTTTAAGGGACTTGGTTATGAGGGAAGCTTATGAGGGGGTCTAATGGGTCATTTTAAAGTTAGGAAAACCTTATATGTCTTAGGCAAATATTTCTTTTGGCCACACAAGAAATGAGATGTTGAGAAAGTATGTAAGAAATGCATAACATGTAAATAAACTAAATCTAGAGTTTTACCTTATACCTTGTACACCCTTTTACTCGTACCTAACACCCTTAAGTTGATTTATCTAAGGATGTTGTACTAAGGTTGTTGTGGTCAAAAAGGGGTACGAATTTTGTATTTGTTATTGTTGACAACTTTTCAAAGATGACACACTTGATCCATGCCATAAAATTGACGATGCAAACAATGCAACTGAATTATTCTTTAGAGAAGTAGTATGTTTGCATGATATGCCTCGGAGTATTATTTCAAGTTGGGATACAAAGTTCTTAAGCTACTTTTAGAAAACTTTGTGGGGTAAATTAGGCATTAAGTTATTGTTTTTAATTACTTGTCATCCACAAACTAATGAGTAGGCTGAGGTTCTTAATCAAAGTCTTTTTACTTTTTTGTGTGCTATTATTCAAATGAATTTGAAAACACAGGAAGATTGTTTACCGCATGTCTAATTTGCATATAATAGGAGTGTTCATATTTCTACTAGTTACTCTTCATTTGAAATTGTATATGGTTTTAGTCTTTTGAGTCCTTTGGATTTAGTTTTTATACTTGTCAATGAATATGCTAGCTTAAATAGTGAAAGCAAGGCTGACATAGTGAAGAAATTGTATGAGAAGGTGGAGTAACATATTGTAAAATGAATTGAGTGCATCCTATGTCAACAAAGGGCGAAAGACCATTGCATGCTTATATGATAGCACAGAATTATCATTTGGCTCATTTGCAATCTTAACATCACCATTACCTCTTAATACCATTGCATGTTTATTTGGACATTAAGATGCAATGTGACTCCTTCCCAAACATTTAAAACATAACATCTCTATTTATACTTGGTTAGGGATCATAATGACCTACCTTTTTACTAGAATCCATATTCTTACTCTTAGATAGCTCAGCTTTGGACTAGTAATTGGCCTTTTCGTCCTTTTTGCTCCAATTCAGCTTCCAAGATGAAGTAAAACCTAAATTCTGTCTAAACCACGTGGAACCCTTTCGTTTAAGTTGTTTATCAATTTTCATTACCATATGCACCATGTCTTCTAATTCCATGTAGTGTTACAACTCAACCACATTGGTTATATCTGTATTTAGTACTTGCAAAAATTGAGCCATGGCTGCCTCTCTATCTTCTTCTACATTTTCCATAATCATGGCAATCTCCATCTCCTTAAACTAAATAGAAATAAATAAATCACACAATAGAAAATTGAAGAATTAATTAATCCAACCTGATAGCCAAACTCTAATTCCAATTGATGCAAACCCCAAAAGATGTGGCTTAGGGACCCAACACACATAAGGAATCAAACAATACACAAGAAAGCTAAGTCAGATTTCAATCACATAAACCCCATACCCAATATTCAAAGGAACACAAACCTAGAGTATTAAGAAGAATATGAATGCCACACTCTAGAAAAAAAGGGAATTAGGAGTGATAAGTTGGGTTGAATACCATAAGAAAAGTTGTTTCTTGATAAGTTCTTTAGTTGTTGTAAGAACCTAAGGAGAAACTTTTGCTTTCTATTTCTCTTAAATTGTTTGATTTTTGAGCTTACAATATTTATAGGCTAAGATAGCAACCCTAAAAGAGGCATAAATTCCTATTTAGGACAAATCACTATTTAGGACAAACTCCTATTTAGGAGTGAATGTTATTACTTAATCTTGACACATTAAGCACTCCAAACATATTAATAAGACCTTGACTCTCTTTCAATCTTGAATTTGCACCATTTGTAGCTTGGTTGGCCCGAATGTCTTCAATTAGCCCATTTAGTGCTTCTTTCAACTTTTTTGGCTCCAGCTTGCATTATTGGACCTTTTGGAATATACAATAGATCTCTTGCATCCTTTAAAGCCTTCCATGCATCATCTCCAAGCTTCTCATCAAAATCTATTGAATTTCATTAAAGAAATAAGTTATTACTCTTGACTGCTTTGATTTATGGAATTCAATGGACTCAAATTACTTGTGGTGTATTGCATGATTATTTTGTTTTAATCATTCCTTGGAATGAAAGAAAAAGCCTTATTGTTAAGCAATTAAGTGATAGTCCTATTCATTGGACATCAAAGGTAATCAAAGTAGCAGCTCTCTTTTCCTTTTATCCTAATATAGAAGCAACTTTCAGTAGACAAGATGTTATGGGTTAGCTTTAATAAAGCTACTTTAGCAAAAGTGAAGGATAATGGAAAATAATGGTGCATTCCACTTGGAAAAAGTAGATTCCTCTTATTATGGTTATCACCTTTTTCTATGTGTAAATAGACCTCTCATAGGCGAAAAGAGGTAGAGACCAATTTGCTTCTTTCTCCCTTCTTTGTAATATCTCTCTCTCTTCCTCCTCTCATTATAACATAAGCTTGTAATGACTTTCTATGTTTAATGAAAACTTTATTTCTATAAATATTTTGCTCTTTTTCTTTATTGTCTTCCAGTCTGTCATTGTTTAAATTAGTTTCTACATATCCCTATGTATGTGTGTGTGTGTGCGTGCATGTGTGTGTATGTGTGTGTGTGTGTGTGTGTGTGTGATCAATAACTTCTTTGTTTGATGGAATTTAATGAATTCAAAGTGTCAAAGTAGTATTGACATACTTGTCATAATGAATATAATATTTGTTGTAGACATAAAAGCTATTTTCATGATCATTTTTTGTCAATAACTCTTTGCAATGATGGAAGAAATCTTGTTAGTAAGAAGTGATGTTATTAGCTCATTCTTCACGGATTGAACCATTCAAAGTTGGATGGAAATGCTAATCAATTTCAACAACTCCTTTGTTTGTTGGAATTTAGTGGCTTTGTTATGCTAAAGTTGTAATGAACTTCTAGTAGCAAAGAGCTAACCAAATGAAGTCATAGTCATGTTTGCATCAAATGAACTTATGGCTCATACTTTAGGAATTGAACCATTTGAAGCAAGAAAAAGAAAAGATAACCAAGATGAATGACAGGTTAAATTACCTAAAAGATGGACTCTAGAAGTGAATTGAATAAGTTATTTTTTTGAATTAACCCTTTGTTTAAGGATGTCCCCATATCCTTTATCAATGTGTTTGTTTCAACTATTTTAAAGACATTAGGATGAGGAAAGGTCAAACATAGCAGTCCTTTTTGTCACATGGACAGGCCAGATTGAGTCTCTGTGGGCTGTCAGCACTGCCTAGCCCCTTTTGCTGCCCCTGTCCAGCAAAGGTCCTAGAAGAGTACTGAAGTGCCTGGAAGGCTTACATCTAGAGACTTCCAGCAAAGGCCAACAAGGAGACTCGCCTAAAACCTTCTTGAAAGGACTTTCTTTAATGCTCTCCCTAAAACATTCTTTGTAAATATCTTGGATGTTCATTTGTAGCTACACATTGAGGAGGTAGAGCAACTATAAATAGGCCACTTACTCCTAAAGAAGTATAAATTCCTATTTAGGATAAATCTTTATTTAGGAAAAACTCTTATTTAGGATAAATCCTTTTTTAGGAAAAACTACCATTTAGGATAAATCCTTTTTTAGGATAAACTCCTATTTAGGAGTGAATGTTATTACTTAACCAAGCCCCATTAAGTACTTCAAGCTTGAATTTGCACCATTTGTAGCTTGGTTAGCCTGAATGTCCTCAATTAGCCCATTTAGTACCTTTTCATATTTTTGGCTCTAGCTTGTATTATTGGACTTTTTGCAATGTGCAATGAACCTTTTGTATCCTTTGAAGCCTTTCACATGTCATCTCTAAGCTTCTCACCATAGGACCTATTCTTAAACCCATCATGCATTACTCATCCATCATATTACCATGGTCTTTTCAACAAAATATGCCTAACAAGCATAGAACTACATCACACAAGATCTCATTAGTAGATCTCCCAATAGTAAATGATAGTAACACCTCTTTATGTACCTTAACCTCCCCACATTCATTAAATCATTGAAACTAATAAGCTTATGGTGTTTTAAGGTAGGTAAATTAAGCTTTACAACCAAATCAGTGATCATACTACATACCTTAACTTTGATGTGACACCATATATGGAAGATATTATCTCTCTACACTTCATCATCTTCCTTGGCTTGTGCACATAATGCTTATTTAGCCATCAACATGTCTCTCTTAACTAGATACTCCTCTCTATTACTTGTATCCTCCAATGGTGGCATAGAGTCATCATTGGACTCATTTTTAGTCTTAATATTGCCATGTATATTATTATGTTTCCTATAAGTTGAAGATAAAAATTAGTATAATTTCTTTGCTCTATAATAACCATAGTAGTGCATACCTCTTCATATGATGAAGCTATAACTCCATGGTCTTTTATTTTTGTTCTTAAATTAAGTGTGTAAGTGGGTAAATACTATTAACCCTTTTTCCTTTTATTGTAACATATTCTTGATATACTTTTTCAAGAACCATACATTCCTTGAGGTAGAAAATTTTGGGAAAGGTTTTTTCTTAAGTTTATAAAACATTTTCATATAAGTGAATATATCTACAAGCCCCATTTTATTGGTATAAATCTTATGGTGTTTATGTCATACTTGTTCTTTTTTATTAAAAGTCATAAGAAAAAGCTATTTTCTTTTTTTACTATTTTCAAGAGAGTAAAATAACTCTCTTACTTTTTCGTCTATCTCATCAACTATTTCTAGGACATAAAGACTATTTTCATCTTGATATTACATATTAGAGAGACAAGGAGACCTAGGCCTAAGAACTTGACCAAGGGTGTCTAGTGGTTCATTAACCATAGAAGCAGAAGTTTATGGAGGAAAGTCAACTTTATACTAACCTATTCTTTTATTCTTTTAATACCTTCCAACTCAATGATTGGTATTGAGTAGGTAGAAAATCTAGGTTTAACCTTTTCTCTTCCCTTTTCAAGGTTTAACCTCACACTTTTAGATAGAGCAAATTGGATTGCCACATCCTTATCCTGGAATTTAATTACTTCTTCTACTTGTCTATTAACCTATTTAACAGGTTCAACTATCTTTTCTAATACCCATTTTTCAAGTAATTTAACCTAATCCCAAGCTATTATTTTAGGAATCATTACATTAGATTTTGACCTATTAGTAAAAAATAATGTAGTGGTCCATTTATTAGCATATCTTGTTGGAATCTCTTTAATTTCCAGGACAGTGGTGTTTATAACCTTATAATGTATCCTGTAAATAAGGATTAGATTTTCCAAAAAATGTATCATATCAAATCCTTTAGTTTTAATATCCAAATATAAAGCATGCATCAAATTTGGATCTAATAGTAACAGGGTAAAATTAGGGATATAAGAGAACAAAATAAGTCCATCACTTAGAATGGATTCAATTACTCCTAATAAGGAGTCATGGAAACAACTATGTGCTTTATCTCCAACACATATAATTACTAACTTATTTAAATCCAATCGAGTAGTAGGTTTTAATACTACTTGCACCATTCCAATATGGATACTTTTGTTGGTATGAGCTAATAAGCTTCTGAGATAGTAAAAATAAAAATCATTATAATAACCCTAAGTTTAGGGTAAAGCTTTTTCAACAATTTTAATAACATAATCAAACTTAGAAAAGAAACTTCCCTATTTATAAACTTGGGAAGAAGATGAAGAAGCCAGAGTATAGTTTTGTAAGTACTTATTATCTAAATTTTTACTAATTACTATTTCTTTATTCTTAGAAAAACTATCACTTCTAAATAATCTATCAGGTCTTAACAACCTATTCATGCCTCATTATATCACTGTCACCATCTTAAGCCACAACCCTACATGCTTAATACAAATTCTTTTGTTGCATATAGCAGCTTTAGATAGTTTATATTTAATAACAAGCTTGCTTTTGTTGGTAGTGTTTAACACTTCTGTTGTTTTTGAAAGAACTATCTCTTTATTAATATAGTTCATATCAGCACTTGAATCTATTAAGATTACTATAGAAAAAATATATTCTTTATTGATTGCTATAATAATCTGAGTATGCCATTTATGGGTAACAACACCATTAATTAGGTGACATATTAGAGGGTGCTTAATTCTTCTTTGAAAGAAGTACTTGAAGTATCAGAAGGATCTTCATCCTTTTTGGTCACAAATTCTAGTACTAATACTCTTTTTTAATCCTTTTATCATAGTTTTTAGCTGATTAATTTCAAGTTTAAGCTCTCCAATATAAGGCTTTCTTAATGTTTTTTCTAGTTTTTTTAACCAGAATGGTTATTTTTAACTCTTTGAATAATAATTTTTAAACTATAATCTTCCTTTGGTTCTTTAATCATATTCTCATTTTGAGATAGATGAATATATTTTTGTAACTATTCTCTTTTTTTCTTTTGGATCTGTAATCTTACCAATAAGATCCAATATCAGATTATCTTCTTTTGTAAAGATTAATTACATAGAGCTTAATAATAGTTGCATCTATTGACACAACTATTATCAAATTCTTATTCAAAGGTGGTCTCTTCCTTAAGAAGTCTATCTCTAACTCTATAAAGATGATGTGTGAAAGACTTCAAAGGGTGCAAGAGGTCCATTGCACATTCCAGAAGGTCCAATAACACAAGTTAGAGCCAAAAGGATGAAAGAAGCACTAAATGGGTTGATTGAGGACATTCAGGCCAACCAAGCTACAAATGGTGTGAATTCAAACTTGAAAAAGAGTCAAGGCCTTATTAATATGATTGGAATACTTAATGGGTTAGGACTAAGTAATAGCATTCACTCCTAAGTAAGAGTTTACCCTAAATAAATGAGTGTATACAAATGAAAGTTTCTTGTGTAAGAATTTGTCCTAGATAGGAGTTCCTCCTAAATAAGTATTTGTCCTAAATAGGAATTTATGCCTCTTTAGAATTGTTGTCTTAGCTTATAAATAGGCCCCTCCTTGTAAGCTCTAGAACATCAGACAACTTTGAGAGAAATAAAAGGTAAGGGTTTTCTCCTTCAGTTCTTTTGTGAACTAAAGAACTTATCAAGAAGCATCTCTTTTTGTGGTGTTTAACTAAACTTATCACTCTTAATTCCCTTCTTTTTTGGAGTGTAGCATCCATATCTTTCTTAAATACCATGGGTTCATGTTCCTTTGAATGCTAGGTTTGGGGTTTGTGTTATCAAAATCTGATTTAACTTTCTTGGATATTCTTGATTTCTTGTGTACATTGGATCCCTAAGCTACATCTTTTGGGGCTTTTCACATCAAAAGATATGCATTAATGACCTTTTAGGGTCTTCATCTACAGATAATTCTTGAATTTTCTATTTCATTTTACATTTATTAAAATAATGCCCTATCTTTCCACATTTACAATAAACAATTGTTTTTTTTTTCTTTTTATGCTGAATAGGCCTTGTCTTTTCTTTTGATTTTCCTTTTTCATAAAAGGATTTCTTTTGAGGTATGGGTTTACAATCCTTTTGCTTAAAATTGTTTTTAGGATATCTTATAAATGGATAATCCATTTGTTTACAAAATTCTCCAAAGGCCTTTTTGCTTTGAGATTTTCATTTTGCATTTACCTATGTAATTTTATTTCATTACAAAGTTTAACTCCTTCTGCTACCACTTCAGTAGCTAGTTCCCCATATGTGTAACTAAAGTAATCAATAACTCTACCATGATAAGGTTTTAACCTATTTTTTACTCTTTCAAAAAATAGGGTAGGTAATCCAGACAAAAGCTTTTTTCTCCAAAAATGCTTTGGCTATCTTCCCTTGTAGAAACTTTAAAGAAGAAGACATCTTTGTACCACCTAAACTGGGATAGATTCGAAGACCTCTAATTAATGGGTTGTTCGTATGTCTTGTCTACCAATAAAATGATTAGTAATTGTATAAATTAGTGAATTAACTTTATCAGACATTTGCATGCCTTATTCTATTTTAACAGTATGAAATATTTAAGCCTTAGTTTTATTTGTTAAATAAAAATCCCACTAGCCTTTAAATTGTTTAGTAAATCTATTTACTATAAATCTTACTATTTGGGGGTCAGAATGAACTTCCTTAATTTTTTTAGGTGTAGTAAATATCATCATATAATGTAATAGAATGAGAATCTGATTTTCTGATCCCCCATCTAAATTCCATTCTACGATGCTTCTACTATCATATTGTATATAATTGTACTCAAACTATTCCTCTAATAAGAGGTTGATAAGAGTGGGCTTAGGATAATACAATTTTGTAATGCTTTTATTAAAAGTCATCATATTAATTTCTATACTTTCCTTCTTACTAGAAGGTGATGGATCTTTCTAACCTAGGTTTTATTTTGATAAGAATATTTCTTCAATTTTCTCCACATAATATTCGGCTTTTGTTTCTTTTTTTGGTAATTTCTACCTCTTTTCCTAATATAGAAGTATCTTTTTCTTTTAACCCTCGATTTTTTAACTTTTTCATTATTTCATTGACTAATTTTGTTCTTTTAGGATTTTTACTTGATATATTGTAATTTATTTCTTATAATGACATAAGTTTAAATAAAACTCTTTTTTCCATTTCTGATTTAATCAGAGGTTACAGAGCTTTTTGAGCTACTTCCTCTATCTTTTCGTTAACATTATTAAGCTAGTTTCTTATAGATTGAAGAAAAAGATTAGTATAATGTCCTTGTTCCATAATGGCATTAGTAAAGGGTAACTTTTTATATGGTGAAGTTATAACTTTGTTGTCTTTTATTTTAATACTTAAATTAAGTATAGGTGGGTGAATACTATTAACCCTTTTTCATTTTCTTCTAACATATTCTTGATATGCTTTTTCAAGAACCATACATTCCAACTTTAGCACTCTAAATTCATTGAATTCTAGCATGAAATGAAGTCATTGATCTTGATTAACTTCCTTAACTGGGTCTGAATTGTCCAATTCACAAAGGATGATCCTATAAAACATTTACTATTAGCAATACTTTCCTGGTGGTTGCATAGAGTAATTAACACAAAATGACCATGAAAATAATTTTTGTGTTTATATCAAACATTATATTCATTGCAACACATGTGTTTACAACTTTGGAACTCTGAATCCATTGAATTCCATCAAACAAAGGAGTCATTTATTTTGATTAAATTTTCTTGTTGGGTTTGAATGGTTCTGTTCTAAAAGGAAGAGGCCATCACTTTAGATCCCTTTACTAAGGCTTCTCCTTTCATTGCAAGGATGCATTCACACAAAATTATCATGAAATAAGCAATTCTATGGATCAATGCCTCCTTTATTTGTTGGAATTCAATGGATTTAGAGTGCCAAAGTTATGATAATATGTAACTCACATTAAATATAATGTTCGGTGTGTGATTATTTTCTATAAATGACTTCATGCAACTAGAGGAGACGTCTTGTTAGCAAAAAAAGAGTTACGCACTTATGCTTGGGGAATTAAACCATTCAAACCTAGTAAGAAAAGCTAATAAAGATCAATGACTCCTTTGTTTGATGGAATTCAATGGATTCAAGTGCTAAAGTTGTTACAATGTACTTCTCACAATGAAGATAATGTTTGGTGCAGAAATTAAAGTTAATTTCATGATTATTTAATCTGAATAACTCTTTGTAATGAGAGGAGAAGTCTTGTTAGCAAGAAATTAAGTTACAGCCCCATCATTCAAAACTAGCAAGAAGAGCTAATCAAGGTTAAAGACTTTTTTTTTTGATGGAATTTAACAGATTCAAACTAACAAATTTGTCATCATATGGTTGTTGTAATGAGTATAATGTTTGGTGCAAACACAATAGTTAATTTAATGATCATTTGGCATTAATGGCTCCTTACAATGAAAGAATAAGTTTTGTTAGTAAGAAATAAAGTTAGGAGCTTAGAATTCATCAATTAAACCATTCAAAACAAGAAAGAAAATATAATCAAGATATATAAATCCTTTATTTGATGGAATTAAATGGATTTAAAATGCTAAATTTGCAATGGCATGCATCTTGCAATGAATTTAATGCTTATAATAGAGACAAAAGTTAATTTAAAGATCATTTTGTGTAAATGACTTCTTGCAATGAAAAGAGAAGTCTTGTTAGTGGGAAATGAAGTTATAGGCTCATTATTTAGAAATTGTACCATTCAAACTAAGTAAGAAAAACTAATCAAAGTAAATGATACCTCTTTTAGATGGAATTCTATGGATTCATAATTCTAAAGTGGTAATGACATAATTCTCATAATAGATGTAATACTTGTTTGAGACACAAAAGTTAATTTTGAGATAATTTTGTGTAAATAAATCCTTGTAATGAAATGAAAAGTCTAGTTAGTAGGGCATGAAGTTACTTCATATATCCTTTAAGAATTGAACCAATAAAACTTGGTAAGGAAAGCTAATCGTGGTCAACTACTTCATAGTTTGATGGAATTCAATGGATTCAAACTTTTCTTATCATGTTTTTAAATTTTGGAAGGATGAGTTGGTAAATTTTTTTTCACTAACAAGATTTCTCCTTTTGTTGCATGGAGTCATTCGCACCAAATGATCATAAAATTAACTTTTGCGTTTACACTAAACATTTTAATCATTGCAATAGTCATGTCATTACAACTTTGGTGCTCTAAATCCATTGAATTCCATCAAGCAAAGTGATGAGAACCTTAGAGATGATGGTTGGGAGGCTTTAAATGAAGTAAGAGGTCCATTGCACATTACAAAAAGCCCAATAACATGAGCTAAAGCCAAAAAGGTGAAAGAGGCACTAAATGGGCTGATTGAGAACATTCAGGCCAACCAAGTTTCAAATAGTGTGAATTCAAGTTTGAAAGAGAGTCCAGGCCTTATTAATACAATTGGAGTACCTAATAAGTCAGAGCCAAGTAATAACATTCACTTCTAAATAGGAGTTTATTGTCTATGTTGGAATTTGTCCCTAGATAGGAATTCTTTCTAAATAAGGATTTGTCCTAAGTAGGAATTTGTACCTCTTTAGGATTGTTGTCTTAGCTTATAAATTTGTGTTATTAAAGTCTGATTTAGCTTTCCTAATTGTTCTTTGCTTCCTTGTGTGCATTGGGTCCCTAAGGCACATCTTTTTGGGGTTTTCTGCATCATAAAGGCATCATTGATCTTAAATAGCTTTTCATACCAGGTTTGTGTGGTTTAGTTCTTGAAAGATGAGCTCATAATTTCATTTCTTGCTAAGAAGACTTCTCCTTTCATTGCAAAGAGTCATTCGCATAAAAAGATTATTAAATTAACCTTTATGTCTACACCAAACATTATATTATTTGCAAAAAGTATGTAATTACAACTTTGCCACTATGAATCTATTGAATTTTATTAAGCAAAGGAGAGAAGAGATTGGAGAGAATTTAGGAGGCAAAGCACCTATGACCATGATTTAGGCAGTATTAAAATGACAATTGCTCCATTCCAAGGTAAGAATGATCTTGATGCGTACTTAGAATGGGAGAAGAAGGTTGAATTGGTTTTTGACTATCACAATTATTCCAAGGAGAAAAAGGTAAAGCTTGCTACTATTGAATTTACTGATTATCCTATTATTTGGTGGGATTAACTTGTTTTGACTGGGAGAAGGAATCGTGAGTGGCCTTTTGATACATGGGAGGAGATGAAGGCTATCATAAGGAGGAGGTTTGTCCTTAATAACTATTATAGGGAGTTGTACCAAAGGCTGTAAGGGCTCACTAAGGGTACCAAAAGTGTGGAGGACTACCACAAGGAGATGGAGATTGCCATGATTAGGGCAAATGTAGAAGAAGATAAAGAGGTAACCATGACTTGATTTCTGCAAGGGTTAAATAAAGACAAAGCCAATGTGGTTGAATTGCAGCATTATGTGGAATTAGAAGACATGGTATGCATGGCAATGAAAGTTGAAAGGCAACTTAAATGAAAGGGTTCCACATGGTTTAGGCAAAACTTGGGTTCTACCTCATCTTAGAAGTCAAATTGGAGTAAAAGGGACAAGAAGACCGATTACAAGTCCAAAGCTAAGCTCTCCAAGCACAAGAATGTGAGTTTTAGCAAGGAAGCAAGTAATTCTGACCCCCAACTAAGTAGAAATAAAGAAGTTAAATGTTTTAAGTGTTTGGGCAGGGGTCACATTGCATCTTAATGTCCAAATAAGTGTGCAACAATCTTGAGAGGTAACGGTGATGTTGAAACTACAAGTGAATTGGATCATGATTTTGTGCCATCATTAGAGGGTGAAAGTGATGGAGAGGAGTATCTAGTTAATGGAGTAGCTCTTGTCACAAGGCAAGGATTGAATATGCAAGTAAAGGAAGAAAATAAGGTGCAATAAGATAACATCTTTCAAACAAGGTGTCTCATCAAAGATAAGGTACGTAGGATGATTATTGATTGTAAGAGTTGCCTTAATGTTGCTAGCACAACCATGGTTGAGAAGCTGGATTTACCTATGATGAGCATCTTGGGCCATATAAGCTTTAATGGTTGAATGATAGTGGTGAAGTCAAGATAAATAAGCAAGTGCTCATGCCATTTTGTATCGGAAGTTACTGTGATGAATTTTTATGTGATGTTGTACATTTGCATGAGAGCCATATTCTATTGGGAAGACAATGATAGTTTGATAGGTGAGTCATGCATGATGGCTTTAAGAATCAATATTATTTTGTAATGAATGAAAACCTATCACTCTTGTACCATTATCACCCTAACAAGCTTATGAGGATCAGTCAAGGATTAAAAGTGAGAGTGAACAAAAGAGAAAAGAGAGGAGAAAACGTGAGGACACAAAAGAGAGAGAAGAAAATAGAAAGTTTCTATGCAAAATAATATGATGTCAAAAGAGCATTTTATGCCAAATAACCTATGATCATACTTTTGTACAAAGAGGTTTATTTTAACACTAACAAGTTTGAACCATCTTTGCCTAGTGTTGTTGTTGCTTTATTGCAGGAATTTAAGATGTATTCCCTAACGATGTCCCGAGTGGATTGCCACCTAAGAGAGGAATTGAGCATCAAATTGATTTCATCCCTGGTGCATCCATCCCTAACTGGCCAGCATATAAGAGTACTCCTAAGGAGACAAAGGAGCTTCAAAGGTAGGTTGAGGAGCTTATTTCAAAAGGATATATGAAGGAAAGCATAAGTCCTTGTGTTGTTCCTGTCCCACTTGTACCCAAAAAAGATGGGACTTGGAAGATGTGTGTTGATTGTCGAGTGATCAATAAATCCCTATAAAGTATCTTCACCCCATACCTAAGTTAGATGACATGTTGGATGAATTGCATGGTTCATGTGTCTTTTCTAAGATTGATTTGAAAAGTGGATATCACTAGATTAGGATGAGAAAGGAAGATGAGGGGAAAACAACTTTCAAAACTAGGTATGGTTTGTATGAATGGCTTGTTATGCCATTTGGTCTCATTAATGCACCAAGCACTTTTATGCAATTGATAAATCATGTTTTGCATCCATTCATTGGTAAATTTATGGTTGTGTATTTGATGATATTTTGGTTTATAGCAAAAGCCTAAAAGAGCATCTTGATCATTTACATTCTATTTTAATTGTTTTATGCTTTGTGAAATTGTATAATAACTTCAAAAAATGTTCCTTTTATACCAATCAAATCACATTTCTTGGCAATATTGTAAGTGCTAAAGGTATTAAAGTTGACGAGGAAAAAGTTAAGGCTATCCAAGATTGGCCTACTCTTAAGTCAATTAGTGATGTGCATAATTTTCATGGTCTAGCTAGTTTCTATAGATGCTTTGTTAGGGACTTTAGCACCATTGATACACTATTCACTGAGCTTATCAAAAAAACATGAGTTTTAGGTGGGGTAATGACCAAGACAAAGCTTTTAATTGTATTAGGGAAAAATTAAGTTCTATAGCTTGACTTGCTTTACCTGACTTTGCAAAAGCATTCGAGATTGAGTGTGGATTGGCATTGGCATTAGAGCTGTTTTGGTGCAGGAAAGGCACCCAATTGCTTACTTTAATGAAAAGCTAAGTGGACCAAGCCTTAATTATTTTACTTATGATAAAGAGATGTATGCATTGGTATGGACTTTGGAGACATGACAACATTACCTTTGGCCCAAGGAGTTTGTCATCCATATTGACTATGAATCCTTGAAGCACTTGAAGGGACAAGGAAAGTTGAACAAAAGACATACTAAGTGGATTGAATTCATTAAGACCTTTCCTTACATCATCAAATATAAACAAATTAAGGAAAATGTAGTAGTTGATGCATTATCTTGCAGGTATGCCCTTATCTCTACACTTATTGCAAACTTATTAGGATTTGAACATATTAAAGATTTATATGTGAATGATCCTAACTTTACTAATGTGTATGAAGCATATGAGAAGTCAACCTTTGAGAAGTTTTATTAGCATAAGGGTTTCTTATTTAGGCAAAATCATTTATGCATGCCTATAAGTTCTTTGAGGGAGTTGGTTGTAAGAGAAGTTAATGAGGGTGGTCTAATGGGTCATTTCGGAGTTAGGAAACCCTAGATGTCCTAAATTAACATTTTTTTTTGCCACACATGAAATGAGATGTTGAGAGAATATGTGAGAAATGCATAACATGCAAAAAGGCTATATTTAGACTTTTACCCCATTGCTTGTATACCCCCTTACCTATACCTAGCCATCCCTAGGTTGATTTATCTTGGACTTTGTACTAGGGTTCCCGCGATCAAAAAGGGGTATGGATTCTATATTTGTTGTTGTTAATAGATTTTCAAAGATGACATAGTTCATTCCATGCCATAAAACTGATGATGCAAGTAATGTGGCTGACTTATTCTTTAGAGAAGTAGTAGATTTGCATGGTATGCCATAGAGTATCATTTTAGACTAGGATACAAAGTTCTTAAGCTACTTTTGGAAGACTTTATGGGGTAAGTTAGGTACTAAGCTATTATTTTCAACTACTTGTCATCCATAAATTGATGGGCAGATTGAAGTGGTTAATTGAACTCTTTCTACTCTTTTACGTGCTATTATTCAAATGAATTTGAAAGCATAGGAAGATTGTTTACCATATGTTGAGTTTGCATATAATAAGAGTGTTCATTTTGCTACTAGTTACTCTTCATTTGAAATTGTTTATGATTTTAATCCACTAATTCTTTTGGATTTAGTACCTATACCTATTGATGAGTATGCTAGCTTAGATGGTGAATGCAAGGCTAACATGGTGAAAAAATTTCATGAGAAGGTGTGGCAACATATTGAAAAATGAACTGAGCAATATGCATCCCATGTCAACAAGGGACGAAAGAAGGTGGTGTTTAAACTTAATGATTGGGTTTAGGTGTATATGCACAAAGAATGGTTCTTAGCTTATAAATGTTTAAAGCTACAACTTAGAGGAGATGGTCCATTTTAAGTTGTAACACAAATTAATGGTAATACTTATAAGTTAGACCTTCTTAGTAAGTATAATGTGTGTGCAACATTTAATGTTTCTGATCTTTCCCCTTTTGATGTAGGTGATGATTTAAGGATGAATCCTTTTGAGGAGAGGGGGAATGATGAGAACCTTAGAGATGATGGGTGGAAGGCCTCAAAAGATGCAAAAGGTCTATTACACATTTCAGAAGGCCCAATAACACAAGCTAGAGCCAAAAAAAATGAAAGAGACACTAAATGGGCTAATTAGGGACATTCAGGCCAACTAAGCTTTCAATGGTGTGAATTCAAGTTTGAAAGAAAGTCCAGGCCTTATTTATATGATTGGAGTACCTAATGGTTCATGACTAAGTAATAGCATTCAATTCTAATTAAGAGTTTATTGTCTCTGTAAGAATTTGTCTCTAGATAGGAATTTCTCTTAAATAAGGATTTTTCTTAATTAGGAATTTATGTCTTTTTATGATTGCTATCTTAGCCTATAAATAGACACCTTTTGTAAGCTTTGGAAGATCAAAAATTTTGGGTGAAATAGAAAGTAAGGGTTTTTCTCTCTTGAAAGCAAGAGTTTTTCTCTCTTGGTTCTTTTGAGAACTAAAAAACTTATCAAGAGGTACTTCTTCTTGTGGCATTCAAATTGACTTATAACTCCCAATTCCTTTTTATTTTTGGAGTATGATGGCCATATCCTTCTTAAATACCCTTAGTTTGTGTTCCTTTGAATATTGGGTTTAGGCTTTGTGTTATTAAAGTTTGATTTAGCTTTCTTGGCTTTTCTTTGATTCTTTGTGTGTGTTGGGTCCCTAAGCCACGTTTTTTTGGGGTTTTCCACATCAAAGTAGGTAATTGGATGCCTTTCTTGCCTTAAAATAGCCCTAATGCCAATACTTGAAGCATCACACTCAATCTTAATAATAATCTATTCATTATCTTCATAAGATCACTACCAATGATTTACATCGAAGCTCTTTAACATCTCCTTCAGCTATATCAAACAATACATGGATACATGACTTCAGATTTCAACTAAGAAGAAATTAATGGATGTACTACCAGATTTGGCTATGATACCAAATAGATAATATAAATAAATAGACAAACAGACAATAGATAATATAAACACAAAAATAGTAGATGGTTAATAATATAAAGAGATAAAATTTGTAGAATAAAGAAATGTCCAAAAGGTGAAAGATGCCCTTCCAAGACACTTATTATAGGAGTTGATATATATGGAGGAGCTGATGCATGAAGGGCTTCTAAGGATCCATTGAGCATTCATAAAGGACCAAAGACACATTCTAAAGTTAAAAGGATGAAAGAGGCACTTAGCAAGCTGAATGAAGAAGTTTAGGCCAAAGAAGCTAATTTAAGTTTGAACAACGACAAAACATACTTTAACATGGACTGAGACATTATAAATTGTATAAGTATGCTGAATAGACCTGCATGTTAAGTGATTGTAAGAGTTTCTATAACAAGTCCAAAGAAAGTAGTAGATTTGTTTTTAACCTATTTAAGAAGTTTGTTCTTATCTCTAGTTTTACTTATTAATTCAGTTTATAGATGAGCTTGATTTCATTGTTAAAGAAGGTAAATCATTAGAAGAAATAATGGTTAGAATATTTTCCTTTGGTTCTTTCAAAATCTAAAGAACTTATGAAGAAATGACCCTTCTTGTGACATTCAATATGACCTATCCCTCCTAAGTTCAATTTTTTTTTTGGAGTGTGTCATTTATATCCTGTTTTTTATATCTTAGGTTCATGCTTCTTTAAACATTGGGTCAAGGTCATGCATGATTGAAATCTAATTTAACTTTCTTGGGTTCTTGTTCGATTTCTTGTGCATGTTGGGTTCCTAAGCCATATCTTTTGTGGATCACATCAAATTGCCTAGTTTAGGGAAGAGCTAAGTGGTACTATCTCTAGCCTAAGAGGTTTGTTATCCATACTGGCCATGAATCCTTGAAGCACTTGAAGGGACAAGAGAAGTTGAACAAGAAACATGCCAAATTGGTCAAATTCATTGAGATAATTCCCTACATCATCAAATATAAATGAGGTAAGGAGAATGCTATAGCAGATGCATTATCTTGCACGTATTATCTGTACACTTAGTGCAAAATTGTTGGAATGTGAATATATTAAAAGTTTATATTTAAAAGATGGTAACTTTACTAATGTGTGTGGTGCATATGGAAAGTCAACATTTGGGAAATTTTATATACATGAGGCTTTCTTATTTATGAGAAATCATTTATGTGAGAGGTACAAAGGTGTGGTTTAATGGGTCATTTCAATAGTTAAAGAAACCTAGATATCTTGAGCTTTTCTTTTGGCCACACGTGAAATGAGATGTTGAGAGGGTGTGTAAGAGGTGTATAATATGCAAATAGGCTAAATCTATAGTTTTACCTTATGATTTATACATCCTTTTACCCATACCTATCCACTGTTAGGTTGATTTATCTATGAACTCTGTGCTACGTTTTCTGCAATCAAAAAGGGGTAGGGATTCTACATTTGTTGTTATTAATAGGAATTTTAAGATGGCACACTTCATCCCATACTATAAAATTGACGATATGAACAATGTTCTTTAGAGAGGTAGTATGATTTTCATGGCATACTTTGAAGCATTGTATTAGAATAGGATATAAAGTTCTTAAGCTATTGATACAAGTCTTTATGGGGTAAGTTAGGTACTAAACTATTGTTCTCAACTACTTGCCATCCATAAACAAATGGACAAACTAAAGCAGTTAGTTGAACTCTTTCAACTTTATTGCATGCTACTATTCAAATAAATTTGAAAATATAGGAAGATTGTTTGGCACATGTAGAGTTTGCATACAATAGAAGTGTTCATTTTACTACTAGTTACACTCCATTTGAAATTGTGTAGGGTTTGACATCTTTACCAATTGATGAGTATACTAGCTTAGATGGGGAATGCAAAACTAAAATGGTGAAGAAGTTACATGAGAAGGTGTGGCAACAAATTAGAAAATGAACTAAGCAATATGCATCCCATGCCAACAAAGGAAAAAAGGAGGTGACATTTAAACTTGGTGATTGGGTTTAGGTGCATATATGTATGGAAAGGTTCCTACCTCAGAGGCATTGAAAGTTATAGCCTAGAGGTAAGCTTAATCAGAAGGAGATAGTCCATTTCAAGTGGTTGCATGGATTAATGACAAATGCCTATAAGTTGGACCTTCTTATTGAGTACAATATGAGTGCAACATTTAATATTTCTCCTTTTGATGTAAGTGATAATTTGAGAGTGAATCCTTTTAAGGAGAGGGGGGATGATGAGATCCATAGAGGAGCTGATACATGGATGGCTTTTAAGGATCCATTGGGTATTCAAGAAGGGCCAATGACCTATTCAAAAGCTAAAAGGATGAAAGAGGCACTTAGCAGGCTGATTAAAGAAGTTTGGGCCAAATAAGCTAATTCAAGGTTGAAGGGTGGCAATGTATACCTAAATGTGGGTTGAGGCTTTATTAATTGTATAAGTATGCTAAATAAGCCTCTATGTTAAGTGATTGTAAGGGTTTCTCCAATAGTTCTAGAAAGAGAAGTAGATTTGTTGTTAGCCTATTTAGGAAGTTTGTCCTTATCTCTAGGGTTGTTAATTCATCATATAAATAGGATTAATTTCAATATTAAAGGGGGCATATCATTAGGTGGAATAAAAATGAGAATTTTCCCCTTTAGTTCTTTCAAGAACAAAAGAAGTTACACAAACTAACTTTTCTTGTTTGATTTCTAGTGCGTGTTAGGTCCTTAAGCACATCTTTTTGGGTTCACATCAGAAGTTGAGTACTTTGCTAGAGAAACATGTCATTACAATGTTGTTTTTAAGAATTGAACCATTCAAAGCCAGCAATAAAAGCTAATCAAGATAAATTACTCCTTTATTAGATAGATTTCAATAGACTAAAGGTGCTGAAGTTGCATAGACAAGCTTGTACCAATGAATATAAAGCTTAATGCAAACACAAAAGTTAATTTCATTATCATTTTGCATAAATAACACATAATGAAAGGAGAATATTTGTTAGCAAGAAATAAAGTTACATGTCTTCCTTTAGGAATTTAACCATTCAAATATTAGGAGAAAAGCTAATGAAAATAAATGACTCCTTTGTTTAATGGAATTCAAGGGATTCAAAATACTGAAGTAGTAATAAAATGCTTGTTGCAATGAATATAATATTTAGTGCAAACACAAAAGTCAATTTCATGATCATTTTTTTGTGAATGACCCCCTAAAACAAAAGGAAAGTCTTGTTAGCAAGAAATGAGTTATGGGAAAATAATTCAAGAATTGACCCATTTAACCCTAGTAAGAAAAGGTAAACAAAATCAACAATTACTTTTTTTGATGGTATTTAATGGATTCCAACTACCAAAGTTGTAATGACATATGTGTTGTAATGAATATAATGTTTGGTGTCATACAAATGTTAATTCCATGATCATTTTATGTGAATAACTCCTTTTAACAAAAGGAAAAGTCTTGTTATAATGTGAAACCCCAAAATACATGGTTTACAGACCTAACACACACAAGGAATTAGACAAGAACCCAAGAAAGGTGAATCAAATTTTAATTGTGCAAGACCTAGACCTAATGTTTAAAGTAATATGGACCTAAGGTATAAAGAAGGCTATGGATGCCACCCACTAGAAAAGAATGGAGTTGGTAGAGATAAGTTAGGTTGAACAATACAAAAAGGGTTATTTCTTAATAAGATTTTATTCATAGGTTGAATAAACAACCCTATAGATAAGGATGATGAGATCCATGGAGAGGGTGATGCATGGAGGGCTTCTAATGGTCCATTAAGCATTTACAAAGGGCCAATGACACATTTAATGGCTAAAAGGGTGAAAGAAGCACTAAATGAGCAGATTGAGGATATTCGGATCAAATAAATAACAAATGGTGTGAATTCAAGCTTGAAAGAGGACTAAGGCTTCATTGATATAATTAGAGTGCTTAACGAACCATCTTTGGTTGAAGTAATGAGATCATCATCTCCAACAATCTTTATTTAGATGCTGACTCCATTAAAGCTTTCAATAATTCTTCAAGATTACCTAGGTGGATGATAAAACCCCAAAAGATGTGGCTTAAGGACCCAACACACACAAGAAATCAAAGAATACCTAAGAAAGCTAAGTTAGATTTCAATCACATAAACTCCAGACCCAATATTTAGAAGAACATGAACCTAGGGTATTAAGAAGAATATGGATGCCACACTCTAAAAAAAGAAGGGAAGTGGAGTGATAAGTCGAGTTGAACACCACTAGAAGAGTTATTTCTTGATAAGTTCTTTAGTTTTTGAAAGAACTGAAAGAGAAAACTTTCGCTTTTTATTTCTCTCAAATTGTTTGATTTTAGAGCTTACAAGGAGGTGCTTATTTATAGGCTAAGATAGTAAACCTTATAGAGACATAAATTTCAATTTAGGACAAATCCCTATTTAGGGAAAACTTCTATTCAGGAAAAATTTTTAGTCAGAAAACTTCCACATTTATAACACACTTATTTAGGACAAACTCTTATTCTAACTTATTAAGTACTCCAATCATATTAATAAAACTTTGACTCTCTTTCAAAATTGAATTCACACTAATTGTAGCTTCATTGGCCCAAATATCTTCAATAAGCCCATTTAGTGCTTCTTTTGTTGTTTTAGCTCTAACTTGCGTTATTAGACCTTTTAGAATGTGCAATTGATCTTTTGCATCTTTTGAAGCCTTCCACACATCATCTCCAAGCTTCTTACCATTCCCCTTTTCCTTGAAAGAATTCCTCCTCAAATCATTACCCACATCAAAAGGAGAAAAATCAGAAATATTAAATATTGCACTCACATTATACTCACTAGAAGGTCCAACTAATAGGCATTGTCATTAATTTGTGCTATTACTTGAAATTAACCATCTCTTCTACACTGCAGCTTTAAAGGCCTTTGAGTTAGGAACCATTTCTTATGCATATGCACCTAAATCCAATCACTAAGTTCAAACACCACCTTCTCTTGCCCTTTGTTGACATGGGATGCATATTGCTTAATGTGTTTTACAATATGTTGCCACACCTTCTCATGCAATTTCTTCACCATGTTAGCCTTGTGTTCACTATCTAAGCTAACATATTTATCAACAGGTATAGGCACCAAATCCAAAAGAGTCAAACGATTAAAACCATATACAATTTCAAATAGAGAGTAATTAGTAGTAGAATGAATACTCATATTATATATAAACTCAACATGTGGTAAACAATCTTCTCATGTTTTCAAATTCTTTTAAGTAATAGCACACAACAAAGTAGAAAGAATTTGATTAACAATCTCAGTCTACCCATTAGTTTGTGGATGGCAGTAGTTGAAAATAATAGCTTAATACTTAACTTTCCCCATAAATTCTTCTAAAAGTAACTTAAGAACTTTGTATTTTGATCTAAAACAGTACTAGCATGCCATGCAAATGTACTACTTTTCTAAAGAATAATTCAGCCATATTGTTTTCATCATTAATTTTACGACATGAGATGAAGTGTGTCATCTTTGAAAACTTATCAACAAAAGCAAATACAGAATCCCTACTCCTTTTTGGTCGCAGCAACCTTAGTACAAAGTCCACAGATAAATCAACCTAAGGATGGCTAGGTATGGGTAAAGGGGTGTATAAGCCATTTGGTAAAGTTTTAGATTTAGCCTATTTGCATGTTATGCATTTCTCACATATCCTCTTAACATCTTGTTTCATGTGTGGCCAAAAGAAAATGTTCAACTAAGACATCTAAAGTTTTCCTAACTCTAAAATGACCCATTAGACCCCTCATGAACTTCTCTTACAAACAACTCCCTCAAAGAACTCATAGGCACACATAAACAATTTTCCCTAAATAAGAAACCTTTATACCTTTAAAATTTGATAAGAAGCTTAAAGATGATGCATGGAAGGCTTTAAAGTATGCAAGAGGTCCATTGCACATTCTAAAAGGCCCAATAACACAAGCTAGAGCCAAAAAGAGGAAAAAAACACTAAATGGGTTGATTTAGGACATTCAAGCAAATCAAGTTACAAATGTTGCGAATTCAAATTTCAAAGAGAGTCAAGACCTTATTAATATGATTGGAGTACTTAATGGACCAAGACTAAGTAATAGCATTCACTCTTAAATAGGAGTTTATCCTAAATAAGTGATTATATAAAAGTAAAAGTTTTATGTGTAAGAATTTGTCCTAGATAGGAGTTTCTCCTGAATAAGGATTTATCCTAAATAAGAATTGTCTCTTTAGGATTGCTATCTTAGCCTATAAATAGGCACCTCTTTATAAGCTCTAGAACATCAAACAACTTAGAGAAAAATAAAAAGTAAGGTTTTTTTCCTTTAGTTCTTTCAAGAACTAAAGAACTTATCAAGAAGTATCTCTTCTTGTGGCTTTCAACTTAATTAATCACTCCCACTTCCTTTCTTTTTTGGAGTGTAGTGTCCATATCCTTCTTAAATACCTTAGGTTTGTGTTCCTTTGAATAATGGGTCTAGGGTTTATGTCATTAAAGTTTGATTTTGCTTTTCTATATATTCTTTGATTCCTTGTGTGCATTAGGTCCTTAAGCCACGTCTTTTGGGATTTTTTGCATCAAAATTTCTCAAAGGCTAACTACTCACATGCTCTATACACATTCGCAAAGTCAAGATCTTTCACATATAAATCTTCAATATATTTAAATCCTAATAATTTTGCAGCAAGTGTAGAGATAAGGGCATACTTGTAAGATAATATATTAGTTACCACATTTCCTTACCTTGTTTGTATTTGATGACATAGGAAATGGTCTCAATGAATTCAACCCACTTGGTATATCTTTTGTTCAACTTTCTTTGTCCCTTTAAATGCTTAAAGGATTCATGGTCAATATAGATGACAAACTCCTTAGGCCAAAGGTAATGTTGCCATAGCTTCAAAGTCTGTACCAATGCATACATAAATTGATCATAAGTAGGATAACTAAGGTCTACTCCATTTATCTTTTCACTAAAATAGGCAATTGAATGTCTTTCTTGCATTAAAACAGCTCTAATGCCAATATCTGAAGTATCCCACTGGATTAAAAAATGCTCTTTCTAAATTTCAAAAGATTGTGAATAAAATATTTAATACTTATTTAGTATTTATTATTGTTTATATCAATGATGTATTAGTATTTTCTAATACCATCGAGCAACACTTTAAACGTTTAAATATCTTTGTAGATATTATGACAAAAGCTAGGCTGACAACATTAGCCAAAAAGATAAAAGTTATGCTAAGGTAGGATTAGATTCCTTGGTCACTTCATAGAAAATGGAATTATTGTATTGCTCCTATTGATCATCGAACAATTGAACTTGTCTCAAATTTTCCTAATGAAATAAGAGACAAACAATAGTTTTAAAGATTTTTGAGAAGTCTAAGTTATATTCAAAATTTTATCAAAATTTAGCTATAATGCTAAACCCTTATATGAAAGACTTTAAAAGAATCCTCTAATATAAATGGATAAGCACACAATTGCTGCCAAAAGAATAAAGGCTTGAGCAAAAGAGTTGTCATGTTTAAATATTTCCCATCTTGATGCTTTTAAAAGTGTAAAAACAGATGTATCAGATAAAAGATATAAGGAAATTCTCAAACAAAGAATTCATTCCTAAGAATAGCTCATTAGATTCACTCTATGAGTATGGAAAGGAACAAGAATTAATTATTCTACTATCAAAAAATAAATTCTTGCTATTGCTTTATGCATTCAAAAATTTGAAAGTGATATGATAAATTAAAAATTTCTTCTTTGTGTTGACTACAAAGTAGCAAAAGATGTACTTACAAAAGATGTAAAAAATGTAACCTCTAAACAAAATTTTGCTAGATGGCAAGGTATTCTATCTATATTTGATTTTGATATAGAGTTTATTAATGGAACAACAAACTTTCTCGCTAATTTCCAAGCTCATGAGTTTTTGTAAGGATTCGGATGAGTGAGCTTAATATAAGGGCCACAATCCCTGGCCAAGTCAATTATTCCACTAACTAATGATGCCTCAAGTTCAAAACTAGTAGAAGTTAATAAACTTTAAGAAGACACTTATGAGTGAGCTATAGATAAAACCTTAGCATATCCTTTAATTACAAAACACATTTAGTTTTTATGTGCTATTGAGAATAATTACACTCAACTTTGACCTAATTAGGTTGCTATATTTTATTTTAAAGAAGGTATGTATCCTTATACTAACATGAAGGATTGTTTGTATTATTAGTACATTCTACATGAAATGAGCTCAGTAGTTATTGAACTTATTAAAAGAGGTACTAGTAAGGCTACGACTATAAAGAATAGGCATATGCCAAGTTCAAGATAAACAAAGTTCTATATCTTAAAGATTGGCATGAAGATCTATTTGCTACCTAGGATCTCAAAAAATGGTGGAAGGTTAAATCTTATAATTATTTTGACTATATTAAAGCATAAAAAAGAGCCTTGTTATATGAAAATAGACAAAAGAAATTTAGTTGGTTCATTTAGATTAACTTTTTGAATGATCCAAAGAAATTTTCAACTTGGTTTAAAACCTAGTTTTACAAGTGAGGGTTACATCCCACAACTATATCAAACAAGGTAAGAACTATTTATGAACAATTTTGTGAAAAAAATGATGAAGTTAAAGACCTCTTACTATTATTTGCCACTTGGTATCATGTCTCATGGATTATCAAATGAGATTATACCATTATGCCTTAGCAAGTTAATATACTTGATATGAAAAACTCCAAAAAACATGACTTAGGGACCCAACACACACAAGAAATCAAAGAATATTCAGGAAAGCTAAGTCAGACTTTAATAACATAAACCCTAGACCCTGCATGCAAAGGAACACAAACTTAGGGTAGTTAAGAAGGATATGGATGCCACACTCCAGAAAATAAAGGAATTGGGAGTGATAAGTTTAGTTGAACACTATAAGAAGAGGTACCTTGTGATAAGTTCTTTAGTTATCCTCAAACTGAAGGAGAAAACCATTATTTTTATTTCTCTCAAAATTGTCTAATTTTTTAGAGGTTACAAGGTTCCTATTTATAGGCTAAGATAACAGTCCTAACGAGGTATAAATTCTTATTTAGGATAATTCCTTATTTAGGACAAACTCTTATCTAGGATAAATTCTTATACAGAAACTTCCACTTTTATAACAATCACTTATTTAGGATAAACTCCTATTTAGGAGTGAATGTTATTACTTAGCCTTGACTCATTAAGTACTCCAATCATATTAATAAGGCCTTGACTCTCTTTCAAGCTTGAATTCACACCATTTGGAGCTTGGTTGGCCTAAATATTCTCAATCAGCCCATTTAATGTTTCTTTCATCTTTTTGGCTCTAGCTTGTGTTATTGGACCGTTTAAAATGTGTACTGGACCTCTTGCATCTTTTGAAGTCTTCCATGTATCATCTCCAAGCTTCTTATCATTCCCTCTCCTTAAAAGGATTTGTTCTCGAATCATCATCTACACCAAAAAGAGAAAGATTAGAAATATTAAATGTTGTACTCATATTATACTTACTGGGAAGGTCTAACTTATTGGCATTGTTATTAATTCTTTCTATTACTTGAAATGGACCATCTCTTTTATACTGTAACTTTGAATGCCTCTGAGCTAAGAACTATGCCTTGTGCATATACACCTAAACCCAATCACCAGGTTCAAACACCACTTTCTTTTGCTCATTGTTGACATAAGATGCATATTGCTTAGTTCATTTTACAATATGTTGCTGCACTTTCTCATGCAATTTCTTCACCATGTCAGACTTGCATTCACCATCTAAGCTAGCATACTCATCAATGGGTATAGGCACCAAATCCAAAGGAGTCAAAAGATTAAAACCATACACAATTTCAAATAAAGAGTAACTAGTAGTAGAATGAACAATCTTATTCTATGCAAACTTGACATGCAGTAAACAATCTTCCCATGTTTTTAAATTCATTTGAATAATAACACACAAAAGAGTAGAAAGAGTTTGATTTACCACCTTAATTTGCCCATTAATTTTTGAATGACAAGTAGTTAGAAACAATAGTTTAGCACCTAACTTACCCCACAAAGTCTTCTAAAAGTAGCTGAAGAACTTTGTATCCCAATTTAAAACAATACGTCATAGTATGTCATGCAAACATACTACTTCTCTAAAGAATAAGTCAGCTACATTGCTTACATCATTAGTTTTATGGCATGGGATGAAGTATGCCATCTTTGAAAATCTATCAATAACAACAAATTGAGCCATGTGCACCATGTCTTCTAATTCCATGCAGTGTTGCAACTTAACCACATTAGCTATGCCTCTATTTAGCTCTTGCAAAAATCGAGCCATGATTGCCTCTCTATCTTTGTTTATATATGGCAATCTTCTTCTCTTTGTGGTAGTCCTTCACACTTTTAGTGCCTTGAGTGAGCCCCTATAACCTTTGGTACAAATCCCTATAATAGTGATTAGGGACAAACCTCCTCCTCATGATAGCTTTCATCTCCTCCTATGTATCAATAAGCTGCTCATAATTCCTTCTCCTAGTCAAAATAAGTTGATCCCACCAAATGATAGTATAATAAGTAAATTCAATGGCAGCAAGCCTTAACTTTTTCTTTTTAGAATAGTTATGGTAGTTAAAAATCAATTCAACCATCTTCTCCCATTCTAGGTACACATCAGGATCATTCTTACCTTGGAATGGAGGAATTGTCATTCCTATGTTGCCCAAATCACAGTCATAGGTGCCTTGCCTCCCAAAATCTCTTTGATTCCTTCTATTATTAGCAATTTTGACCACAGTCGCTCAATTGTCAAATTCATCATCTTCATGGTCATATGCTTGTCTAAATTACCTTCTTGCATTAGGAACTTTATAGTCTTTATGCCTCCTTTGCAACTCTACTATTGTATTACCTTGCTCCTCCATTTTCTCCCTCATACCATCAAATCTAGTATTTATGAGTTCAATTTATTGTTGCCTAACTTTGATCATGGATGACACATCACTTACTCCCTCTTGAGCTACACATTTTTCTATGGAAGTCATAGTATTACTTCTACACAAAATGATTAGGATACCTCACAAAACACTCCCCTACATGTTAAACTCCCTTATGTTTACACTGTTTATGGCTTTTTCTTAATATGAACTTGGACTCTTACCTTTTACCACTCAAATTTCCCCTTACAACTCTTTAAAGAACTGAACAAGCTAAATCAAGGGGATTGCTTTAGAACAGAATAAGGTGAATGGGGTATAATTGAACTAATTAGAGAATAAGGAGATAAAAAAAAAACAAAAAAGAAAAAAGACATCAAGGCAAACGAATTTAGTGAACTAAACTGATATAAAACAAGATATGGAGTTAAACATAGATGACAAACTTGGCAGACATAATAAGAAAAAAGATGGTAGAAATGGAGTTGAGTAAGAAAACTATATTATTATTGTGGTCAATATGACCAAACAATTTAACATTTATCAATAACTTGAATTTTATGCCTTTTTTTTGTTCCTCTTTTTTTTCTTTGTTCCTCTGTTTTTTTCTCTATGTTTTTTTTTGGCTCAACACAAAACAATAGTAGAATACTTAAAGATAGCAAATGGAATTGCAAATAGCACATGTTGATAGTTATGATCTCAAACAAATGAGCAAAGTAAGAAAGATTACAAATGGACAGATTAGCATGCTTGAATGGTAATGCACTTAATAAACAAACTAAACAGAAATAAATAAATCACAAGAGAGAAAATTGAAGAATTAATTGATACAACCTAATTTAGAGCTGGGCTTTGAAACCAATTGATGCAAAAAACCCCAAAAGATGTGGCTAAGAGGCCTAACACACATAAGGAATCAAAAAATATTTAGGAAAGTTAAATTAGACTTTAATAACATAAACCCTTGACCCAACATTCAAAGGAACATGAACCTAGGGTATTTAAGAAGGATATGGATGCCACACTTTAGGAAAGAAAGGATTAGGGAGTGATAAGTTGAGTTAAGCACCACAAGAAAAGGTACCTCTTAACATGTTCTTTAGTTCTCAAAAGAATCGAAGGAGAAAACCCTTTTTATTTCTCTCAAAATTGTCTAATTTTTCAGAGTTTACAGTGAGGTACTTACTTATAGGTTAAGATAGCAATCCTAAAGAGGTATAAATTCCTATTTAGGACAAATTCTTACTTAGTACAAACTCCTATTTATGATAAATTTTTATACAAAAACTTCCACTTTTATAACAAACACTTATTTAGGATAAACTCTTATTTATGAGTGAATGCTATTACTTAGTCCTGATCCATTAAGTACTCTAATCATATTAATAAGGCCTTGACTCTCATTCAAATTTGAATTCACACCACTTATAGCTTGGTTGGTTTGAATGTCCTTAGTCAACCCATTTAGTGGTTCTTTCATCTTTTTTGGCTTTAGATTGTGTTATTGGACCTTTTGGAATGTGCAATGAACCTCTTGCATCCTTTAAAGCCTTCCATACATTATCTCCAAGCTTTTTATCAATACTAGGCATGGATATAAAGCATGTCCCATGGATAGCTAGATGAATTAATATTCATGGGTAGGAAAAGTTTAACTTCTTTAAAGATGGTGTCTACATAGCCAAGGGAATAGTAAGCCTAAATGGTCTAAAGGCTCCCCCAGGACCATAGGTATCTGGTAATCCATAAAAATTATCCAAAACCTTTGACAGAGTTTGCATCAAAAGAAAAATTACTGGATATAAAGGCATCATTGCTTCAAATAGAACTCTCTTGGCACACTAAATCCATTGAATTCGGTCAAACAAAAGGTCATTTATGACAAGCACACCATTATAACTTGGGCATTCTAAATAAATTGAATTCCATTAAACAAAGGATTCATTAATCTTGATTAGCTTCTTTATTGAATTCAAAGGATGAGCCCATAAATCCATTTCCTACTAGCAAGACTTTTCCTTTCATTGCAAGGAGTCATTTACATAAAATGATCATAAAATTAACTTTTGTGTGAACACCAAATATTATATTCATTACAAGGAGTCAGTGATCTTATTTGGCTTTTCATACTAGGTTTGAATGGTTCAATTTCTAAAGAATGGGTATGTAATTTCATTTTGTGCTAACATGACACCTTTTTTTCATTTCAAGGAGTTATTAACACAAAATGATCATGAAAAAAATTTTGTACCTACAAAAAATATTATATTTATTGCAATGAGTATGTCATTATAACTTTGGGACTCTAAATCCATGGAATTTCATCAAACAAAGGATTCATTGATCTTAATTAACTTGTCTTGCCAGTTTGAATGGTCTAAATCTTAAAGGATGAGTTGGCAGGTTCATATCTTGACAACAAAACTTCTCCTTTCATTGCAAGGAGTCATTAACATAGAATAATCATAAAAATAACTGTTATATGTCACCAAACATTGTATTCATTACAACAAGGATATCATTATAACTTTGACATTTTAAACTCATTGAATTACATTAAAGACAAGAATCATTGGTATTTATTAGTTTTTCTTTCTAGGATTGAATAGACACCAATTCCTGAAATTGACAAGACTCACTTAGCACATTCCATTGAATTTGGTCAAACAAAAGGTCATTTGTGACAAGCACATCATTACCACTTTGGTACTCTAAATCAATTGAATTCCATTAAGCAAAGGATTCATCAATCTTGATTAGGTTTTTATTCTTTTTTTTTTTTCAAATTCAAAGGATGAGCCTATAGCTTCATTTCCTGCTAGCAAGACTTCTCTTTTCATTATAAGGAGCCATTTAAAATAAATGATCATAAAATTGATTTTTATGTTAACACCAAACATTATATTCATTGCAATAGTGATGTCATCACAACTTTGGCACTTTGAGTCCACTAAATTCTAGCAAATAAAGTAGTCATTGATCTTGATTAGCTTTTCATACCATGTTTGATTGATTCAATTTTTAAAGAATGGGCATGTAATTTCATTTTATGCTAACAAGACACCTTTTTTTCGTTTGAAAGAGTTATTAACACAAAACAATCACAAAAATACTTTTGTGCCTATAGCAAATATTATATTGACTGCAACAAGCATGTCATTATAACTTAAAGAGTCTAAATCCATGAAATTTCATCAAACAAGGGAGTCATTGATATTAATTGGCTTGTCTTACTAGTTTGAATGGTCCAAATCTTGAATGATGAGCTGGTAGGTTCATTTCTTCACAACAAGACTTCTCCTTTCATTGCAAGGAGTCATTAACATAGAATAATCATAAAAATAACTGTTATGTGTCACCAAACATTGTATGCATTAAAATGAGGATGTCATTACAACTTTGGCACTTTAAACTTATTGAATTTCATTGAAGAAAGGAGTCATTGATATTTATTAGTTTTTCTTTCCAAGATTGAATGGTCACCAATTCCTAAAGGATGAGCTAATAACATCATTTCTTGTGAACATGACTTTAATTTTTGTTGCAAGGAGTCATTCACATAAAATGATCTTCAAATTGACATTTTAGTATGCCATGTGAGTCCTATCAATTTCAGGAATGGTTATTTCTAGTTCAAAAATTAGAAAAATAGCAATAGAACCTTCTATTGGAGAATTTAAAACTGAAATTAATCAATTAAAAACTGAGATAAAAGGATTGAAAGAAAGAGTATCAGTATTGGAATTTGTGACTGAAAAAGATGAAGATCCTTCCAATTCTCTAAGTACTTCTTTAAAAGAAAATTTAAGTATCCTTTAATACATCAACTTAATTGATAAGGTTATTACCCATAAATGGCATACTTAGATTACTGTAGTAGTCAATTACTATAATAGTCAATAAAGAATATATTTTTTTGTATAGTAGCCTTAATAGATTCATATGCTAATATGAGTTGTATTAATAAAAGGATAGTTCCTTCAAAATACTTTTCAAAAACAATAAAAGTGCTAAACACTATCAACAAAAGCAAGCTTGTTATAAAATATAAACTATCTCAAGTTGTTATTGTAAAGAAGGAATTTGTATTGAAATTCCATTTGTATTGGTTAAAAACTTGTCAGAAGATGTTATTTTGGGAAATCCTTTCTAGGATATGTTGTATCTTATTAACGAGATTAATGATAAAGGGAATTTCTTAAAAGTAGATGCAAAGCTTATTAGTTTTAAATTTATATATACTTTTAAATATAGGAAGATAGATTTACTCTAAAAAACAATAAAAAGAAAAGAGAGATTTATTCAATCTCCTCAAAATAAAGTGAAAAATAAACACCTGTAAGAAAAAATTAATACTCTTGTTATTGAAGTTAAGATATAGGAAATATAAAAAAGGCTATAAACATTAGTTTATGTAAAAATTCCTACTACCTTTTAGAATACGAAAAAACATGTGGTAGAGTTGCCATATGAAGTGACTTTTAATAAAAGTCAAATTCCTATTAAGGCCCAATCCATAGTCATAGGGCCAAGGCATTTAGAGATCTATAAAAAAGAAGTAGATGATCTCTTAAAGAAATGGCTTATCAGAAAAAAGTAATAACCCTTAGAGTTGCCCAACATTTTATGTTGAAAATGCTATAAAAGTGGAATAAGGGGTTCCAAGATTAGTTATTAAGTACAAGCCTTTAAATAAGGCCTTAAGATAGATTAGGTATCATTTTAAACTAAATAATTATTTCTAACTCTCTTAATACTAGTTTTTAAACTGTAATCTTCTTGTGGTTTTTTAACCTTAGTCTTATTTTGAGACAAATGAAGATATTTTTCTAACTATTCACTTTTTTCTTTTAGATTTATAATCTTATCAATAAGATCCAATATTAGATTATCTTCTTTTGTAAGGACTAATAAGTCATTATTTTTATATAAAACTTGATGATAGTTGTATCTACCGTCACAACTATTATTAGATTTTTCTACAGAGGTGGTATGTTCTTCAAGAAGGTCTACCTCTAACTCTAATTCCTCATATTTATCTTTTAATAAGAAGATATGCATTAATGACCTCTTAAGGTCTTCATCTATAAATAATTCTTGAATTTTTTGTTTCATTTTATATTTACTAGAATAATGTCTTATCTTTTTGCATTTATAACAAATAATTATTTTCTTTTTCTTTTTCTATAGAATAGGCCTTTTCTTTTCTTTTAATTTTTCTTTTTCCTAAAAGGATTTCTTTTAAGGTATAGGTTTATAACCCTTTTTCTTAAATATTTTAAGATATCTTATAAGTAGGTAACTCATTTGCTTACAAAAGTCTCCTAAGGCCTTTTTGCCTTAAGTTTTTTCATTCTACAATTGCCTATGTAGTTTTATTTAATTACAAAGTTTAACTCTTTCAACTACCAATTCAGCAACTAATTCCCCATATGTGTAATTAAAGTAATCAATAACTCCATCATGATAAAATTTTAATCTATTCTATACTCTTTCAAAAAACAAATAGGTAACCCAAACAAAAACTTATCTTTCCAAAAATACTCTAACTATCTTCCTTAGTAAAAACTTTAGAGAAGAAGTCATTTTTGTACCATTTAAATTAGGACAAATTTGGACGCCTCAAATTAATGAGTTGTTTATGTCTTATCTACCAATAAGGTGGTTGAGCTAATAAAATGATTAGTAATTGTATAAATTAGTGTATTACTACTATTAGATATTTACACATCTTGTTTTACTTTAATAGTATTAAATATTTGAACTTTAACTTCATTTGTTAAATAAAAATCTCACTAGCTTTTAAGTTGTCCAGTAAATTTAGCTATTATAAATCATGCTATTTGAGGGTTAAAATTACCTGACTTAGTTTTTATAGTAGTAGCAAATATCATCATATAATGTAGTAAAATGAGAATTTTAATATTCCAACATCTCATCTAAATTTCATTTTATGAGATACTACTATCATTGTATTATACATAATTGTACTCAGATTGTTCCTTTAAAAAGAGGTCGATTGGAGTAGGTTTAGGATAATACAATTTTGTAAGGGCTTTATTAAAAGTCATCTCATTAATTTTCATACTTTCTTTCTTGCTAGAAGGTGATAGATCTTTTTGACCTAGGTTTTGTTTACTAAGAATATTTCTTGAATTTTCTCCATATAATCTTCGGCTTGTGTTTCTTCTTTTGTAATTTCTTCTTTTATTCCTAATACAAAAGCATCTTTTTCTTTTAATCCTAGGTTTTTTAACCTTTTAATTATCTTATTAACTTATTTTGTTTCTTTAGGACTTTTACCTAACATATTGTAATTTATTTCTTTTGATGACATGGGTTTAAATAAAACCCTTTTTTTCAATTACTAATTTAACCAAAGGTTTTAGACCTTTCTAGACTACTTCTTTTATCTTTTCTTCAACTCTATTAAGTTAGTTTCTTATAAATTGAAGATCAAAATTCGTATAATTTTCTTACTCTATAATAGTGCTAGTAAAAGGTACCTCTTTATATGGTGAAGCTATAACTTCACAATCTTCTATTTTTATACTTAAATTAAGTACAAGTGGGTGAATGTTATTAACCCTTGTTCATTTTCTTGTAACATATTCTTGATATGCTTTTTTAAGAACCACACATTCCTTCGGGGTAGGGAAATTTAGGAAAGGTTTTTTGTTAAGTTTATAAATCTTTTTCATATAATTGAATATATCTACATGTCTCATTTTAATGGTATATATCTTATAACATTTATACCATAATTCCCATTATTTTTCATTAAAGATTATAAAAAATCATTTTCTTGTTATACTATTTTCAAGAGAGTAAAATAACTCTCTTACTTTTTTATCTATTTCATCAACTATTTGTAAGATATAGAGACTTTTATCTTCATCTTAATATCTCATATTAGAGAGAGTAGGAGACTTAGGCCTAAGAACCTAACCAAGTGTATCTAATGGTTCATTAACCAAAGAAGCAAAAGTTGATAGAGGAAAGTCAACTCTATAATAAAGTTGACTAAACTATTCTCTTGGTCTTTTAATACCTTCCAACTCAGTGATTAGTACTAAGGAGGTCAAAAATCTAAGTTTGACCTTTCTCTTCCTTTTTTGAGGTTTAACCTCACACTTCTAAATAGAGCAAATCAAATTTCAACATCCCCATCTTAGAATTCAATTACTTCTTCTACTTGTCTATTAACCTATTTAATAGGTTCAACTGCCTTTTCTAATACCTATTTTTTAGGTAATTTAACATAATTCCAAGTTATTATTTTAGGAATCATTACATTGGATTTTGACTTGTTATTACATTAGATTTTGACCTGTTAGTCAAAAATAAAGTAGCAATCCCTTTATCAACATATCTTTCTGGAATCTCTTTAATTCCCAAGAAAATGGTGTTAATAACCTTATAATGTATCCTGTAAAAAAAGATTAAATTTTCTGAAGCAAGTATCATGTCAAATCTTTCTATTTTAATATCCAAACATAAAGGATGCATCAAATTTTGATCTAATAGTGACAGGGTAAAATTAGGGAAATAAGAGAACCAATTACTCCTAATAAGGAGTCAAGGAAACAATTGTGTCTTTTATCTCTAACACATATAATTGTCAAGTTATTTATACCTAATCTAGTAGCAAATTTTAATGCTACTTGCACCATTCTAATATGGATAAATTTATACTTTTGTTGGTGTAAGCTAATAAGCTTATGAGATAGCAAAAAGAAATCATTATAAGCTTGAGTTAAGGGTAAAGGTTCTTCAATAGTTTTAATAATATAATCGACCCTAGAAACGAAATTTCCCTATTTATAAACCTAGGAAAAAGATTAAGGAGGAAGAGTCTAGTTTTGTAAGTAATTATTATCTAAATTCTCATTAATTACTATTTCTTTATTCCTAGAAAAACTATCACTTTTAAATAATCTATTAGGTCTCAACCTATCCATGTCTTATTATATCACTATCAACGTCTTAAACTAAAACCCTCCAAGCTCGAACATAGATAATAAGGTATAAAGGTAGTGCAACTTAGGGTTTCAACAATGAGTCATAAATAAGTTTAAACTTTCAATTATTTGGAAGATCAATATTCCCTTACATTTAAGGCTTTGATACCACTCTTTTCTTCACACTAGCAAACATCATTATATAATGCAGTAAAATAAGAATCTAATTTTCTATCATTTCATCTAAATTCCATTTTATGATACTACTATCATCGTATTGTACATAATTGTACTCAAATTGTTCCTCTAATAAGTTCCATTATTAAAATAGTGGAAAATAATGGACCATTCCACTTAAAAAAATAGATTCCTCCCATGGTGGTGATCACCTTTTTCCATGTATAAATACACTGCCCGTTGGCTAAAGGAGGTAGAGTCTAATTTGTCTCTTTCATTAAGTTTGCTTCTTACCCTTTGTAATATCTCTCTCTCTTCCTCCCCTCTTTGTAACATAAGCTTGTAACGATGTTGGCTATTCAATGAAAGTTTTATTTTTGTAAGTACTCTCTTCTTATCTTTATCATTTCTTTTCATTAGTGTGTTTTATATGTGTTCTATACCTCTTTATGTGCTATCCTATGTACAATATAATGAAAGTAGCATTATATAATGGAATTTAGATGGATTGTAAGAAAATTAGATTCACATTCTACTCTTTATTATTTGATGATATTTGCTACTACTATAAAATCTATAAGAGGTAAATTTGACCCCTAAATAACAAGATTCATAGCAAATGGTTTTACTAGATAACTTAAAGACTGATGGAATTTTTACTTATCAAACAAAGTTAAGTCCCAAATATTTAATGCTATAAAAATAAAACAAGGGGCGCAGCTAATTAATAGTGTTAAAACATTGATTTATATAATTACTAATCATTTTATTGGTTTAACTATATTATTAATAGACAAAATATATAAGTAACTCATTAATTTGAGGTGCCCAAATTTTTCTCACTTTAGGTGGTATAAATATGTGTTCTTTTCAAAAGTTTTTACCAAAGAAGATAGTCAGAGTATTTTATGGAAATAAAATTTTTTGTCTGAGTTACCTACCTTATTTGTTGAAGTATAAAAAATATGTTAAAATCCTATCATGGAAGAGTTATTAATTACTTTAGTTATACTTATGGAGAATTAATTACAAAAGTTGTAATAGAAGGAATTAAACTTTATAATGAGATAAAACTGCATAGGTAGTTACATAATGAAAAGATACATGGTAAAAAGGCCTTAGGAGAACAAATGGGTTATCCACCCGTAAAATATCCTAAATAATTTAGAAAAAAAGTGTTATAAACTCATTCCTCAAAAGAAATCATTTTATAAAAAGTAAAATTTTAAAGAAAAGAAAAAGCCTAGTCCATTAAAAAAGAAAAAAAATAGTTATCTATTACCAATGCAAAAAAATAAGGTATTATTCTAATAAATGCAAAATGAAACAAAAAAATTCAAAAATTATCTATTAATGAAGACCTTTAGAGATTACTTAAACATATTTTCTTATCGGAAGATGAAACAAATGAATCAAACTTAGAAGTAGATCTTTTAAAAGAAGAAGATGAAACTACTTTTGAAGATGAATTTATTAATAGTTGTAATGGTCAGTACAACTATTATCAAGTTTTATATAAAAGTAATGACTTATTAGTCTTCACAAAAGAAGGCAATATAATATTAGATCTTATTGATAAGATTACAGATCCAAAAGAAAAAAAAAACAAAAGAAAATCTTGAAATGAGACAAGTGTTAAAGAA
>JAHLGP010020638.1:4198588-4208644 GCA_020141445.1 Bruguiera sexangula | reverse complement strand
TTTTTAAGTTTCTTTTTTTTATATTAGTGTGCTTCCTTAGTTTTCATATATTTGTATGTGATCTTATGCTACCAAGATAGGAATGGTATCAAAGCTTTGAATCTAGTTGAATGCTAATCTTCTAAGTAGTTGAAAGTCTACACTCATCGATGTCTCATTGTTGAAACCCCAAGTTGCACTACCATTGTACCCATTTTATCCATGTATAGGTGTGTAGGGTTATGGTTTAAGACGTTGATAGTGATAAGGTGATGCATGGATAGGTTAAGACTGATAGACTATTTAGAGGTGATAGGTCTTCTAGGAATATGAATAAAGAAATAATAATTAGTGAAAATTTAGATAATAATTATTTACAGAATTAAACTCTTCCTTTTTCTTACTCTTCCTTTTTCTTCATCTTCCTAAATTTATAAATAAAGAAGGTTTTTTTTTTCCAAAAGTTGATTATGTAATTAAGCCTTACCTTTAACCTAGGATTATAATTATTTCTTTTTACTCTCAAAAGCTTATTGGCTCACATCAACAAAAGTATAAATGTTTCCATTTTGAAATGGTTCAAGTAGCATTAAAACCTTATACCATACTGAGTTTAAATAACTTAATAATTATATGCATTAGAAACAAAAAGAAATAATCACTTCTATGACTTCTTATTAGGAACAAATGAATCCCTTCTTAGTGATGAACCAATTTGGTTTTTCTTGCTTTATAAACCTTACTTTGTAATTATTAGATCCTAATCTAGTGCATACTTAATGTTTGGATATTAAAACTTAAGGATTTGATATGATACCTACTTCAAAAAATTTAATCCTTATTTATAAGATACATTATAAAGTTATGAGTACCACTATCCTAGGAATTAAAAAAAATTCTAGCAAAATATGTAAACGAAAGAACTACTAAATTATTTTTGACTAATAGGTAAAAATTTAATGTTATGATTCTTAAAACCATTGCTTAGGATTAGTTTAAATTACTTGAAAAATGGATATTAGAAAAGGTCATTGAGCCTACTAAATAAGTTAAGAGACAACAAGAAGAAGTAACTAAATTTAAAGATAGGGATGTCAAAATTTGATTTGTGCCCTTTAAAAGTATAAGGTTAAACCTCAAAAAAGGAAGAGAAATGTCAAATCTAATTTCTTTACCTCCTTAGTGCCAACCATGAAACTAAAAGGTATTAAAAGAATCAAAAAGTAAGTTAGTCAACTAGAGTATAGAGTTGACATTCCTCCCTCAACTTCTACTTCTATAATTAATGAACCACTAGAAACATCTAGTTAAGCTTCTAGGCCTAAGTCTCCCTCTCTCTCTGATATGGAATATTAGGATGAAGATAAAAGTATTTATGTTCTCAAAGTAGTCAATGAGGTAGATGAAAAAGTGAGAAAGTTATTTCACTCTCTTAAAAATATTATAAAAAAATGATTTTTTTATGACTTTTAATGAAAAAGAATGAGAATTATGACATAAATTCCATAAGATATATACAAATGGTGTAGGAGTTATAGATATTTTTACCTATTTGGAAAAAATTTATAGAGTCCAAAAAAATCCTTTCCTAAACTTAAGCATGAAAGTAGAAGATATTAAAGTTATAAATTCAACCTATAAAATAGAATCATATACTTATTCCATTATATAGTAAGGAAAGTATATTAATTTTTATCTTCAATTAGTAAGAAATCAATTTAATGGAATTGAAGAAAAAATTGAAGAATTAACTCAGAGAACTCCAAGACTTTTGGTTAAACCAAAAATAGAAAAAAAGTTTTATTTAAACCTATATCATTAGAAGAAATAAATTACAACATGTTGAGTAAAAATCCTAAAAAACAAAATTAGTTGATGAAATAATAAACAAGTTAAAAAAGCTTGAATTAAAAGAAAAGGATGCCTTTACATTAGAAAAAGAGGAAAATATTACAGAAGAAGAATCAAAAACTAAGGATTATATGGATAAAATTTAAAAAATATTCTTATTAGAATAAAATCTAGGTAAAAAAGATCCATCACCTTCTTATATAAGGGAAAACATGAAAATTAATAAGATGACTTTTAATAAAACTCCTAAAAAATTGTATTATCCTACACCAATCTTGGTCAACCTCTTATTTGAGTTTAATTATGTACAATATAATGGAAGTAATGTCTAGAATGAAATTTAGATGAAATGTCAAAAAATCATATTCTTATTCTACTCTATTATATAATGATGTTTACTATTACTGTAAAATCTAAAGGAGGTAATTCTAACCCATAAATAACAAAATTCATAGTAAATAGTTTTATTGGATAATTTAAAGGGTAGTGGGATTTTTATTTATCAAATGAAATTAAGTCTTAAATATTTAATATTATAAAAATAAAATAAGGGGTGCAATTGGCTAATAATGTTAATATATTAATTTATACAATTACTAACCATTTTATTACTTTAACAACCTTATTAATAAACAAAACATAGAAGCAACTCATTAATTTGAGATGCTCAGATTTGTCTCACTTTAAGTGGTATAAAGATGTGTTCTTTTTAAAAGTTTTTACTAGAGAAGACAATTAGAGTATTTGTTAAAAAGAATATTTTTGTTTGAGTTGCTTATCCTACTTACTGAAAAGGTAAAAAATAAGTTAAAATCTTATCATGAAGGAGTTATTGATTATTCTAGTTATACATATGGAAAATTAGCTACAAAAGTTGTAGCAAAAGAAGTTAAACTTTGTAATGAGATAAAGCTACATAGGCAGTTATAAAATGAAAAGATACAGGGTAAAAAGGCCCTATGAGATTTTTGTAAATATATGAGATATTCACTTATGAAATACCTTTAAAATTTCAAAAAAAAAAGGGTTATAAACTCATACCTTTTATAAAAAGGAAAAGTTAAAAGAAAAGAAAAACTTAGTTTGCAGAAAAAGAAGAAGATAGTTGTCTATTACAAATGTGAAAAAATAGGACAATATTTTAATAAATGCACAATGAAACAAAAAAAATACTGGAATTATTCATTGATGAAGACCTTAAGAGGTCACTTATGCATATCTTCTTTATCAGAAGATGAATCAAAGGAATTAGACATAGAAGTAGATTTTCTAAAAGAAGATAAAATTACTTGTAAAGACGATTTTCTTAATAATTGTAATGGTCAATCCAACTATTATCAAGTTTTATGTAAAAGCAATAATTTATTAGTTCATACAAAAGAAGACAATCTAATATTGGATATTATTAATAAGATTACAAATCCAAAACAAAAAGAAAGAACAATTAAAGAAATATCTTTATTTATGTCAAAGTGAGATTAGGGTTAAACAACTAAAAAAAGGTTACAACTTAAAAACTATTATTCAAGGAATTAGAAATAATCATTCTAGTTTAAAAATTGGAGCAACAACAATAAAGTCTTTGATTAGATAGTTTAAAGTTGAAATCAATTAATAAAAAATTGAAATAAAAGATTTAAAAGAAAAAAATTTTAGTTTTGAAATCTATAAATAAACCTCTAGATACTCCAAATATATCTTTGAAAGAAGAGTTAAGTACTTTTTAATATGTTAATCTCATAGATATGGTGATTACCCATAAAAGGTATATTCAAATTACGATAGTAGCTAATAAAGAGTATATCTTTTCTACCATTGTCTTAATTGATTCAAACATAGACATGAATTGTATTAATGAGAGAATAGTTTTTTCAAAATATTTTTTAAAATAATAAAAGTGTAAAATACTACTGATAAAAATAAGTTTGTTATTAAATACAAGCTATCTTATGACGCAATATGCAACAAAGAGATTGGTGTTAAATACAACCTATCTCATGATGTTATTTTGGGAAACCCATTTTTCACATGTTATACCTTATTAAAGAGATTGGTGTTAAAGGGATTTTCTTAGAAATAGATGAAAAGTTTATTAGTTTTAAATTTATATTTACCCCTTCATATAGGGAGATAGACATACTTTAAGAATCAATAAGGAGAAAAGAAAGATGTATTCAATCTCTTCAAAATGAGGTAAAAAAATAAATATTTCAAGGAAAAGATAAATTCTCCTATTACACAAGTTAAAATATAGGATATACAAAAAAGATAAAATTACAGTTTATGTAGAAATTTCTATTACTTTTTGTGATAGAAAAAAGCATATGGTATAATTATTATATAAAGTGGCTTTTAATTAAAGTTAAATACCTACCAAAACTAGACCCATACCTATAGGATTAAGGCATTTAAGATCTATAAAAAAGAAATAAATGATCTCCTAGAGAAAGGGTTTATTAAAAAACATAACAGCCCATGGAGTTGTCCAACATTTTATGTAAAAAATGCTGCAAAATTGGAGCAAAGAGTTCTAAGATTGATTATAAATTATAAGCGTTTAACAAGACCTTAAGTTGGATTAGATATTCTATACCAAATAAAAAAGATTTGCTAAATAGGATTTATGAGACTCAAATGTTTTCAAAATTTGATATGAAATTTGATTATTGGCAAATTCAGATTCATGAAAAGCATAAGCATAAAACAATATTTACAATTCCATTCAGATATTATGAATGGAATGTAATACATTTGGATTAAAAAATGCACCCTCAAAATTTTAAAAAATTATGAATAAAATATTTAATATTTATTTAGCATTTACTATTATTTATATTGATAATGTATTAGTATTTTTTAATACTATCAAAAAACATTTTAAACATTTAAACCTTTTCTTAAAGGTTATTATAAAAGTTAGTTGAGCTCTCTTAGTTAAGAAAATGAAGTTATTTCAAACTAGGGTTAGACTCCTTGGTCACTTCATTAAAAATTAAACAATTGTTCCTATTCATAAAGCAACTAAGTTTGCCTCTAAATTTTCTAATTAAATTAGAGAAAAATAACAATTGCCAAGGTCTTTAGAATGTCCAAATTATATGTTAGAATTCTATAAAGAATTATCTTATAATGCTAACACTTTGTTTGATAGATTACAAAAAAATCCTCTTGAGTGGGTAGATGAACATACAAAGGCAATGAAGAAAATAAATGATGAGAACTTTAGAGATGATAAGGCTTTAAAGGATGCAAGAAGTCCATTACACATTCCGAAAGGATTAATAATACGAGTTAGAGCCAAAAAGATGAAAACAAACACTAAATGGGCTGATTAAGGACATTTAGGCCAACCCAGTTACAAATGGTGTCAATTCAAGTTTGGAAGAGAGTCAAGGCCTTATTAATAAGATTAAAGTACTTAATGGCTCAGGACTAAGTAATAGCATTCACTCCTAAATAGTAGTTTATCATAAATAAGTGATTATATAAAAGTGAATTTTTTGTGTAAGAATTTGTCCTAGATAAGAATTTCTCCTAAATAAGGATTTGTCCTATATGGGAATTTATGTCTTCTTAGGATTACTATCTTAGCCTATAAATAGGCACTTCCTTGTAAACTTTGCAAAATTAGACAACTTTAAGAGAAATAAAAAGTAACTAAAGAACTTATCAAGAAGTACCTCTTCTTGTGACATTCAACTTAACTTATCACTTCCAATTGCCTTTTTTTTTGTTTTTGTAGTGTGGTGTCTATATCCTTCTTAAATACCTTAGGTTCATGTTCCTTTGAATGTTAGGTCTAGCATTTGTGTTATTAAAGTCTAATTTAGCTTTCCTAGATATTCTTTGATTTCTTATATGTGTTGGGTCCCTAAGCCACATCCTTTAGGGATTTATACATCAATTGGTATCAGAGCTTGACCCTAAATTAGGTTAGATCAACTAATTCCTCAATTTTCTACCTTGAGATTTATTTATTTCTATTTAGTTTTCCTATTAAGCACATTACCATTCAAATTCACTAATTTGTCTATTTGCAACCCTTCTAACTTTGCTCTTTGTTTGGGATCATAACTATTAAAAAATGTGCTAATTTCAATTCTAATTACTATCTCAAAGTATTTTACTGTTGTTTTGTGTTGAGCAAAAAAGAAAGAAAAAAAAAAGAAGAACAAAAGAAAAAAAAGGTATCAAATTCAAGTTATTAATAAAAGTTAAAAGGTTTAGTCATATTGGCCACAATAATAATATAGTTTTTTTTATTCAACTCCAATTCTCTCATATGTTTTCTTATTATGTCATCCAAGTTTGTCCTTTAGGTGTAACCCCCTTATCCTAATTTTTGTGAGTTTAGTTCATTAAATTCGTTTGCCTTGATATCCTTATTCATTTTTTTTTACTCCTTATTCTCCAATTTGTTCAATTATATGTCATTTATCTTATTATATTACTTTGTTTAGTTCTTTGAAGAGCTGAAAGTGGAAATTTGAGTGGTAAAAGGTAAGAGTGCAAATTCATATTAAGAAAAATCCATAAAATATGTAAACACAAGGTATAGTGACACCTCTTCTTTTGAGTGAAATGCATGAGGGATTGTTCTATGAGGTATCCTATTCATTTTATGCAGAAGTAATACAATGACTTCCATAGACAAAGGTGCAGCTCAAGAGGGAGTTTGTCATATGTCCTTCATGGTTAGAGCAATGCAACAATAATTTGACCATATGAATTCTAGATTTGATGATATGAGGGAAAGGATAGAGAAGCAAGCAAATAAAATAGCAGAGTTGCAAAGAAGACATTGGGAATATAAGACTCTTAAAGCTAGAAGGTAATTGAGATGTGCCTATGGCCACAAAGATGATGTTGAACATGATGAATTTGATGATCAAACTATTGTGGTTAGAACTACTAACAATAGAAGGGATAAGAGAGATTTTGGGTGGCAATGCACCTATGACCGTGATTTGGGTAGTATTAAAATGACAATTCCTCTGTTCCAAGTTAAGAATGATCTTGATGTGTACTAGAATGGGAGAAAAAGGTTGAATTGGTTTTGTGACAGCCACAACTATTTTGAGGAGAAAAAGGTAAACCTTATTGTCATTGAATTTATTAATTATACTATTATTTGGTGCGATTAACCTATTTTGACTGGGAGAAGAAATCATGGGCAGCCTATTGATACATGATAGGAGATTAAGGCTATCATAAGGAGGAGTATTGTCCCTAATCACTATTCCAGGGAGTTATACCAAAGGATACAAGGGCTCACTTAGAGCATCAAAAGTGTGGAGGATTACCACAAAGAGATGGAGGTTGCCATGACTAGGGCAAAAGTAAATGAAGATAGAGAGCCAACCATGGCTCAATTTTTAACAAAGAGGTAAGTAATTCTAACCCTTAATCAAGTAGAAATAAAGATGTTAAATGTTTTAAATGTTTGGGCAAGGGTCACATTGCATATTAATGTCCAAATAAGCATGCAATGATCTTGAGAGGTAACGATGACGTTAAAACTAAAAGTGAATCTAATGATGATTATATGTCATCATTAGAGAGTGAAAGTGATGGAGAGGAGTATTTCGTTAATGGAGTAGCTCTCATCACAAGGCAAGCATTGAATGTGCAAGTTAAGGAAGAAAATGAAATGGAGTAGCTCTCATCACAAAGCAAGCATTGAATGTGCAAGTTAAGGAAGAAAATGAAGTGCAATAAGATAACATCTTTCAAATGAGGTGTCTCATGAAAGATAAGGCATATAACATGATTATTGATGGTGCGAGTTGCACTAATGTTGCTAGCGCATAACTATGGTTGAAAAGCTGAATTTACCTACGAAGGTATGTAGCATGATTATTGATAGTGCAAGTTGCACTAATGTTGCTAGCGCATAACTATGGTTGAAAAGTTGAATTTACCTACGATGAAACATCCTAGGCCATATAAGTTTCAACGGTTGAATAAGAGTGGGGAAGTCAAGGTAAATAAGTAAGTGTTCATGTCATTTTCTATTGGAAGTACCATAATGAAGTTTTATATGATGTTGTACCTATGTATATGGGCCATCTGCTATTAGGAAGGTCATGAAACTTTGATAGGTGAGTTATGCATGATGATTTCAATCATCAATATTCTTTTATAATGAATGAAAAACCCGTCACTCTTATATCATTATTACCTCAACAAGCTTTTAAGGATCAATTAAGAATTAAAAGAGAAGAGAAAAGGTGAGGAGATAAGAGAGAGAGAAGAAAACAAAAAGTTTCTATGCAAAAAAAGTGAAGTCAAAAGAGCATTTTATGCCAAACAGCCTATGATTGTACTTTTGTACAAATAGGCCTATTTTAATACTAACAAATTTGACATATCTTTGCTTAGTGGTATTATTTCCCTTTTGCAGGAATTTGAGGATGTATCCCCTAATGATGTCCCAAGTTTAAGGTTTTTTTATTTTTTTATTTCTAGTAAAGAAAGATAGAATGGATTACATAGGAAGTGTTATTGGACTTTAGTTTGATATGGTTTTGGTATGTATTGTTAGCTTTGTTTTTGGTATGTTTCTAGTATGGTTTGCTGCCTAAGTTACATAAGTGACAAGCCTAGAACAACATGAAAGAGTGAAGAGAAAAACACTAGAAAGGCAGTAAATGTCTATAGCCAAAAAGATACTTTTCATTTATACATATAAAATATTTATAGGGTGCTTCTATTATTTAAATTTGAATTCATAATCATTATATCAACAAAAGTAATCATGACAAATTCAAATTACAAATTTCTAATTTTGAAGAAGCCAACTTTTGGCAAAAAGTTATTTTGCAGTTTTCTCCTTATAACTAACTTAACTAACATTCAAAATTTGCTGGAATTGCAAGTCATAACCTGAACATACTGCTTCTGGAATCTAGCAACACTAGTAACACCATCACTCATTCTTGGGATTAAAGGGTTGCATTCCAAGCTTGTTTCTTAGCTTTTAGAATCTGCTTTTGTGCAATAGTTTGGTCATTATTTCTACCAACTAAGTTTCTAAATTACAGAATATCAATTTTACTTCATTTTTCTCCTATGGTTCTTTGACATAATAAATCATGTTCAGGAAATACTTTGTTCTTCCATATAGGATGAAATTCTTTGAGATGGCTATTATTGCTTGGTTGTCACAAAGGATTGGTGTAACTTCACATTAGAGTCAGCTTCAGATCTCTCAAGATATTCCTTAGCTATACAACTTGGTTTATTATTGCTATAATTGCTAAAAACTTAGCTTTTTCGGTTGATTGTACAACCACAGTCCATTTCTTTAAGTTCCAACTAAAATCTTCTTACCCTAGGGTAAAGCCATACCTTGAGGTACTCTTTTTTATCATCCTTACATTCACCCCAATCACTATCAATGTATCCAATCAATTCAAACTTCTCTATTTTCTTGAACAATATGTCATAATCTGTAGTGCCTTTGATGTATCTAATAACTCTTTTTGTAGCTTTGTAATGAAGTTCACTTGGCTCATATATGTATTTGGATAGTAGGTTCACAGTTTACATGATGTATGGCCTTAATGCAGCAAGATAAAGCAAACATCTAATTAACCTTATATATTTATTTGGATCAACTTTAGCAACACCATCATTAGTCATTAGCTTCAATCCTACCACAAGAGGTATGCAGTAACTTTTACAAAAATTTCTTTTGTATATCTACTTTGTGCCACAAAAATGCCTTTTGATATTTGCTACACTTGCAAGCCTAGAAAGAAGGTCATGAGACTTAAGTCTATCATCTCAAACTGCTTTATCACTTTGGATTTGACTTTTTTTACCAAAATGGAGTTGCTTCTAAGGATTAATAAGTCATCAATATAGAGAGAGACCACTAAGAGCTATTACATTTCTTCCTTGATGTATAAAGTAGCCTTATTCTTGTTTTTAATAAAAGACAACCTCGGTAGGTAGTAATTGATCTTTATATACTAAGCTCTTAAAGCTTATTTTCAGCCATAAAGAGTTTTTCTTAATAGATAGACTTTGTCTTCCTACCCCAACTTTGGGAAGCCTTTTAGTCGCTTAATGTAAACCTCTTCCTCTAGTTCACCATGTAGGAAGGCTGATTTGATATCAAGTTGATGGACAACTCAACCTTTTTGTGCAGCTATAACTAAGAGTAGCTTAATGGTGTCTGTTTTAGCTATTGGAGCAAAAGTTTTAGCATAGTCAATGTCA
>JAHLGP010020638.1:4144280-4168740 GCA_020141445.1 Bruguiera sexangula | reverse complement strand
TACGAAAATTATATAAATCATGCCAAATTGTATTGTGGTAAGGGAGATAATTAAAAAAATAACAAAATTTAAATTCACTTAAGTATTAACGAAGAATTTCTCCCTGTAACACTTTAAAATTCTAAGAATTAAAATAGTGCAGAGTTTTTATTTTTTAAATAATTTTGAATTCCATTGCATTTTCAACGATGATATAAATTCAATATTTGAGTATCATGATTCACAAAAAAAAAAAAAAACAATGGACTCAATTCTATAAAATAAACTTTAGAGGATGACTATGATAAATTTCAATCCCAAGTTTCAATGTTGGGCCAAGTATATAGCACGAGAGCGTAATGGGCTAACTTTTTATTAGAGTCCATTGCATTTGCTTTTGTTTAATTAACATATTTGTATTGTAAACTTATATATATCATGTCAACTTGCATTGTGTAAATGGGGACAATTAAAAAAATTACAAAATTTAAATTCACTTGAGTAATAACGAAGAATTTCTCCCCGTAACACTTTAAAATTCAAAGAATTAAATTAATGCAATGTTTTTATTTTTTATATAATTTTGATTTCCATTGCATTTTCAACGATGAGATAAATTTAATCTTTGAATGTGGTAATTCACCAAAATAAAAGCAATGAACTCAATCCTATAAAATAAATTTTAGGGGATGACTATGACAAATTCCAATCCCAAACTTCAATGTTGGGCCAAGTATATAGCACGAGAGTATAAGGGGCTAACTTTTTATTAGAGTCCATTGCATTTGCTTTTCTTTAATTAATATGTTTGTATACTAAAATTATATAAATCATGTGAAATTACATTGCGGTAATAGGGACAATGAAAAAAATTTCAAAATTTAAATTAACTTGATTATTAACGAAGAATTTCTCCCTCTAAGATTTTAAAATTCCAAAAGTTATAATAATGCAATGTTTTTACCTTTTAAGGAATTTTGAATTCCATTGCATTTTCAACGATGAGATAAATTTAATATTTGAATATGTTAATTTACCAAAATAAGAGCAATGGACTAAAATGTATAAAATAAACTTTAGGGGATGACTATTATAACTTACAATCTTAAGCATCAATGTTGGGTCCAACATATAACTCTAGAATGTAATGGGCTAACTTCGTATTAAAGTCCATTGCATTTCCTTTTATTTCATTAACATGTTTGTATACGAAAATTATATAAATTGTGCCAAATTGCATTGTGGTAATGGAAATAATTAAAAAAAATAACAAAATTTAAATTCACTTGAGTATTAAAGAAGAATTTCTCCTTTTAAAACTTTAAAATTATAAAAATTAAAATAATGTAATGTTTTTATTTTTTTCAATAATTTTGAATTTCATTGCATTTTCAACGGTGAGATAAATTTAATATTTGAATATGTTAATTTACCAAAATAAAAGCAATGGACTAAAATGTATAAAATAAATTTTAAGGGATGACTATTATAAATTGCAATGTCAAGCTTCAATGTTGGCTCTAGCATATAGCTTTAGAGCGTTGTGGACTAACTTCTTATTAGAGTCCATTGCATTTGCTTTTCTTTAATTAACATGTTTGTATACTAAAATTATATAAATCATGTGAAATTACATTGTGGTAAGAGAGACAATTAAAAGAATTTCAAAATTTAAATTCACTTGATTATTAACGAAGAATTTATCCCTCTAAAACTTTAAAATTCTAAAAATTAAAATAATGCATTGTTTTTACTTTTTAAGAATTTTGAATTCCATTGCCCTTTCAACAATGAGATAAACCTAATCTTTGGATATGTTATTTCACCAAAATAAAAGCAATAGACCCAACTGTATAAAATACACTTTAGTGGATGACTATTATAAATTGCAATCTTAAGTTTCAATGTTGGGTCAAACATATAACTTTAGAGCGTAACGGGCTAACTTCATATTAGAGTCCATTGCATTCACGTTTATTCAATTAACATCTTTGTATACGAAAATTATATAAATCATGCCAAATTGCATTGTGGTAAGGGAGACAATTAAAATAACAAAATTTAAATTCACTTAAGTATTAATGAAGAATTTCTCCCTTTAAAACTTTAAAATTATAAAAATTAAAATAACGCAATATTTTTATTTATTAAATAATTTTGAATTCCATTGCATTTTTAACGGTGAGATAAATTTAATATTTGAATATACTAATTTACCAAAATAAAAGCAATGGACTAAAAATGTATAAAATAAACTTTAGGGGATGACTATTATAAATTGCTATCTCAAGCTTCAATATTGGCTCCAACATATAGCTCTAGAGCATAATGGACTAACTTTTTATTAGAGTACATTGCATTCACTTTTGTTTAATTAACATATTTGTATTGTAAAATTATATATATCTTGTCAAATTGCATTGTGTAAATGGGGAATTAAAAAAATTACAAAATTTAAATTCACTTAAGTAATAATGAAAAATTTCTCCATGTAACACTTTAAAATTCTAAGAATTAAAATAATGCAATGTTTTTATTTTTAAATAATTTTGATTTCCATTGCATTTTCAATGGTGAGATAAATTTAATATTTGAATGTGTTAATTCACAAAAAAAAAAAAAGCAAATGGACTCAATTCTAAAAAGTAAACTTTAGGGGACATGTTATTTTAGCAAAATAAAAGCAATGGATTTAACTGTATAAAATACACTTTAGTGGATGACTATTATAAATTGCAATTTCAAGCATTAATGTTGGGTCAAACATATAACTCTAGAGCATAAGGGGCTAACTTCGTATTAGAGTCCATTGCATTCACTTTTATTCAATTAATATGTTTGTATACGAAAATTATATAATACATGGCAAATTGCATTGTGATAATGGAGACAATTAAAAAAAATAAGAAAATTTAAATTCACTTGAGTAATAACGAAGAATTTTTCCCTATAACACTTTAAAATTCTAAGAATTAAAATAGTGCAAAGTTTTTATTTTTTTAAATAATTTTGAATTCCATTGCATTTTCAACGGTGAGATAAATTCAATATTTGAGTATCATAATTCACCAAAAAAAAAAAAAACAATGGACTCAATTCTATAAAATAAACTTTAGAGGATGACTTTGATAAATTCCAATCCCAAGTTTCAATGTTGGGCCAAGTATATAGCACGAGAGTGTAATGGGCTAACTTTTTATTAAAGTCCATTGCATTCGTTTTTCTTTAATTAACATGTTTCTATACTAAAATTATATAAATCATGTGAAATTACATTGTGGTAATAGTGACAATTAAAAAAATTTCAAAATTTAAATTAACTTGATTATTAATGAAGAATTTCTTCCTCTAAGACTTTAAAATTCTAAAAATTATAATAATGCATTGTTTTTACTTTTTAAGGAATTTTGAATTCCATTGCATTTTCAATGGTGAGATAAATTTAATATTTGAATATGTTAATTTACTAAAATAAGAGCAATGGACTAAAATGTATAAAATAAACTTTAGGGGATGACTCTTATAAATTGCAATCTTAAACTTCAATGTTGGGTCCAGAATATAACTCTAGAGCGTAATGAGCTAACTCCGTATTAAAGTCCATTGCATTCCATTTTATTTCATTAACATGTTTGTATACAAAAATTATATAAATCGTGTCAAATTGCATTGTGGTAATGGAGATAATTAAAAAAATAACAAAATTTAAATTCACTTGAGTATTAAATAAGAATTTCTCCCTCTAAAACTTTAAAATTATAAAAATTAAAATAATGCAATATTTTTATTTTTTCAATAATTTTGAATTCCATTGCATTTTCAACGATGAGATAAATTTAATATTTGAATATGTTAATTTACCAAAATAAAAGCAATGGACTAAAATGTAAAAAATAAACTTTAGGGGATGACTATTATAAATTGCAATCTCAAACTTCAATATAGGCTCCAATATATAGCTTTAGAGTCCATTGTATTCTTTTTTATTTAATTAACATATTTGTATTGTAAAATCATATATATCATGTCAACTTCCATTGTGCAAATGGGAACAATTAAAAGAATTACAAAATTTAAATTCACTTAAGTAATAACGAAGAATTTCTCCCCGTAACACTCTAAAATTCTAAGAATTAAAATAATGCAATTTTTTATTTTTTAAATAATTTTTATTCCCATTGCATTTTCAACGATAAGATAAATTTAATATTTGAATGTGTTAATTCACTAAAATAAAAGCAATGAACTCAATTCTATAAAATAAACTTTAGGGGATAACTATGACAAATTCCAATCCCAAGCTTTAATGTTGGCCAAATATATAGCATGAGAGCGTAATGAGCTAACTTCTTATTAGAGTCCATTGCATTCGCATTTCTTTAATTAACATGTTTTTATACTAAAATTATATAAATCATGTGAAATTACATTGTGGTAATAGGGACAGTTAAAAAATTTTCAAAATTTACTTGATTATTAACAAAGAATTTCTCCCTCTAAGATTTTCAAATTCTAAAAATTAAAATAATGTGTTGTTTTAACTTTTTAAGGAATTTCGAATTCCATTGGATTTTTAATGGTGAGATAAATTTAATATTTGAATATGTTAATTTACCAAAATAAGAGCAATGGACTAAAGTGTATAAATAAACTTTAAGGAATGAATGTTATAAATTGAAATCTCAAACTTCAATGTTAGCTCCAACATATAACTCTAGAGCGTAGTGGACTAACTTCTTATTAGAGTCCACTGCATTTGCTTTTATTTAATTAACATATTTGTATTGTAAAATTATATATATCATGTCAAATTGCATTATGTAAATGGGGACAATGAAAAAAATTACAAAATTTAAATTCACTTGAGTTATAATGAAGAATTTCTCCTTGTAACACTTTAAAATTCTAAGAATTAAAATAATGCAATGTTTTTATTTTTTAAATAATTTTGATTTCCATTGCATTTTCAACAGTGAGATAAATTTAATATTTGAATGTGTTAATTCACCAAAATAAAAGCAATGAACTCAATTCTATAAAATAAACTTTAGGGGATGACTATGATAATTTCCAATTCAAGCTTCAATGTTCGGTCAAAGATATAGTACTAAAGCGTAATGGGCTAAATTCTTATTAAAGTCTATTTCATTCACTTTTCTTTAATTACCATGTTTGTATACTAAAATTATATAAATTATGTGAAATTACATTGTGGTAGGAGAGACAATTAAAAAAATTTCAAAATTTAAATTCACTTGACTATTAGCGAAGAATTTCTCTCTCTAAAACTTTAAAATTCTAAAAATTAAAATAATGCATTGTTTTTACTTTTTAAGAATTTTGAATTCCATTGCATTTTCAACGATGAGATAAACCTAATATTTGGATATGTTATTTCACCAAAATAAAAGCAATGGACCCAATTGTATAAAATACACTTTAGTGGATGACTATTATAAATTGTAATCTCAAGTTTCAATATTGGGTCAAACATATAACTCTATAGCATAATGGGCTAACTTTGTATTAGAGTCCATTGCATTTCCTTTTATTTCATTAACATGTTTGTATACGAAAATTATATAAATCATACCAAATTGCATTGTGGTAATGGAGACAAATAAAAAAATAACAAAATTTAAATTCATTTGAATATTAACGAAGAATTTCTTCCTTTAAAACTTTAAAATTATAAAAATTAAAATAATGCAATGTTTTTATTTTTTAAATAATTTTGATTTCCATTGCATTTTCAACGGTGAGATAAATTAATATTTGAATGTGTTGATTCACCAAAATAAAAGCAATAGACTCAATTCTAGAAAATAAACTTTAAGGGATGACTATTATAAATTGGAATCTCAAGTTTTAATATTGGGTCTAGCATATAACTTTAGAGCGTAATGGGCTAACTTCATATTAGAGTCCATTGCATTCCCTTTTATTTTACCAATATGTTTGTATACAAAAATTATATAAATCATGCCAAATTGCTTTGTGATAATGGATATAATTAAAAAAAATAACAAAATTCAAATTCACTTGAGTATTAAAGAATAATTTCTCCCTCTAAAACTTTAAAATTATAAAAATAAAAATAATGCAATGTTTTTATTTTTTAAATAATTTTGAATTCTATTGCATTTTCAGTGGTGAGATAAGTTTAATATTTGAATATGTTAATTTACCAAAATAAAAGTAATGGACTAAAATGTATAAAATAAACTTTAGGGGATGACTATTATAAATTGCAATCTCAAACTTCAATGTCAGCTCCAGCATATAGCTCTAGAGCGTATAGCTCTAGAGCGTAGTGGACTAATTTCTTATTATAGTCCATTGCATTTGCTTTTGTTTAATTAACATATTTGTATTGTAAAATTATATATATCATGTCAAATTGCATTGTACAAATGGGGACAACTAAAAAAATTACAAAATTTAAATTCACTTGAGTAATAACGAATAATTTCTCCTTGTAACACTTTAAAATTCTAAGAATTAAAATAATGCAATGTTTTTATTTTTTAAATAATTTTGATTTCCATTGCATTTTCAACGGTGAGATAAATTTAATATTTAAATGTGTTAATTCACTAAAATAAAAGCAATGGACTCAATTCTATAAAATAAACTTTAGGGGATGACTATGATAATTTCCAATCCAAGCTTCATTGTTGGGTCAAGCATATACCACTAGAGCTTAATGGGATAAATTCTTATTAGAGTTCATTTCATTCGCTTTTCTTTAATTAACATGTTTGTATACTAAAATTGTATAAATCATGTGAAATTACATTGTGGTAAGAGAGACAATTAAAAAAATTTCAAAATTTAAATTCACTTGATTATTAGCAAAGAATTTCTCCCTCTAAGACTTTAAAATTCTAAAAATTAAAATTATGCATTGTTTTTACTTTTTAAGAATATTGAATTCCATTGCATTTTCAACGATGAGATAAACCTAATATTTGGATATGTTATTTCACCAAAATAAAGCAATGGACTCAACTGTATAAAATACACTTTAGTGGATGACTATTATAAATTGCAATCTCAAGTTTCAATATTGAGTTAAACATATAACCCTAGAGCGTAATGGGCTAACTTTGTATTAGAGTTCATTGCATTCCCTTTTATTTCATTAACATATTTGTATATAAATCGTGTCAAATTGCATTGTGGTAATGGAGATAAATAAAAAAATAACAAAATTTAAATTCACTTAAATATGAACGAAGAATTTATTCCTTTAAAACTTTAAAATTATAAAAATTAAAATAATGCAATGTTTTTATTTTTTAAATAATTTTGATTTCCATTGCATTTTCAATGGTGAGATAAATTAATATTTGAATGTGTTAATTCACCAAAATAAAAGCAATGGACTCAATTCTAGAAAATAAACTTTAGGGGATGACTATGACAAATTCCAATCTCAAACTTCAATGTTGGGTGAAGTATATAGCACGAGAATTTTAATATTGGGTCAAACATATAAGTTTAGAGTCCATTGCATTCGCTTTTGTTTAATCATCATGTTTGTACGCTAAAATTATATTAATCATGTCAAATTGCATTATGGTAATGAAGACAATTAAAATAGTTAACAAATTTAAATTCACTGGAGTATTAATAAAGAATTTCTCCTTGTAAGATTTTAAAATTCTAATAATTAAAATAATGCAATATTTTTATATTTTTAATAATTTTTATTACCATTGCATTTTCAATGGTGAGATAAACATAATTTTTAATATGTTAATTTAATAAAAATAAAAATAAGGTGAAGTTCCCGACTTCACCCTAGGATCTACTAGTTTGTGATACTGAGGGAGGGTTGAATCAGTATCACCACAATTCGCAATTTGTAGGTAAGTGAATAACTTCAATCTCTTCTTAAAAGCGAACTCTTTCTCAGATTCGACTAAGATAGATCTATTGCTACCTACTAATCACAATAGTCCCCAAAGTCACTTTTCAGACACCTTGCCTAATAGATAATTTAGATGTTCTTGTTTAGGTCTTCGTTAGGTTATGGGTTGGCTGATACTTTAGCTGCGTTCACAACTCAATTCAAAACATAGAACGTAAAGCAAATTAAGGACACATAAGATTTACGTGGTTCCGTCAACGTGACGTACATCCACGGTGGTAGGGACTCTCCCTTACCAAGACTATCCACTATACTTGAGAATTCTAATTACAATGGATGTCTTAATCTTCTGCTCCTTTCACTATTGCAATTACTAAGTAAGTACAATACAAAGAGTGTTACTTACTGTGTCTACCCTTCTTCTAGCTTGTGTTGCCTCTATTGAATTGAATCGGCTGCTTCACTGCTGCTTAGAAGTCCACCACAACACTCTCTAACCTCTCTTGAAGAAATATGGAAATACGTTGAGTTCGTTCCGATGCTTCACTGAATTCCTTCTCTAGGTTGTCTCACACAGCTCCTGCTTTCACCATCTCACGGTCTCACTGTTTCATGGCCTGTCCTCACACTTCTGGTCTGTCACGCCATTGCACGTTCTGGTCTCACGCTTCTGGTCTGCTGTTTCACGTCTCTTGGCCTGCCTCACGCTTCTAGTCTGCTGTCTTCTCTTCCGGGTGGTATCATGGATACCAGGTCTGCTGTCTTCTCTTCTGGGTGGTCTGTTTCTTATTTCTCCTCTTACTGGTTGTGCGTTTCTGGTTTGCTTGCAGGATGCGTTTCTGGTTTGCTTGCAGGAGGCGTTTCTGGTTTGCTGCGTTTCTGGTTTGCTTGCAGGAGGTCGCACGTTCTGGTTTGCTCTCCCGGTGGTGACATTTCTGGTTTGCTCTCCCAGTGGTGTCCTTTCTGATCTCTTGCCATTCTGCTCTCTCTTCCTTTTGGCCGGTTGTTGTAGGGTTTCTGTTTATTCAATTGTGTTGGCCCTATACCTTAGTTTTGTCTTCCAAGGCCTTTATATACTCTCTTCCATGAAACCTTAATAGGGCTTACGTGGCGGATTTACGTTCTTGCCTGTCCTCACGCTTCTGGTCTGTCACGCTGTTGCACGTTCTGGTCTTACGCTTCTGGTCTGCCATTTCACGTCTCTTGGCCTGCCTCACGCTTCTAGTCTGCTGTCTTCTCTTCCGGGTGGTATCACGGATACCAAGTCTGCTGTCTTCTATTCCGGGTGGTATCACGGATACCAAGTCTGCTGTCTTCTATTCTGGGTGGTCTGTTTCTTATTTCTCCTCTTGCTGGTTGTGCGTTTCTGGTTTGCTTGCAGGATGTGTTTCTGGTTTGCTTGCAGGAGGCATTTCTGGTTTGCTTGCAGGAGGTCGCATGTTCTGGTTTGCTCTCCCGGTGGTGACGTTTCTGGTTTGCTCTCCCGGTGGTGTCGTTTCTGATCTCTTGCCGTTCTGCTCTCTCTTTCTTTTGGCCGGTTGTTGTAGGTTGCTGTTTATTCAATTGTGTTGGCCCTATACCCTAGTTTTGTCTTCCAAGACCTTTATATACTCTCTTCCATGAAACCCTAATAGGGCTTATGTGGCGGATTTACTTTCTTACCCTTCCATGTGACTTTACTTTCTTATACACTTAACCCTAGTTGACAACAATTACAACCCATACAAGGCTGTGCGAACAACATAAGGGACTCAATTGTACAAAATAAAGTTTAGCAAATGACTATTATAAATTATAATCTCAAGTTTCAATGTTGGATCAAGCATATAGCTCTAGTGTATAGTGGGTTAATTTCTTATTAGAGTCTATTGCATTCGATTTTCTTTAATTACCATGTTTGTATACTAAAATTTTATAAATCATGTCAAATTGCATTGTGGAAATGGAGAAAATTAAAAAAGTTACAGAATTTACATTCACTGGAGTTTTAGTGAACAATTTCTCACCTGTTTGCCACTAGTGACCTTAAAAAATGGTTGAAAGTTAAAACTTACAATTATTTTGACTATATTAAAGTGTGGAAAAGAACACTGTTATATGAAAACAAACAAAATAAATTCAATTGGTTCATTTAAATCCATTTTCTAAATGACCTAAAGAGTCTTCCTAATTGGTTTAAAATCTAGTTCATCAAATGGGGGTTGCATCTCATAACCTTACCCAATAAGGTAAGAAATGTTTATGAATAGTTTTGTGAAAAAAATAATGAGGTTAAAGACCTCTTATTATTGTTCATCTCTTAGTTTCATGTTTAGAGGATCATTAAATGGGAGTATACTATTATGACCAAATAAGCCAGCATGTTAGATATGGAAATTAAACATGTCCCATGGTTAGCCAAACACATTAATATTCGTTGGTAGAAGAAATTTAACTTCTTTGAAGATAGTGTTTATACCACTAAGGGAATAATTAGCCTAAATAGTCTTAAGACTACACCAACACCTATAGCATTTGGTAATCCAGAACAATTACTTAAGGCTTTGTTTAAGTCCATCTAGAAGGAGAAAATACTTGAGATGATGATGTCATTACTTCAAACTAAACCCACTCTACATGAGAGTTGTACTTAATAAAAAAGTAGTTTGAATAAAAAGGATGATATGATGCAGGATTCACAAGGCCTTTATGAGTTGTAAAAGTGACAAAACTACTTTCAATGATAAAGCTACAAAATACTTGACATTGAAAGCTTTTATAAAGCAAAAAACCTTTTGGAACCCACCTCAAGACAGTAATTACCTTTTCTCCTAATATAATAAAAGATGCTTCAGTAAGGAAAGCTAAAGTCTAGTTTTCTTTTATTTTTCTTCTTTTGAAAAGTTTATATCCTCTATAAAATATATGAACTTGTATCAACAATCAATGAAAGCTATTTTTTTATAAGTTCTATAACTTTTACCTTAAATTTTATAATATTGTTATTTACTATTAAACATTGTTGTTTGATATATTGTTAATGAATTATTGAATTAATGAATGGTATTAGAGCCATTGGTATCATAATTAATACCCTAAGTCATGTTGTTGTTGTTTGCTCATTATAGTCGAGGAAGATGTATAGAGCATTGGTGTAAATTGTTGTTAGTGATATTATAAGGATCAATGGATAGGTTAAGACCTATATAGCTGAAGTGAAATCCCAAAAGATGTGGCTTAGGGACACAACGCATGTAAAGAACCAAACAATACACAAGAAAGCTAAGTTAGACTTTAATCACACAAACCCTATGCCTAAAATTTAAAGGAATATGAACTTAAGGTATTAAGAAGAATATGGATGTCACACTCTAGAAGAGAAAGGAATAAAGAAGGACAAGTCGAGTTGAACACCATAAGATTTACTTTTTAATAAGTTCTTTAGTTCTTGAAAGAACCGAAGGAGAAAACTCTTACTCTTTATTTCTTGCAAATTGTTTGATTTTAGAGCTTAAAAGGAGGAGCCTATTTATAGGCTAAGATAGTAACCCTAATAGTGACATAAATTCCTATTTAGGACAAACTCCTATTTAAGAGTGAATACTATTACATAACCTAGCCCCATTAATCACTTTAATCATACTGATAAAACCTTGACTCTCTTTCAAACTTGAATTTGCACCATTTGTAGCTTAGTTGCCTTTAATGTCTTCAATCAGCCCATATAGTACTTCTTCCATCTTTTTGGCTCTAGCTTGCATTATTGGACCTTTTAGAATATGCAATGGATCTCTCATATCCTTTGAAACTTTCCATGCATCATCTCTAAGCTTTTTATCATTCCCCTCCCCTTGAAAAGATTCATCCTTGAATCATCACCTATATCAAAACGAGAAAGATCAGAAATATTAAATGTTGCACTTACATTGTACTCCCTAAAAAGGTTCAACTTATAACCATTATCATTAATTTATGTTACTACTTGAAATGGATCATCTCCTTTAGGTTGTAGTTTTGGATGCCTCTGAGTTGGGAACCATTTCATACGCATATACGCCTAAACCCAATCATTAGGTTTAAACACTACCTTCTTTTGCCCTTTGCTAACATGGGATGTATATTGCTCAATTTGTTTTGCAATATGTTGCCACACCTTCTCATGCAATTTCTTCATCATGTCAACCTTGCGTTCACCATTTAAGGTAGCATACTCATCAGTAGGTATATGCAATAAATTCAAGAGAGTCAAAGGATTAAAATCATATATAATCTTAAATAGAGAGTAACTAGTAGTAGAATGAGCACTCTTATTATATGTAAACTCAACATGTGGTAAACAATCTTCCCATGTTTTCAAATTCATCTAAATAATGGCACACAACAAAATAGAAATAATTCAATTTATTACCTTAGTTTGTCCATTAGTTTATGGATGGAAAGTAGTTGAAAACAATAGCTTAGTACATAACTTACCCCACAAAGTCTTCTAGAAGTAACTTAAGAACTTTGTATCCCAATTTGAAACAATACTTTGACATATGCCATGCAAACATACTACTTCTTTAAAGAATAATTCAGCCACATTGTTTGCATTGTCAATTTTATGGCATACGATGAAATGTGTCATCTTTGAAAAATTGTCAACAACAAATACAAAATTCCTACCCTTTTTTGGTTGTAGCAACCCTAGTATAAAGTGTATAGATAAATCAACCCAAGGATGGTTAGGTATGGGTAAAGGGGTGTACAAGCCATGGGGTAAAACTTTACATTTAACCTATTTGTATGTTATGAATTTCTCACATACCCTCTCGACATCTTGTTTCATGTGTGGCCAAAAGAAATGTTCAACTAAGACATCTAGGATTTACCTAACTTCAAAATGACCCGTTTGACCACCTTTATGAGCTTCTCTCACAACCAACTCCCCCAAAGAACTTATAAGTATGCATAAATGATTTTCCTTAAATAAGAAATCCTTATGCCTATTAAATTTCTCAAAGGTTGATTACTCATGTGCTCTATCCACATTAGTAAAGTCAGGATCTTTCACACACAAATATTTAATGTATTCAAATCTTAATAATTTTGCAATAAGTGTAGAGATCAGAGCATCCTTGCGAGATATTGCATTCGCTACCAAATTTTCCTTACCTTGTTTATATTTGATGATGTAAGGAAAGGTTTTAATGAATTCAACCCACTCGGCATGTAATTTGTTCAACGGTCACTATGGATTCAAGTGCTTCATGGATTCACAGTCACTATGAATGACAAACTCCTTGGGCCAAAGGTCGTGTTGCCATGTCTCCAAAGTCGGTACCAATGTATACATCTTTTATTATAAAGAGGATAATTAAGACCTACTCCATTTAGCTTTTCACTAAAGTAGACTAGTAGATGTGTTTCTTGGATCAAAATAGCTCCAATGCAAATACCTAAAGTGTCACACTTAATCTCAAAATTTTTTGTAAAGTCAGGCAAAGCAAGTAAGAGTGCAAAATTTAATTTTTCCTTAATATAATTAAAAGCCTTGTCTTGATCACTACCCCACTTAAAACCCATGTTTTTTTAATAACCTTAGTTAGTGGTGCATCAACGGTGCTAAAGTCTCTCACAAAGTGTCTATAAAAACTAGTTAGACCATGAAAGCTACACATCACTAACTGACTTAAGTGTAGGCTAATCATGGATTGTCCTAAGTTTTTCCTCATCAACCTCAATACCTTTAGTACACACAACATAGTCAAGAAATATGATTTGGTTAGTACAAAAGGAACATTTCTTGAAGTTAGCATACAATTTCTCAAAATATAAAATGATTAAAATTGAACATAAATGATCAAGATGCTCTTCTAAATTTTTGCTATGGATCAAAATATTATCAAAATACATAACCAAAAATTTACCAATGAATGTATGCAAAACATTATTCATCAATCATATAAAAATTGCTCAATGCATTAGTGTGACCAAATGGCATAGCAAGCCATTCATACAGATCATACTTAGTTTTGAAAGCTATTTTTCACTCATCTTCTTGTCTCATCCTAATTTGGTAATGTTCACTTTTCAAATCAATTTTAGAAAAGACACATAAACTATGCAATTCATTTAACATGCCATCTAACCTATGTATAAGGTGACAATATTTTATAGTGATTTTGTTGACTGCCCGATAGTAAATCCATATCCTTCAAGTCCCATCTTTCTTTGGTATAAAAGGACAAGAACTGTAGAGGGACTTATGCTTTCTCTCACATATCCTTTCAATAGAAGTTCCTCAACCTTCCTTTGAAACTCCATTGTCTCCTCAGGATCACTCTTACATGCTAACTAGTTTGGAATAAATGCACTAGGGATAAAATCAATTTGATGCTCAATTCCTCTTATAGGTAGTAATCCACTTAGAACATCTATAAGGAATACATCTTCAAATTCCTAAAAAAGAGAAATAACAACACTAAACAAAAAAGGGCTAAACTTGTTAGTGTTAAAATAAGTCACATTGTACGAAAGTACAATTATATGTTGTGTGGCATTAAATGCCCTTTTGTCATCACTTTTTTTGACATAGAAACTTCCTTTTTCCTCCTCTCTCTCTTGTGTCCTCAATTTTTCTCCTCTCTTTTCTATTTTGGTTACCCCTCTCTATTCAATCTTTCTTTTTTATTTGCTCTCATTTTTAATCCTTAATTGATCCTAATAAGCTTATTGAGGTGTTAATGGTACAATAGTGACAGGTTTTTCATTCATTATAAAGGAATATCCGTTCTTAAAGCCATCATGCATAACTCATCTGTTAAACTACCATGGCATTTCTAATAGAATATGACCCTTCTAATAAAGTATGGCTCTTATGCATAGGTACAACATCACATATAATGTGAACCCTAATAGACCACATATTGAAGAAATCAAACAATACCCAGTAAAGCTAAGTCAGACTTTAATCACACAAACCCTAAGTCCAATATTCAATGGAATATGAACCTAGGGTATTAATAAGAATATATATGCCATATTTTAGAAAAAAAGGGAATTGGGAGTGATAAGTCGGGTTAAACACCATAGGACGAGTTATTTCTTGATAAGTTCTTTAGTTTATGAAAGAACCAAAGGAGAAAACTCACTATTTATTTCTCTCAAATTAATTGATTTTAGAGCTTACAAAGAGGTCCTATTTATAAACTAAGATAGCAAACCTAAAAGAGGCATAAATTCTTATGTAAAACAAATCCCTATTTAGGATGAACTCCTATCTAGGACAAATTCTTATTCAGAAAACTTCCACTTTAATAACAAACACTTATTTAAGACAAATACCTATTTAGGAGTGAATGCTATTACTTAACCTTACCCCATTAAGTACTCCAATCATATTAATAAGGCCTTGACTCTCTTTTCAAGTTTAAATTCACACCATTTATAGCTAGTTTGCCTAAATCTCTTCAATCAACCCATTTAGTACTTTTTTTTTTCTAATCTTGTGGGCTTTATCTTGCATTATGGGACCTTCTAGAATGTGCAATGGATCTCTTGCATCTTTTGAAACCTTCCACACATTATAATTAAGCTTCTTATCATTCCCCTACTCCTTGAAAGGATTCGTCCTTAGATCATCACTTACATTAAAAAAAGAAAGATAAAAAATATTAAATATTACACTTACATTATACTCATTAGGAAGGTCTAACTTATAAACATTGTCATTAATCCATGCTACTACTTAAAATAGACCATATCCTTTAGGCCATAACTTTGAATGCCTTTAAGCTGGAAACCATTCCTTGCACATAAGTTCCCAAACCCAATTACTAGGTTCAAACACCACCTCCTATTGACCTTCGTTGACATAGGATGCATATTGCTCAATTCGTTTTACAATATGTTGCCATACTTTCTCATGTAATTTCGTCACCATGTTAGTATTGCATACACCATCTAAGTTGGTATACTCATCAACAGGTATAGGCACCAAATCCAAAGGAGTCAAAAGGTTAAAACCATATACAATTTCAAATAAAGAGTAAATAGTAGCAAAATGAACACTCTTATTATATGTAAACTTGACATGTGGTAAACAATCATCCCATGTGTTGAAATTCATTTAAATAATAGCACACAACAAAGTAGAAAGAGTTTGATTAATCACCTTAGTTTATCCATCAGTTTGTGGATGACAAGTAGTTGACAACAATAATTTAATACCTAACTTACCCCATAATGTATGTTTATGGAGTGTACAAATTATAGGGTAAATTTCTAAATTTAGCCTATTTGCATGGTATGCATGTCTGACATACCTTCTCAACATCTTGTTTCATTTGTTGCCAAAAGAAATGTTTAACTAAGATATTTAGGGTTTTCCTAACTCTAAAATGACTTATTATACCACCTTTATGAGCTTCTCTCACAACCAACTCCCTTAAAGAACTCCTAGGCACACATAAACGATTTTCCCTAAATAAGAATCCTTCATGCCTAAAATATTTCTTAAAGGCTAACTTCCCATATGCTTCATACACATTAGCAAAGTTAGGATCTTTCACATATAAATCTTTAATATATTCAAATCTTAATTATTTTGTAGTAAATGTAAAAATAAGGGCACACTTACAAGATATTACATCAGTTACTACATTTTCCTTACTTTGTTTACATTTGATGATGTAGGGAAAGGTTTCAATGAATTTGACCTACTTGGCATGTCCTTTTGTTGTTCTCACAGCTTTGTATGGGTTGTAATTGTTGTCAACTAGGGTTAAGTGTGCAAGAAAGTAAAGCCACATGGAAGGGCAAGAAAGTAAATCCGTTGCGTAAGGGCAAGAACGTAAATTCGCCACGTAAGCCCTATTAGGGTTTCATGGAAGAGAGTATATAAAGGCCTTGGAAGACAAAACTAGGGATAGGGCCAACACAATTGAATAAACAGCAACCCTACAACAACCGGCCAAAAGGAAGAGAGAGCAGAATGGCAAGAGATTAGAAACGACACCACCGGGAGAGCAAACCAGAACGTGTGACCTCCTGCAAGCAAACCAGAAACGCCTCCAGCAAGCAAACCAGAAACGTACAACCAGCAAGAGAAGAAATAATAAACAGACCACCCGGAAGAGAAGACAGCAGACCTGGTATCCGTGAGACCACCCGGAAGAGAAGACAACAGACTAGAAGTGTGAGGCAGGCTGAGAGACATGAACCAGAAAAACCAGTAGCGTGAGGCAGAACAAGAGACGTGAAACAGCAGACCAGAAGCGTGAGACCAGAACGTGCAATGGTGTGACAGACCAGAAGCGTGAGGACAGGCCATGAAACAGTGAGACCGTGAGATGGTGAAAGCAGGAGCTGTGTGAAACAACCTAGAAAAGGAATTTGACGAAGCATCGGAAAGAACTCAACGTATTTCCAGATTTCTTCAAGAGAGGTTAGAGAGCGTTGCGGTGAACTTCTAAGCGGCAGTGGAGTAGCCTTTCAATTCAATAGAGGCAAGACAAGCTAGAAGAAAGGTAGACACGGTAAGTGACACTCTTTGTATTGTACTTACTTAGTAATTGCAATAGTGAAAGGAGTAGAAGATTAAGACATCCATTGTAACTGGAATTCTCAAGTATAGTGGATAGTCTTGGTAAGGGAGAGTCCCTACCACCATGGATGGTCACGTTGACGGAACTACGTAAATCTCGCGTGTCCTTAATTTGCTTTACGTTTTGTATTTTGAATTGAGTTGTGAATGCAGCTAAAGTATCAGCCAACCCATAACCTAACGAAGACCTAGACAAGAACATCCGAATTGTCTAATAGGCAAGGTGTCTGAAAGGTGACTTTGGTGACTATTGTGATTAGTAGGTAGCAATAGATCTACCTTAGTCAAATCTGAGAAAGAGTTCGCTTTTAAGAAGAGATTGAAGTTGTTCACTTTCTTGCGAATTGCGAATTGTGGTGATACTAATTCACCCCCCCTCTTAGTATCACAAACTAGTAAATCCTAGGGTGAAGTTGGGAACTTCACCTTTGTTCAACTTTCCTTGTCCCTTAAAGTGCTTTAAGGATTTATGGTCAAGATAGGTGAGAAACTACTTAGGCCAAAGGTAGTGTTGCCATGTCTCCAAAGCTCACACTAATGCATACATCTCTTTATCATAAGTAGGATAATTAAGGCCTGTTCCACTTAACTTTTCACTGAAGTAGGAAATTAGTCACCTTTCCTACATCAAAATTGCTCCAATGTCAATAACTAAAGTGTCACACTCTGTTGTTCCCACAGCCTTGTATGAGTTGTAATTGTTGTCAACTAGGATTAAGTGTGCAAGAAAGTAAAGTCATGTGGAAGGGCAAGAAAGTAAATCCGCTGCATAAGGGCAAGAATGTAAATCCGCCACGTAAGCCCTATTAGGGTTTGATGGAAGAGAGTATATAAAGGCCTTGGAAGAAAAAACTAGGAAAAAAGGGCCAACACAATTGAATAAACGACAACCCTACAACAACTGGCCAAAAGGAAGAGAGAGCAGAATGACAAGAGATCAGAAATGACACCACCGGGAGAGCAAACCAGAACGTGCGACCTCCTGCAAGCAAACCAAAAACACATCCTGCAAGCAAACCAGAAACGCACAACCAGCAAGAGGAGAAATAAGAAACAGACCACCTGGAAGAGAAGACAGTAGACCTGGTATCCGTGAGACCACCTAGAAGAGAAGACAGCAGACTAGAAGCGTGAGGCAGGCCGAGAGACTTGAACCAGAAAAACCAGTAGCGTGAGGCAGGGCAAGAGACGTGAAACGGCAGATCAGAAGCATGAGTGCAAGCTGTGAGACCATGGGATGGTGAAAGCAGGAGCTGTGTGAGACAACCTAGAGAAGGAATTCAGCGAAGCATTGGAAAGAACTCAATGTATTTCCAGATTTCTTCAAGAGATGTTAGAGAGCGTTGCAGTGAACTTCTAAGTGGCAGTGGAGCAGCCTTTCAATTCAACAGAGGTAAGACAAGCTAAAAGAAGGGTAGACACAGTAAGTGACACTCTTTGTATTGTACTTACTTAGTAATTGCAATAGTGAAAGGAGCAGAAGATTAAGATATCCATTGTAACTGGAATTCTCAAGTATAGTGGATAGTCTCGATAAGGGAGAGTCCCTACCACCGTGAATGTACGTCACGTTGACGGAACCACGTAAATCTCGTGTGTCCTTAATTTGCTTTATGTTCTATATTTTGAATTGAGTTGTGAATGCAGCTAAAGTATCAGCCAACCCATAATCTAACGAAGACCTAAACAAGAACATCCGAATTGTCTATTAGGCAAGGTGTCTGAAAGGTGAATTTGGGGACTATTGTGATTAGTAGGTAGCAATAGATCTACCTTAGTCAAATCTGAGAAAGAGTTTGCTTTTAAGAAGAGATTGAAGTTGTTCACTTACTTGCAAATTGCAAATTCTGGTGATACTGATTCAGCCCCCCTCTCAGTATCACAAACTAGTAGATCCTAGGTTGAAGTTGGGAACTTCAATTGGTATTAGAGCACAGGTTCACCAGGTAAAGCTTAACAGCTTGGTGTACTAGTTTGAAGAGCTCCAGAAGTTTTAACTTGTTCAGCATACTGAGAAATGGACGTCGGTACCAGCACAACACTACTTACAGCAAGAAGGTTTCAATCTTCAACGGAACCAACTACCATATGTGGAGAGCGAGAATGCAAGTGGTATTTGCAACCATGGGCATGAACGTGGTGAAATTTGTACAGGTGGGTTTTGAGCCTTCAGAAGAAGGTAAAGATCCAACTCCAGAGGAATTAAGACAGTTTGAGATAAATGGGAAGGCCTCAAACGTCATCATTTCAGCATTGACAGATGCTGAATATGCTAAAGTTATGGACTGCAAATCTGCCAAGGAGATATGGGACAGATTGCAGAAAGTCTATGAAGGTGATGGCAGAATGAAGGAGGCCAAGCTTCAAGTTTTCAAGGAGAGATATGAATATCTCAAAATGCAGAAAAATGAGACAGTCCAAGAGTTCTTCACCAGAGTTATTGATGCTGTAAACGATCTTAGAAGTCATGGGAAGAACAAGAAGGACTCATCTATTGCGAAGAAAATTCTGAGAATTCTGCCTGAGAGGTTTGCCTCAAAGGTGGCAGCCATAGAGGGGAGTAGAGATCTCAATTCTATGTCTCTGCCTGATCTCTAGTGTAATCTCATTGCATATGAGATGAGAATAAAGTCAACTAAGAGCTCCTCAACGTCAAAGGTATCAAAGGAGGCAGCTTTCAAAGCTATGAAACACTTGAAGATAAAAGAAGAGGAAGAATCATCCAGTGAGGATGATGATGATGATGAGGAAGAAAGTGAAGGTGAAGTGTTGGCATACTTCACAAGGAAATTCAAAAAGGGGTCTAAGAAAGGAAAAGGACAGTTGTCCTTGAGATGTTATCATTGTGGACAGATTGGACACTTTGCTTCTCAGTGCAAAGTGAAACTTGATGATGAAGATGAGGATGGTGATGATGAGCAGAATTCAAAATGGAGAAGACCATCTTTCAAGTCAAGGAAGTCCAGCAAGAAGACTGCTAACCCACAGAAGAAGAAGAGAGGCTCATTCAAAAGTTATGTGAGCCAGACAAAAGAAGCCAATGAGGAGGAAGATGTAGACTCATCAGATGAGCATACCTTTATGGCATCAGCTCGATGTGGTAGTTTAACTTTTGAAGAGGAAGAGGAGATTGATGAAGAAGAACTAGATCTTGAAGCTGAGTTAGAAGCAGCTTCAAAGGAGATAATCAGAAAGGGTAGAACCATAAGAAGGTTGGAGGCCCATATAAAACAAGTTGAAGCAAAGATTGAGGAAGCAGAAAGTCAAAAGGATGAAATAAGGGCTGAACATATTGACTTGAAGAGAAGATTTGAAGAACAGATCAAAATATGCGAAGACCTTACTATGGAGCTTGGCTCAAGGACTTCAACAATTGAAGAAATGGAGATAGAGTTGCTGAGACTTCAGCAACAACTTAAAAGGAGTGAAGAGAACTTGCAGAAGTTTGAAGTGATAGGAGAAACAAGCTCTGCAAGAGAAAAGAAGAATGAAGAGAAAGTGCAGCAATCTGATGCTGCACTGCCTAAAGATAACAAGACTTTGCCACAGAAGTTGAAAGAGAAGATTAAGTCTCAGAAAGAAAAGACTGATCAGCCAAGAACAGTGAAGGTTGAAAATAAAGAAGATTTGAAGAAGCAACCTAGGGTTGCAAACAAAAATGAAGAAAAGAAAGTCAGTCAGCAAAGGGCTATGGCTGAACAGAAGAAAGAGAAGAAGGTGACTGAAATGAAAGTCACACAAGCAAAGAAGCCAGCAACCTTGCCTACACAGCAAGTAATGAACAAAAGAAACCAAGCTGTGATTAGACCCAAGAAGAGGTAGTTTCAAAGTTATTGTCTTTATTGTGAAGTTTGGGGTATAAGGCAAGTAAATGCTGGTGGAGAAGGCCAGTATATGTCTCTAACTTGAGAAGATATGATGCTGCATACAGGGGGAGACAATACAAAATTCAGAGGAGAACACCTGTCGTGAGTTCTTGCACATACTGTAAAAAGCAAGGACACACTGACAAGGATTGTTGGTGAAAGCCCAAATTAGTGGTTTCAAAGAACAAGTTTGCTATATTGGGAGACTTGGAATAGTGTGAAAGGTGCGGGTAAGATGGCCATAATGCCAAGAGATGCATGACACTTCTCCCTGAGCAAGAGAAGGCACTCAATGGCACAGTGAAAGCAATTAGTATAGTCAAAGCTGAGAAAAAGGAGAAAGCTATCATCAAACTAGTTCAAAAGAAGGAATATAAAGCTAAAAGGGAGGTGGCTAATATAGCTGAAATTGCACTAAAGGCTGACTACAAGGATAAGCAGTGGATCCTTGATTGTGGGTGCACTTCACACATGATAGGAGACAAGAGTAAATTATCAAAAATGAACAAGTAAAGAGAAGCTAGAGTCAAGTTTGGCAATGATGATTCACTCAACATTAGTGGTCAAGGGTCAGTAAATATTGGAAAAGGAAAGCTGAAAGATGTTCTGCATGTTTAAGGACTCAGATATAATCTAGTATCTGTCAGCCAACTATGCAATGAAGACCATAAAGTGATATTCACAAAAACAAGTTGCCAAGTAAAGAGTAAAGAAGGAAATATTGTTGCAGCTGGGAAAAGAATAGCTGGAAATTTATATGTGATTGATGAGGACAAGACAAACACCTGTTTACTTACAAAAGAAGAAGAAAATCAACTCTGACATAGGAGGCTGGGACACTTAACACAGAAGAACATGAGGAAGTTGACCACTACTCATGCAATTAGAGAGATTCCAAACTTTAAGAGAGAGAGGGAGTATGTCTGCTCAGCATGCTCTAAAGGAAAACAGGTCAGAAAGTAGTATAAGACCAAAGAGGTCAGTTCTGAAGTAGTGCTTGACATTGTACATACTGATTTGTGTGGGCTGATGAGAACAAAAGGGTTGAATGGTGAGAGGTACTTCATCTTGTTTGTTGATGATTATTCCAGGACCTACATCATACACGTCAAACATAAGTCATAAGTTTTGAAATGCTTCAAGGGATATAGAAGATTGGCTGAAAATAAGAGTGGAAAGAAGATCAAAGTATTGAGGTCAGATCAAGGCACTGAGTTCACAAATGGAGCTTTTAAAGATTTCCTTGAAAAGCATGAAATTCACCATCATATGGCAATAGCAAGAACTCCTCAACAAAATGGGGTGGTAGAAAGGAAAAATAGAGCTGTGGTTGAAATGACAAGAACTTTATTGCTGGAATCCAAGATTCACACAAGATTTTGGACAGAAGCAACATTTACAGTCGTGCACCTATTGAATAGAGTTTTACTAAGGCCCAATACTGATAAGACTCCATATGAGCTATGAAGTGGGAAGAAGACAACAGCCAAGTATCTTAGAATCTTTGGCAGCCCATGTTTTGTGAAGAACAAGGAGCAAAACTTGGGAAAATTCCATGCTAGGTCAGATGAAGGCATCTTTGTGGGATACTCAACAAAGACAAAAGGTTATAGAGCTTTTCTGCATAAACTAGGAAAAGTGGTCACTTCCAGTGATGTGAGAATAGATGAAAATTGGAAAACAATACATAATGGAGAAGCTAAGGATTGTGAAGAAGATGACTTCAAGATAGATGAAGAATCTGACCAACATGAAGAAGAGGGAAAAGAAGTAAGTTAAAACTCAGAGAAGAGTGAGTCTGAAGATGAAGAAGGAGATTCTTTTACAACTAAGACTGTGCGAGAGAGAAAGACAAAGAAGACATGGACTAGTGCTCATCAAGGAAATCAGATAATAGGTGACCCATCAGCAGGAGTTACAACAAGAAGAAGAATTGTGGGAGCTACTGCTTTACTCTCACAAGTTGAACCTAATTTTGTTAAAGAGGTTGCACAAGATAAAGCCTGGGTCAAAGCTATCAATGAGGAGCTGGATTAAATCGAGAAGAATGAAACATGGGAGCTGGTCCCAAGACCCACTAACAAAAATGTCATAAGAACAAAATGGGTGTTTAAAAATAAACACAATGAAGATGGCAAGGTGGTGAGGAAGAAGGCTAGGCTGGTTTGCAAAGGCTACACTCAGATAGGAGTAGATGTTGATGAAACTTTTGCACTAGTAGCAAGGTTGGAAACTATCAGAATGTTCTTAGCTTTGGTAGCACATAAAAGGTATAAAGTTTATCAGATGGATGCGAAATCAGCCTTTCTGAATGGGCTCCTAAAAGAAGAAGTGTATATTGAACAACCTGACGGAGTACAAATTAGTGAGGATGAGACACACATGTGCAAGTTAAAGAAAGCCTTGTATGGCCTTAAACAAGCCCCAAGAGCATGGTACAGCAGGCTGGGCACATATTTGAGAAGGTTGAACTTCATAAAAGGAACAGTTGATAATAACCTATATGTGTTCAACTCAGAGAAAGGCCAACTGATAACCATAGTATATGTAGATGACATCATCTTTGGAGGGGATCACTCTGAGCTATGCCAAGAATTTGCACAGAAGATGAGTGAGGAATTTGAGATGTCATTGATTGGAGAAATGACTTACTTTCTTGGATTACAAATAAAATAATGTGAAGAAGGTATATTTATTTCTCAAACAAAATATGCCAAAGAGATGCTGAAAAGGTTTGGCATGGAGGATAGCAGACCTATCAGTACCCCTATGCTAGTAGCTGCAAGTTAACAAAAGATAAGAAAGGAAGGAGTACAAGCCCTACAGAATATGAGAAGATGATAGGGAGCCCTCTGTACCTTACAACATCAAGGCCTGATCTCATGCAAGCTGTGTGCATTGCCAGCAGATTCCAAGCTTATCCTAAGGAATCTCATATGTTGGCAGTGAAAAGAATCCTAAGATACCTTAAGGGGACACTGGAAATGGACTTGTGGTATCCTGTCATGGATTCTGTAAAATTACGAGCATACACCTAAAGCATCACACTTAATGTCAAAAGTTTTTGTAAAATCAAGTAAAGTAAGTAAAGGTGCAAAATTTAATTTGTCCCTAATGCAATATGGTATCTAATAGTTCAACCCTCTTATATGAACAACAAACCTAAAACTTGGG
>JAHLGP010020638.1:4033676-4144180 GCA_020141445.1 Bruguiera sexangula | reverse complement strand
GGGTTAGTTGATACTTTAGCTGCGTTCACAACTCAATTCAAAACACAGAACGTAAAGCAAATTAAGGACACATGAGATTTGCGTGGTTATGTCAATGTGACATACATCCACGGTGGTAGGGACTCTCCCTTACCGAGACTATGCACTATACTTGAAAATTCTAGTTACAATGAATGTCTTAATATTCTGCTCCTTTCACTATTGCAATTCTAAGCAAGTACAATACAAAAAATGTCACTTACTGTGTCTACCCTTCTTCTAGCTTGTCTTGCCTCTGTTGAATTGAAAGGCTGCTCCACTGCCGCTTAGAAGTTCACCGCAACGCTCTCTAACCTCTGTTGAAGAAATCTGGAAATACGTTGAGTTCTTTCTGATGCTTCGCCGAATTCCTTCTCTAAGTTGTCTCACACAGCTCCTGCTTTCACCGTCTCACAGTCTCACCCGTCTCCTATTTCATGGTCTTACTGTTTCACAGCTTGTCCTCATGCTTCTGGTCTGTCATGTCGTTGCACGTTCTGGTCTCACGCCATCTCCTAACTTACACCCACGCTTCTGGTCTGCCGTTTCATGTCTCTTGGCCTGCCTCATGCTACTGGTTTTTCTGGTTCACGTCTTTCAGCCTGCCTCACGCTTCTGGTCTGCTGTTTCACGTCTCTTGGCCTGCCTCACGCTACTGGTTTTTCTGGTTCACGTCTCCCAGCCTTCCTCACGCTTCTGGTCTGCTGTCTTCTCTTCCAGGTGGTCCCACGGATACCAGGTCTGCTGTCTTCTCTTCTAGGTGGTCCCATGGATACCAGGTTTGCTGTCTTCTCTTCTGGGTGGTCTGTTTCTTATTTCTCCTCTTGCTGGTTGTGCGTTTCTGGTTTGCTTACAGGTGGTGCATTTCTGGTTTGCGTGCAGGACGTGTTTCTGGTTGCCTTGCAGGAGGTCACACATTCTGGTTTGCTCTCCCGGTGGTGACGTTTCTGATCTCTTGCCATTCTGCTCTCTTTTTGGTCATCTCCTCTCGACCTCTGTTCTTCATTCAGCCCTCCTTTGGCCGTCTCCTCTTTTTCTCCTTTTCTTTTGCTGACAGTGGGGTTCCCTTTTGGTATATTATTTTCTCTTCTTTTTGGTTGGTTGTTGTAGGGTTGCCATTTATTCAATTTTGTTGGCCCCCCTTTTTTGTTTTGTCTTCCAAGACCTTTATATACGCTCTTCCATGAAATCTTATAGGGCTTACGTGGCAGATTTACGTTTTTTGTTTTGTCTTGGTTTGCTTCCAGGAGGTGTTTCTGATTTACTTGTAGGTCCTCTGTCTGCTGGGATGCTCTTTCTGTTTATATACTCCCTTCTATGCAAACCCTAGTAGGGTTTATTGGAGCTGCGGCGAATTTTCTTTCTTGCCCCTCCATGTGACTTCATATTACTGTTCCATACAAAATTCAGCATTATCCTCCTTCTTAATTTATTTTTCTTATACTTTTCTTCCTACTAAAAACTCATCCCTTGAATGCTTGAACGAGCCACTTCTGCTTGCACACTTAAATCTGGTTGACAACAATTACAACTCATACAAAACTGTGGGAACAACAAATTTAAAAGATCAAAATTTTGCAAATTTTCACTTTTTAGAATTTAAAGTCTGACAGGGATAAATGCGTTACTAATACCTAGTTGCATTTAAATTTTGTAATTTTTTTATTTGTCACCTTTGTCATAGTGCAATTGGAAAAGATTTATATGATTTAAGCATAGAAACAAATTTCTTATGAAAAAATAAATGCAATGGACACAAACAACAAGTTTTCCCATTCCCCTCTACTTATATATGCTTGACCCAACATTGAAATTCATGGTTGTTATTGATAATATTCATCCACTATATTGTATTTTATACAATAAGGTTCATTACTTGTATTTTTTTATGCAATGACATTTACAATAAATTTAAAAGATCAAAACTTTGCAAATTTTCACATTTTGGAATTGAAGGTCTTATAAGGATAAATGTGTTCCTAATAATAAATTCAATTTAAAATTTGTAACTTTTTTATTTGTCTCCCTTGCCATAGTGCAATTGGAAATGATTTAGATGATTTTAGTTTACAAACATATTTCATAAGAAAAAGTAAATGCTATGAACACTAATAAAAAGTTTTCCCATTCCCCACAAGAGATATATTCTTGTCCTAACATTGAAATTTGTGATTGCAATTTATAATATTCATCTACCAAATTGTATTTTATACAATTAAGTCCATTATTTGTATTTTTTTTAATTAACATGTTCAAATATTATGTTTTTCTTACCATTCAAATGCAATGACATTTACAATAAATTTAAAAGATCAAAACTTTGCAAATTTTCACCTTTTAGAATTTAAAGTCTTATAAGAATAAATGCGTCACTAATAATCCAATTGAATTTATATTTTGTAATTTTTTTACTTGTCTCCTTTGCCATAATGCAATTGGAAATTATTTATATGATTTCAGTCTCCAAACATATTTCTTAAGGAAAAGTAGATGCAGTGGACATTAATAAAAAGTTTTCTCATTCTGCTCTATAAATATATGCTTGACCCAACATTGAAATTTGTGATTGTTATTCATAATATTCATCCACTAAATTGTATTGTATACAATTAAGTCCATTACTTCTATTTTTTTTCAATTAACATGTTCAAATATTATGTTTTTCTTACCATTCAAATGCAATGACATGTATAATAAATTTAAAAGATCAAAACTTTTCAAATTTTCACTTTTTAGAATTTAAAGTCTTATAAGGATAAATGCATTACAAATAATAATTTTCATTTAAAATTTGTAATTTTTTTATTTGTCTCCCTTGCCATAGTGCAATTGGAAATGATTTATATGAGTTTAGTTTACAAACATATTTATGAAGAAAAAGTAAATGCAGTGGACACTAATAAAAAGTTTTCATATTCCCCTCTACAGATATATTCTTGACCCAACACTGAAATTTGTGATTGACATTTATAATATTCATCCACCAAATTGTCTTTTATACAATTAGGTTCATTACTTGTATTTTTTTTTTCAATTAACATGTTCAAATATTATATTTTTCTTACCATTCAAATGCAATCGCAGTTATAATAAATTTAAAAGATAAAACCTTGCAAATTTTCACATTTTAGAATTTCAAATCAAATAAGAATAAATGTATTACTAATAATCAATTGAATTTAAATTTTGTAATTTTTTTATTTGTTTCCATTGTCATAGTGCAATTGGAAATGATTTATATGATTTTAGTCTACAAACATATTTCTTAAGAAAAGGTAAGTGTAGTGGACACTAATAAAAAGTTTTCCCATTCCCCTCTACAGATATATGCTTGACCAAACATTGAAATTTGTGATTGTTATTTATAATATTCATCCACTAAATTTTCTTTTACACAATGAAGTCCATTACTTGTAATTTTGTTCAATTAACAAGTTCAAATATTATTTTTTTTTAAGTCCATTACTTGTAAATTTTAAAGTCAATTTAAAATTTGTAATCTTTTTATTTGTCTGCCTTGCCATAGTACAATTGGAAATGATTTATATGATTTTAGTTAACAAATATATTTCTTAAGAAAAAGTAAATGCAGTGGACACTAATAAAAAGTTTTTTCATTCCCCTCTATAGATAGATGCTAGACCCAACATTGAAATTTGTGATTGCTATTTATAATATTCATCCACTAAATTATATTTTATACAATTAGGTTCATTACTTGTATTTTTTTTCAATTAACATCTTCAAATATTATATTTTTCTTACCATTCAAATGCAATCACAATTAGAATAAATTTAGAAGATCAAATTTCACTTTTTAGAATTTAGAGTCTTATAAGGATAAATGCGTTACTAATAATAAATTCAATTTAAAATTTTTAATCTTTTTATTTGTCTCCCTTGCCATAGTACAATTGGAAATGATTTATATGATCTTAGTTTACAAACATATTTCTTAAGAAAATTTAAATGCGGTGGAAACTAATAAAAAGTCTTCCCATTCCCCTTTACAAACATACGTTTGACCCAACATTGAAATTTGTGGTTGCTATTTATAATATTCATCCACTAAGTTGTATTTTATACAATTAGGTTCATTACTTGTATTTTTTTTCAATTAACATGTTTAAATATTATATTTCTCTTACCATTCAAATGCAATGGTATTTACAACAAATTTAAAAGATCTAAATAATGCAAATTTTAACTTTTTAGAATTTAAAGTCTTATAAGAATAAATGTGTCACTAATAATCAATTGAATTTAATTTTTGTAATTTTTTTACTTGTCTCCTTTGTCATTATGCAATAGGAAATGATTTATATGATTTCAGTCTACAAACATATTTCTTAAGAAAAAGTAGAAGCAGTGGACATTAATAAAAAGTTTTCCCATTTTGCTCTATAGATATATACTTGACCCAACATTGAAATTTGTGATTGTTATTCATAATATTCATCCACTAAATTGTATTGTATACAATTAAGTCCATTACTTCTATTTTTTTTCAATTAACATGTTCAAATATTATATTTTTCTTATCATTTAAATGCAATGACATTTACAATAAATTTAAAAGATCAAAACTTTTCAAATTTTCACTTTTTAGAATCTAAAATCTTTTAAAGATAAATGCATTACCAATAATAAATTCAATTTAACATTTCTAATTTTTTTCTTTGTCTCCCTTGCCATTGTGCAATTAGAAATGATTTATATGATTTTAGTTTACAAAAATATTTCTTAAGAAAAAGTAAATGCAATGGGCACTAATAAAAAGTTTTCTCATTCCCCTTTACAGATATATGCCTGACCCAACATAGAAATTTGTGATTGCTATTTATAATATTCATCCATTAGATTGTATTTTATACAATTAGGTTCATTAATTGTATTCTTTTTCAATTAACATGTTCAAATATTATATTTTTCTTACCATTCAAATGCAACAACATTTACAATGAATTTAAAAGATCAAAACTTTGCAAATTTTCACTTTTTAGAATTTAAAGTGTTATAAGGATAAATTTGTTACTAACAATAAATTCAATTTAAAATTTGTAATCTTTTTATTTGTCTCTCATGTCATTGTGCAATTGGAAGTGATTTATATGATTATAGTTTACAAACATATTTCTTAAGAAAAAGTAAATGTAGTGGACACTAATAAAAAGATTTCCCTTTCCCCACTACAAATATATGCATGTCGTAATATTGAAATTCGTGATTGCTATCTATAATATTCATCCACCAAATTTTATTTTACACAATTAAGTCCATCACTTGTATTTTTGTTCAAATAATATGTTCAAATATTATATTTTTCTTACCATTCAAATGCAACGGTAATCACAATAAATTTAAAAGATCAAAACTTTGCAAATTTCCACTTTTCAGAATTTAAAGTCTTATAAAAATAAATGCATTACTGATAATAAATTCAATTTAAAATTTCTAATTTTTTTTATTTCTCTCCCTTGCCATTGTGCAGTTGGAAATGATTTATATGATTTTAGTTTACAAACATATTTCCTAAGAAAAAGTAAATGCAGTAGACACTAATAAAAAGTTTTCTCATTCCCCTCAGTAGATATATGCTTGACCCAACATTGAAATATGTGATTGCTATTTATAATATTCATCCACTAAATTTTATTTTATACAATTAAGTCTTTTTTTTTAATTAACATGTTCAAATATTATGATTTTCTTACCATTCAAATGCAATGGCTTTTAAAATAAATTTAAAAATCAAAACATTGCAATTTTTCACTTTTTACAAGTTAAATTCTTATAAGTATAAATACATTACTAATAATAGATTCAATTTAAAATTTGTAATTTTCTTATTTGTCTCCCTTGCCATAGTGCAGTTGGAAATGATTTATTTGATTTTAGTTTACAAAAATATTTCTTAAGAAAAAGTAAATGCAATGGGCACTAATAAAAAGTTTTCTCATTCCCCTCTACAGATATATGCTTGACCCAATATAGAAATTTGTGATTGCTATTTATAATATTCATCCACTAGATTGTATTTTATACAATTAGGTTCATTAGTTGTATTTTTTTTTCAATTAACATGTTCAAATATTATATTTTTTTTACCATTCAAATGCAACGACATTTACAATGAATTTAAAAGATCAAAACTTTGCAAATTTTTACTTTTTAGAATTTAAAGTGTTATAAGGATAAATGCATTACTAACAATAAATTCAATTTAAAATTTGTAATCTTTTTATTTGTCTCTCATGTCATTGTGCAATTGGAAGTGATTTATATGATTATAGTTTACAAACATATTTCTTAAGAAAAAGTAAATGTAGTGGACACTAATAAAAAGATTTCCCTTTCCCCACTACAAATATATGCATGTCGTAATATTGAAATTCGTGATTGCTATCTATAATATTCATCCACCAAATTTTATTTTACACAATTAAGTCCATCACTTGTATTTTTGTTCAATTAATATGTTCAAATATTATATTTTTCTTACCATTCAAATGCAACGGTAATCACAATAAATTTAAAAGATCAAAACTTTGCAAATTTTCACTTTTGAGAATTTAAAATCTTATAAAAATAAATGCATTACTGATAATAAATTCAATTTAAAATTTCTAATTTTTTTTATTTCTCTCCCTTGCCATTGTGCAGTTGGAAATGATTTATATGATTTTAGTTTACAAACATATTTCTTAAGAAAAAGTAAATGCAGTAGACACTAATAAAAAGTTTTCTCATTCCCCTCAATAGATATATGCTTGACCCAACATTGAAATATGTGATTGCTATTTATAATATTCATTCACTAAATTTTATTTTATACAATTAAGTCTTTTTTTTAGTTAACATGTTCAAATATTATGATTTTCTTACCATTCAAATGCAATGGCTTTTAAAATAAATTTAAAAATCAAAACATTGCAATTTTTCACTTTTTAGAAGTTAAATTCTTATAAGCATAAATACGTTACTAATAATAGATTCAATTTAAAATTTGTAATTTTCTTATTTGTCTCCCTTGCCATAGTGCAGCTGGAAATGATTTATTTTATTTTAGTTTACAAACATATTTCTTAAGATAAAGTAAATGCAGTGAACACTAATAAAAAGTTTTCCCATTCCCCTCAACAGATATATTCTTGTTTCAACATTGAAATTTGTGATTGGTATTTATAATATTCATCCACTAAATTGTATTTTATACCATTAGGTTCATTACTTGTATTTTGTTTCAACTAACATGTTCAAATATTATGTTTTTCTTACCATTCAAATGCAATGGCATTTACAATACATTTAAAAGATCAAAACTTTGCAAATTTTCACTTTTTAGAATTTAAAGTCTTATAAGGATAAATGCTTTACTAATAATTCAATTGAATTTAAATTTTGTAATTTGTTTATTTGTTGCCTTTGCCATAGTGCAATTGGAAATGATTTATATGATTTTAGTTTACAAACATATTTCTTAAGAAAAAGTAAATGAAGTGGACACTAATAAAAAGTTTTCCCATTCCCCTTCACAGATATATGTCTGACCCAACGTTGAAATTTGTAATTGCTATTTATAATAGTCATCAACTAAATTGTATTTTATACAATTAGATCCATTACTTGCATTTTTTTTGAATGAACATGTTCAAATATTATGTTTTTCTTACAATTCAAATGCAATGGCATTTACAATAAATTTAAAAGATCAAAACTTTGCAAATTTTCACTTTTAAGAATTTAAAGTCTTCTAAGGATAAATGCGTTAGTAATAATAAATTCAATTTAAAATTTCTAATTTCTTCATTTGTCTCCCTTGCTATAGTGCAATTGGAAATGATTTATATGAGTTTAGTTTACAAACATATTTCTTAAGAAAAAGTAAATGCAGTGGACACTAATAAAAAGTTTTCCCATTCCCCTTTACAGATATATGTCTGACCCAACGTTGAAATTTGTAATTGCTATTTATAATATTTGTCTTTGAATTAACATGTTCAAATATTTTGTTTTTCTTACCATTCAAATGCAATGACATTTACAATAAATTTAAAAGATCAAAACTTTGCAAATTTTCACTTTTTAGAATTTAAAGTCTTCTAAGGATAAATGCGTTACTAATAATAAATTCAATTTAAAATTTCTAATTTTTTTTATTTGTCTCCCTTGCAATAGTGCAATTGGAAATGATTTATATGAGTTTAGTTTACAAACATATTTCTTAAGAAAAAGTAAATGCAGTGGACACTAATTAAAAGTTTTCCCATTCCCCTCTACAAATATATGCTTGACCCAACATTGCAATTTGTGATTGCTATTTATAATATTCATCCACTAAATTGTATTTTATAGAATTAGGTCCTTTCCTTGTATTTTTTTTTTTTCAAATCACATGTTCAAATATTATGTTTCTCTTACCATTCAAATGCAATGACATTTAAAATAAATTTAAAAGATCTCAACTTTGCAAATTTTCACTTTTTAGAATTTAAAGTCTTATATGCTTGTCCCAACATTGAAATTTGTGATTGCTATTTATAATATTCATCCACTAAATTGTATTTGATATAATTAAGTCCATTATTTGTAAATTGTTTTCAATTAACATGTTCAAATATTATGTTTTTCTTACCATTCAATTGCAAAGGCATTTACAATAAATTTAAAACATCAAAACTTTGCAAATTTTCACTCTTTAGAATTTAAAGTCTTATAAAGATAAATGTGTTACTAATAATAAATTCAATTTAAAATTTGTAATTTTTTTATTTGTCTCTTTTGCCATAGTGAAATTGGAAATGATTTATATGAGTTTAGTTTACAAACATATTTCTTAAGAAAAAGTAAATGCAGTGGACACCAATAAAATGTTTTCCTATTCCCCTCTACAGATATATGTTGGACCCAACCTTGAAATTTGTGATTACTATTTATAATATTCATCGACTAAATTGTATTTTATACAATTAACCCCATTATTTGTAATTTGTTTCAATTAAAATGTTCAAATATTATGTTTTTCCTACCATTCAATTGTAATGTCATTTACAATAAATTTAAAAGATCAAAACCTTGCCAATTTTCTCTCTTTAGAATTTAATGTCTTATAAGGATACATGTGTTACTAATAATCAATTGAATTTAAATTTTGTAATTGCTTTATTTGTCTCCTTTGCCATAGTGCAATTAGAAACGATTTATATGATTTTAGTCAATAAATATATTTCTTAGGAAAATCTACATGCAGTGGATACTAATAAAAAGTTTTCTCATTCCCCTTTACAGATATATGCTTCACCCAACATTGAAATTTGTGACTACTATTTATAATATTTATCCACTAAATTGTATTTTGTACAATTAAGCCCATTACTTGTATTTTTTTCTCCAATTAACATGTTCAAATATTATGTTTTACTTACCATTCAAATGCAATGGCATTTAAAATAAATTTAAAAGATCAAAACTTTGTAAATTTTGACTTTTTAGAATTTAAAGTCTTATATAGATAAATGTGTTACTAATAATTCAATTGAATTTAAATTTTGTAATTTTTTAATTTGTCTCCTTTGCCATAATGCAATAAAAAATGATTTATATGATTTTAGTCTACAAACATATTTCTTAGGAAAAAGTAAATGTAGTGGACACTAATAAAAAGTTTTCCCACTCCCTTCTACTTATATATGCTTGACCCAACATTGAAATTCGTGATTGCTATTTATAATATTCATCCAATAAATTCTATTTTATATAATTAAGTCCATTACTTGTATTTTTTTTTTCAATTAACAAGTTCAAATATTATGTTTTTCTTACCATTCAAATGCTATGGTATTTATAACAAATTTAAAAGATCTAAACTTTGCAAATTTTCACTTCCTAGAATTTAAAATCTAATAAGAATAAATGCGTTACAAATAATCAATTGAATTTAAATTTTGTAATTTTTTTATTTGTCTCCATTATCATAATGCAATTGGAAATGATTTATATGATTTTAGTCTACAAACATATTTCTTAAGAAAAGGTAAATGCAGTGGACACTAATAAAAAGTTTTCTCATTCCCCTCTATAGATATATACTTGAGCAAACATTGAAATTTGTGATTGTTATTTATAATATTCATCCACTAAATTTTATTTTACACAATTAAGACCATTACTTGTATTTTTGATCAATTAATATGTTCAAATATTATATTTTTGTTACCATTCAAATGCAATGACATTTACAATAAATTTAAAAGAGCAAAACATTGCAAATTTTCACTTTTTACAATTTAATGTCTTATAAGCATAAGTGCATTACTAATATTCCAATTGAATTTAAATTTTGTAATTTTTTTATTTGTCACCTTTCCCATAGTGCAATTAGAAATATGCTTGACCCAACATTGAAATTTGTGATTGCTATTTATAATATTCATTCACTAAAATCTATTTTATTTAGTTAAGTCCATTGCTTGTATTTTTGCTTTTAGTTAACATCTTCAAATATTATGTTTTTCTTACCATTCAAATGAAATGACATTTACAATAAATTTAAAAGATCTAAACTTTGCAAATTTTCACTTTTTAGAATTTGAAGTCTTATAAGGATAAATGTGTTGCTAATATTCAGTTAAATTTAAATTTTGTAATTTTTTTATTTGTCTCCCTTTCCTTAGTGCAATTGGAAATGAGTTCTATGATTTTAGTATAGAAACATATTTATTAAGAAAAAGTATATGCAGTGGACATTAATAAAGAGTTTTTCCATTCCCCTCTACAGATATATGCCTGACCCAAATTGAAATTTGTGATTGCAATTAATACTATTCATCCACTAAATTGTATTTTATACAATTAGATTCATTACTTGTATTTTTTTTTTAATTAATATGTTCAAATATTATGTTTTTCTTAGCATTCTAATGTAATGGCATTTATAACAAATTTAAAAGATCTAAACTTTGCAAATTTTCACTTTTTAGAAGTAAATGCAGTGGACACAAATAAAAACTTTTCTCATTCCTCTCTATAGATATAAGCTTGTCCCAACATTGAAATTTGTGATTGCTATTTATAATATTCATCCACTAAATTGTGTTTTATACAATTAAGTCCATTATTTGTAATTATTATCAATTAACATGTTAAAATATTATGTTTTTCTTACTATTCAAATGCAATGACATTTACAATAAATTTAAAAGATCAAAACTTTGCAAATTTTCCCTTTTTTGAATATAACGACTTATAAGGATAAATGTGTTACTAATACTTTTGTTGCATTTAAATTTTGTAATTTTTTTTATTTGTCTCCTTTGTCATTGTGCAATTGGAAATGATTTATATGATTTTAGTCTACAAACATATTTCTTAAGAAGAAGTAAATATAGTGGACACTAATAAAAAGTTTTCCCATTTCCCTCTACATATATACGCCTAACCTAACATTGAAATTTGTGATTGAAATTTATAATATTCATCCACTAAATTGTATTTTATACAATTAGGTTCATTACTAGTATTTGTTTTGAATTAACATGTTCAAATATTATGTTTTTCTTACCATTCTAATGTAATGGCATTTACTACAAATTTAAAAGATCTAAACATTGCAAATTTTCACTTTTTAGAATATAACGACTTATAAGGATAAATGCATTACTAATACTTTGTTGCATTTAAATTTTGTAATTTTTTTATTTGTCTCCTTTGTCATTGTGCAATTGGAAATGATTTATATGATTTTAGTCTATAAATATATTTCTTAAGAAGAAGTAAATGTAGTGGACACTAATAAAAGTTTTCCCATTCCCCTCCACGGATATATGCTTGACCCAACATTGAAATTTGTGATTGCTATTTATAATATTCATCCCCTAAATTGTGTTTTAAACAATTAAGTCCATTATTTGTAATTGTTATCAATTAACATGTTCAAATATTATGTTTTTCTTACTATTCAAATGCAATGAAATTTACAATAAATTGAAAAGATCAAAACTTTGCAAATTTTCACTTTTTAGAATTTAAAGTCTTACAAGGATAAATGCATTACTAATAATCAGTTGAATTTCAATTTTGTAATTTTTTTTATTTGTCTCCATTGCCATAATGCGATCGGAAATGATTTATATGATTTTTGTCAACAAACATATTTCTTAAGAAAAAGTAAATGCAGTGTACACTACAAAAAAGTTTTCCCATTCCCCTGTACAGATATATGCTTGACTCAACATTGAAATTTGTGATTGCAATTTATAATATTCATCTATTAAATTGTATTTTATACAATGAAGTCCATTACTTGTATTTTTTTTCAATTAACATGTTCAAATACTACGTTTTTCTTACCATTCAAATGTTATGGCATTTAGAATAAATTTAAAAGATCAAAACATTGCAAATATTCACTTTTCAGAATTTAAAGCCTTATAAGGATATGTGCATAACTAATAATCAGTTGAATTTTAATTTCGTAATTTTTTTATTTGTCTCCATTGCCATAGTGCGATTGGAAATGATTTATATGATTTTCGTCTATAAACATATTTTTTAAGAAAAAGTAAATGCAATGGACACTACAAAAACGTTTTTCCATTCTCCTGTACAAATATATGTTTGACCCAATATTGAAATTTGTGATTACTATTTATAATATTCATCCACTAAATTGTATTTTATACAATGAAGTCCATTACTTGTATTATTTTTTCCAATTAACATGTTCAAATATTACGTTTTTCCTACCATTCAAATATTATGGCATTTAGAATAAATTTAAAAGATCAAAACATTGCAAATATTCACTTTTCAGAATTTAAAGCCTTATCAGGATATATGCGTTACTAATAATCAGTTGAATTTTGATTTTGTAATTTTCTTATTTGTCTCCTTTGCCATATTTCAATTGGAGATGATTTATATGATTTTTGTCTACAAACATATTTCTTAAGAAAAAGTAAATGCAGTGGACACTGCAAAAAGGTTTTCCCATTCCCCTGTACATATATATGCTTCAAATTTGTGATTGCTATTTATAATATTCAACCTTTAAATTGTATTTTATACATTTAGGATCATTACTTCTATTTTCTTTTCAATTAACATGTTGAAATATTATCTTTTTCTTACCATTCAAATGCTATGACATGTACACTAAATTTAAAATATCAAAACTTTGCAAATATTCACCTTTTACAATTTAAAGCCTTATAAGGATATATGTGTTACTAATAATCAGTTGAATTTCAATTTTGTAATTTTTTTATTCATCTCCTTTGCCATAATGCGATTGGGAATGATTTATATGATTTTAGTGTACAAACATATTTCTGAAGAAAATGTAAATGTAGTGGACACTAATAAAAAGTTTTCTTATTCCCCTCTAAAGATGTATGCTTAACCCAACTTTGAAATTTGGGATTACTATTTATAGTATTCATCTACTAAATTGTATTTTATACAATTAAGTCCATTACTTGTTTTTTTATTTCAATTAACAAGTTCAAATGTTACGTTTTTCTTACCATTCAAATGCAATGGCATTTATGATAAATTTGAAAGATCAAAACATTGCAAATATTCACCTTTTAGAATTTGAAGTCTTATAAGGATATATGTATTAATAATAATCTATTGAATTTAAATTTTGTAATTTTTTTATTTCTCTCCTTTACCATAGTGCGATTGGAAATGATTTATATGATTATAGTCCACAAACATATTTCTTAACAAAAAGTAAATGCAATGGACACTAATAAAAAGTTTTCTCATTCCCCTTTACAGATATATGCTTGACCCAACATTGAAATTTGTGATTGCTATTTGTTATATTTATCCACTAAATTGTATTTTATACAATTGGGTTCATTACTTGTATTTTTTTTTAATTAACATGTTGAAATATTATGTTTTTCTTACCATTCAAATGCAATGGCATTTATAAAAAATTTAAAAGATCAAAATTTTGCAAATTTTCACTTTTTAGAATTTAAAATCTTATAAGGATACGTATGTGACTAATAATCAATTGAATTTAAAATTTGTAATTTTTTTATTTGTCTCCTTCGCCATAGTGAGATTGTAAATGATTTATATGATTTTAGTCTACAAACACATTTTTTAAGAAAAAGTAAATGCAGTGGACACTAATAAAATGTTTTTCCATTCCCCTCTAGAGATATATACTTGACCCAACACTAAAATTTGTGATTGTCATATATAATATTCATCTACTAAATTGTATTTTATACAATTAGGTTCATTACTTGTATTTTTTTTTTCAATTAACATGTTCAAATATTACGTTTTTCTTACCATTCAAATGTAATGGCATTTAGAATAAATTTAAAAGATCAAAACATTACAAATTTTCACCTTTTAGAATTTAAAGCCTTATAAGGATATATGCGTTACTAATAATCAGTTGAATTTCAATTTTGTAATTTTTTTATTTGTTTCCATTGTCATAGTGCGATTGGAAATGATTTATATGATTTTCGTCTACAAACATATTTTTTAAGAAAAAGTAAATGCAGTGGAGACTACAAAAATGTTTTCTCATTCCCCTGTATAGATATATGCTTGACCCAACATTAAAATTTGTAATTTCTATTTATAATATTCATCGACTAAATTGTATTTTATACAATGAAGTCCATTACTTCTATTTTTTGTTTCAATTAACATGTTAAAATATTACGTTTTTCTTACCATTCAAATGCTATAGCATTTAGAATACATTTAAAAGATCAAAACATTGCAAATATTCACTTTTCAGAATTTAAAGTCTTATAAGGATATATGCGTTACTAATAATCAATTGAATTTCAATTTTGTAATTTTCTTATTTGTCTCCTTTGCCATATTGCAATTGGAAATGATTTATATGATTTTCGTCTACAAACATATTTCTTAAGAAAAAGTAAATGCAGTGGACACTGCAAAAAGGTTTTCCCATTCCCCTATACATATATTTGCTTGACCCAACATTGAAATTTGTGATTGCTATTTATAATATTCATCCACTAAATTGTATTTTATACAATGAAGTCCATTACTTGTATTTTTTTTCAATTAACATGTTCAAATATTATATTTTTCTTACCATTCAAATGCAATGGCATCTACAAAAAATTTAAAATATGAAAATTTTGCAAATTTTCACTTTTTAGAATTGAATGTCTTATGAGGATATATGCGTTAATAATAATCAATTGAATTTAAATTTTGTAATTTTTTTATTTGTCTTCTTTACCATAGTATGATTGGAAATGATATATATGATTTTTGTCTACAAACATATTTCTTAAGAAAAAGTAAATGCAGTGGACACTAATAAAAAGTTTTCCCATTCCCCTCTAAAGATGTATGCTTAACCCAACTTTGAAATTTGTGATTGCTATTTATAATATTCATCCACATAATTGTATTTTGTACAATTATGTCCATTACTTGTCTTTTATTTCAATTAACATGTTCAAATGTTATGTTTTTTTTACCATTCAAATGCAATGGCATTTACAAGAAATTTAAAAGATCAGAACATTGCAAATTACCACTTTTTAAACTTTAAAGTCTTATAAGGATAAATACGTGACTAATAATCAATTGAATTTAAATTTTGTAATTTTTTTCTTTCTCTCCTTCGCCATAGTGCAATTGTAAATGATTAATATGATTTTAGTCTACAAACATATTTCTTAAGAATAAGTAAATAGAGTGGACACTAATAAAAAGTTTTCCCATTCCCCTCAACAGATATATGCTTGACCCAACATTGAAAATTGTGATTTCTATTTATAATATTTATTTCCTAAATTGTATTATATACAATTAGGTTCATTACTTGTATTTTTTTTCAATTAACATGTTGAAATATTATGTTTTTCTTACCATTCAAATGCTATGGCAATTATAATAAATTTAAAAGAACAAAACTTTGCAAATTTTCACCTTGTACAATTTAAAATCTTATAAGGATAAATGTGTTACTAATAATTCAATTGAATTTAAATTTTGTAATTTTTTTATTCGTCTCCCTTGCCATAGTGCAATTGGAAATGATTTATATGATTTTAGTTTACAAACATATTTCTTAAGAAAAAGTAAATGCAGTGGACAATAATAAAAAGTTTTCCCATTCCCCTCTACGGTTATATACTTGACCCAACATTGAAATTTGTGATTGTTATTTATAATATTCGTCCACTAAATTTTATTTTAAACAATTAAGCCCATTACTTGTATTTTGGTTGAATTAGCATGTTCAAATATTATGTTTTTCTTACCATTCAAATGCAATGGCATTTACAAAAAATTTAAAACATCAAAACATTGCAAATTTTAACTTTTTTGAAATTAACATCTTATAAGGACAAATGCATTACTAATAATCAATTGAATTTAAATTTTGTCATTTGTTTATTTGTCTCCTTTGCCATATTGCAATTGGAAATGATTTATATGATTTTACTTTACAAACATATTGCATAGGAAAAGGTAAATGAAGTGGACACTGATAAAAAGATTTCCTATTTCGCTTTACAGATATATGCTTGACCCAACGTTGAAATTTGTGATTGCAATTTATAATATTCATCCACTAAATTGTATTTTATACAATTAGGTTCATTACTTGTATTTTTCTTCAATTAACATGTTCAAATATTATGTTTTTCTTACCATTCAAATGTAACGACATTTACAGTAAATTTAAAAGATCAAAACTTTGCAAATTTTCACTTTTTCGAATTTAAAGTCTTATAAGGATAAATGCGTTACTAATAATCCAATTGAATTTAAATTTTGTAATTTTTTTATTTGTCTCTTTTGTCATAGTGCAATTAAAAATGATTTATATGATTTTAGTCTACAAACATATTTCTTAAGAAAAAGTAAATGCAATGGACACTAATAAAAAGTTTTCTCGTTCCCCTCTACTGATTTATGCCTAACCCAACATTGAAATTTGTGATTGCTATTTGTAATATTCATCAACTAAATTGTATTTTATACAATTAGATTCATTACTTGTATTTTTTTTTTAATTAACATATTCAAATATTATGTTTTTCTTACCATTCAAATGCAACGGCATTTACAATAAATTCAAAAGATTAAAACTTTGCAAATTTTCACTTTTTAGAATTTAAAGTCTTATAATGATAAATGCATTACTGATAATAAATTCAATTTAAAATTTGTAATTTTTTTATTTGTCTCTTTTGTCATAGTGCAATTAAAAATGATTTATATGATTTTAGTCTACAAACATATTTCTTAATATAAAGTAAATGCAGTGGACACTAATAAAAAGTTTTCCTAGTCCCCTCTATAGATATATCCTTGACCCAACATTGAAATTTGTGATTGCTATTTATAATATTCATCCATTAAATTGTATTTTATACAATTAAGTCCATTACTTGTATTTTTTTTTTCAAATAATATGTTAAAATATTATATTTTTCTTACCATTCAAATGCAATGGTGTTTACAATAAATTTAAAAGATCTAAACTTTGCAAATTTTCACTTTTTAGAATTTAAAGTCTTATAAGGATAAATGCGTTACTAATAATCAATTGAATTTAAATTTTGTAATTTTTTTATTTGTCTCCCTTGTCATAGCGTAATTGGAAATGATTTATATGATTTTAGTTTAGAAACATATTTCTGAAGAAGTAGTAAATGCAGTTGATTGTAATAAAAATTCCATTCCCTTCTATAAATATATGCTTGACCCAATATTGAAATTTGTGATTGCTATTTATAATATTCATGCACTAAATTGTATTTTATACAATTAAGTTCATTATTTGTAATTTTTTTCAATTAACATGTTGAAATATTATATTTTTCTCATCGTTCAAATGCAATGACATTTACAATAAATTTAACAGATCAAAACATTGCAACTTTTTACTTTTTTGAATTTAACGTCATATAAGGACAAATGAGTTACTAAAAATGAATTGAATTTAAATTTTGAAAATTTTTTTTGTCTCCTTTGCCATATTGCAAATGGAAATGATTTATATCATTTTAGCTTACAAACATATTTCTGAAGAAAAAGTAAATGAAGTGGACGCTAATACAAAGTTTTCCCATTCCCCTTTACAGATATATGTTTGACCCAACATTAAAATTTGTGATTGCAATTTATAATATTCATCCACTAAATTGTGTTTTATACAATTAAGTCAATTATTTGTAATTTTTTGATAAGAGTTTGAACCCTAACTCCACCACAAAAGCTAGCTCAAGAATGGAGGGTTGATCCAACCCTTATAAACAACCCAAAGACCCTCTCAGGAACTGATGTGGGACACATCATTTTTTTCAATTAACATGTTCAAATATTATGTTTTTCTTACCATTCAAATGTAATGGCATTTACAATAAATTTAAATGATGAAAGCTTCGCACATTTTAACTTTTTAGAATTTAAAGTTTTACAAGGATAAATGCGTTACTAATATTCAGTTGCATTTAAATTTTGTAATTTTTTTATTTCTCTCCTTTGCCCTAGTGCAATTGGAAATGATTTATATGATTTTAATCTACAAACATATTTCTTATGAAAAGGTAACTATAGTGGATACTAATAAAAAGTTTACCCATTCCTCTCTACTTATATATGCTTGACCCAACATTGACATTTGTGATTCCTATTTATAATATTTATCCACTAAATTGTATTTTATACAATTAAGTCCATTACTTGTATTTTTTTTTAGTTCACATGTTCAAATTTTATGTTTTTCTTTCCATTCAAATGCAATGACATTTACAATAAATTTAAAAGATCAAAACTTTGCAAATTCTCACCTTTTAGAATTTAATTTTTAGAATTTAAAGTCTTATAAGGATAAATACATTACTAATAATAAATTCAATTTAAAATATGTAATTTTGTTATGTGTCTCCCTTGCCATAGTGCAATTGGAAATGATTTATATGATTTTAGTTCACAAACAAATTTCTTAAGAAAAAGTAAATGAAGTGGACACTAACAAAAAGTTTTCCTATTCCCCTTTACAGATATATGTCTGACCCAACATTAAAATTTGTGATTGTTATTTATAATATTCATCCACTAAATTGTATTTTATAAAATTAGATTTATTACTCGTGCTTTTTTTTAATTAACATGTTCAAATATTATATTTTTTGTACCATTCAAATGCAATGACATTTACAATAAATTTAAAAGATCAAAACTTTGCAAATTTTCACTTTTTAGAATTTAAATTCTTATAAGTATAAATGCGTTACTAATAATAAATTCAATTCAAAATTTGTAATTTTTTTATTTGTCTCCTTTGCCATAGTGCAATTGGAAATGATGTATATAATTTTGTACAGAAACATATTTCTTATGAAAAACTAAATGTAGTAGACACTAATAAAAAGTTTTCCCATTCCCCTCTACTTATATATGCTTGACCCAACATTTAAATTTGTGATTGTTATTTATAATACTCATCCAGTATATTGTATTTTATATAATTTGTTTCATTACTTGTATTTTCTTTTTCAATTAACATGTTCAAATATTATGATTTTCTTACCATTCAAATGCAATTGCATTTACAATAAATTTAAAAGATCAAAACTTTGCAAATTTTCACTTTTTAGAATATAAAGTCTTACAAGGATAAAAGTGTTACTAATACTTAGTTGCATTTAAATTTTGTAATTTTTTTATTTGTCTCCTTTGCCATAGTGTAATTGGATATGATTTATATGATTTTGGTATAGAAACATATTTCTTATGAAAAAGTAAATGCAGTGGACACTAATAAAAAGTCTTCTCATTCCCTTCTACTTATATATGTTTGACCCAACATTGAAATTTGCGATTGCTATTTATAATTTTCATCTACTATAATGTATTTTATACAATTAGATTCATTACTTGTATTTTTTTCAATTAACATGTTCAAATATGTTTTTCTTACCATTCAAATGCAATGGCATTTGCAATAAAGTTAAAAGATCAAAACTATGTAAATTTTCACTCTGTAGAATTTAAAATCTTATAAGGATAAATGAGTTACTAATAATAAATTCAATTTAAAATTTGTAATTTTCTTATTTGTCTCCCTTGCCATAGTGCAATTGCAAATGACTTAGATGATTTTAGTTTACAAACATATTTCTTAAGAAAAAGTAAATGCATTGAACACTAATAAAAAGTTTTCCCATTCCCCTCAACAAATATATTCTTGTCCCAACATTGAAATTTGTGATTGCTATTTATAATATTCATCTATTAAATTTTATTTTACACAATTAGGTCCAGTACTTGTATCTTTGTTCAATTAAAATATTGAAATATTATATTTTTCTTACCATTTAAATACAACGACATTTACAATAAATTTAAAAGATCAAAACATTGCAAATTTTCACTTTTTAAAATTTAAAGACTTATAAAGATAAATGCATTACTAATAATCAATTGAATTTAAATTTTGTAAGTTTTTTATTTGTCTCCATTGCCATAGTGCAATTAGAAATGATTTATATGATTTTAGTCAACAAACATATTTCTTAAGAAAAAGAAAATGCAATGGGCACTAATAAAAAGTTTTCCCATTCCCTTTTACAAATATATGCCTGACCTAACATTGAAATTTGTGACTGCTATTTATAATATTCATCCATTAAATTTTATTTTATACAATTAGATTCATTACTCGTATTTTTTTTAATTAACATGTTCAAATATTATGTTTTTTTTTTACCATTTAAATGCAATGACATTTACAATAAATTTAAAAGATCAAAACTTTGCAAATTTCACTTTTTAGAATTTAAAATCTTATAAGGATAAATGTGTTACTAATAATAAGTTCAATTTAAAATTTGTAATTTTTTTTATCTGTCTCTCTTGCGATAGTGCAATTGGAAATGATTTATATGAGTTTAGTTTACAAACATATTTCCTAACAAAAAGAAAATGCAGTGGACACTAATAAAAAGTTTTCCTATTCCCCTCTATTGATATATGATTGACCCAACATCGAAATTTGTGATTGGTATTTATAATATTCATCCACTAAATTGTATTTTATACAATTAGGCTCATTACTTGTATTTTTTTTTTTCAACTAACATATTCAAATATTATGTTTTTCTTACCATTCAAATGCAATGACATTTACAATAAATTTAAAAGCTCAAAACTTTGCAAATTTTCACATTTTAGAATTTAAAGTCTTATAAGGATAAATGCATTACTAATAATCCAATTGAATTTAAATTTTGTAATATTTTTATTTGTCTCCTTTGTCATAGTGCAATTAGAAATGATTTATATCTTTTTAGTCTATAAACTTATTTCTTAAGAAAAAGTAAATACAGTAGAAACTACTAAAAAGTTTTCCCATTCCCCTCTACTTCTATATGCTTGACCTAACATTCAAATTTGTGATTACTATTTATAATATTCATCCACTAAATTGTACTTTGTACAATTAGGTTGATTACTTGTATTTTTTTTTCAATTAACTTGCTCAAATATTATGTTTTTTTTTATCATTCAAATGCAATGACATTTACAACAAATTTAAAAGATCAAAACCTTGCAAATTTTCACTTTTTAGAATTTAAAGTCTTACAAGGATAAATGCGTTATTAATACTCAGTTGTATTTAAATTTTGTAATTTTTTTATTTGTCCCCTTTGCCATAGTGCAATTGGATATGATTTATATGATTTTAGTATAGAAACATATTTCTTATGAAAAAGTAAATGAAGTGGACACTAAAAAAAAGTTTTCTCATTCCCCTCTAGTTATATACGCTTGACCCAACCTTGAAATTTGTTATTGCTATTTATAATTTTCATCCACTATTTTGCATTTTATACAATTAGGTTCATTACTTTTATTTCTTTTTTAATTAACATGTTCAAATATTATGCTTTTCTTACCATTCAATTGCAATGACATTTGTAATAAATTTAAAAGATCAAAACATTGCAAATTTTTACTCTTTAGAATTTAAAGTCATATAAGGATAAATGTGTTACTAATAATAAATTCAATTTTAAATTTGTAATTTTCTTTTTTGTCTCCCTTGCCATAGTGCAATTGGAAATAATTTATATGATTTTAGTTTACAAGCATATTTCTTAAGAAAAAGTAAATGCAGTGAACACAAATAAAAAGTTTTCTCATTCCCCTCAACAGATATATGCTTGTCCCAACATTGAAATTTGTGATTGCTATTTATAATATTTATCCACTAAATTGTATTTTATACAATTAAGTCCATTACTTGCATTTTTTTTTCAATTCACATGTTCAAATATTATGTTTTTCTTACCATTCAAATGTAATGGCATTTAAAATAAATTTAAAAATCAAAATAGTGCATAATTTCACTTTTTAGAATTTAAAGTCTTATAAGGATAAATGCTTTATTAATAATCAATGAAATTTAAATTTTGTAATTTTTTTATTTGTCTCATTTGCCATAATGCAATTTGAAATGGTTTATATGATTTTAGTTTACAAACATGTTACTTCAGAAAATGTAAATGCAGTGGACCCTAATAAAAAGTTTTCCCATTCCCCTCTATCGATATATGCTTGACCCAACATTGAAATTTTTTATTGTTATTTATAATATTCATCCACTAAATTGTATTTTATACAATTATGTTCATTTTTTGTATTTTTCTTCAATTAACATGTTCAAATATTATGTTTCTCTTACCATTCAAATGCAATCGCATTTACAACAAATTAAAAAGATCAAAACTTTGCAAATTTTCACTCTTTAGAATTTAAAGTTTTATAAGGATAAATGCATTACTAATAATCAGTTGAATTTAAATTTTGTATTTTTTTAATTTGTCTCCTTTGCCATAGTGCAATGAGAAATGATTTATATGATTTTAGTTGACAAACATATTTCTTAAGAAAATGTAAATGCAGTGGACACTAATAAAAAGTTTTCCCAGTCCCCTCTATAGATATATGCCTAACTTAACATTGAAATTTGTGATTACTATTTACAATATTCATCCACTAAATTGTATTTTATACAATTAGATCCATTACTTGCTTTTTTTTTTTTTCAATTAACATGTTCAAATATTATGTTTTTCTTACCATTCAAATGCAATGACATTTACAATAAATTTAAATGATCAAAACTTTGCAAATTTTCACTTTTTAGAATTTAAAGTCTTATAAGGATAAATGTGTTACTAATGATAAATTCAATTTAAAATTTGTAATTTTTTTATTTATCTCCCTTGCCATAGTGCAATTGGAAATGATTAATATGAGTTTAGTTTACAAACATATTTCTTAGGAAAAAGTAAATGCAGTGGACACTAATAAAAAGTTTTCCCATTCCCCCCTACGAATATATACTTGACCCAACATTGAAATTTGTGATTGGTATTTATAATATTCATCCACTAAATTATATTTTATACAATTAGGTTCATTACTTGTATTTGTTTTCTACTAACATGTTCAAATATTATGTTTTTCCTACCATTCAAATGCAATGACGTTTAAAATAAATTTAAAAGATCAAAACATTGCAAATTTTCACTTTTTAGAATTTAAATTCTTAAAAGGATAAATGCGTTAGTAATAATCCAATTGAATTTAACTTTTGTAATTCTTTTACTTGTCTCCCTTATCATAGTGCAATTAGAAATGATATATATGATTTTAGTCTACAAACATATTTCTTAAGAAAAAGTAAATGAAGTGGACACTAATGAAAAGTTTTCCCATTCCCCTCTACAGATATATTCTTGTCCCAACATTGAAATTTGTGATTGCTATTTATTATATACATCCCCCAAATTGAATTTTATATATTTAAGTCCATTACTTGTTTTTTTTTTTTTCAATTAACATGTTCAAATATTATGTTTTTCTTACCATTCAAATGCAATGGTATTTACGACAAATTTAAAAGATCTAAACTTTGCAAATTTTCACTTTTTAGAATTTAAATTTTTATAAGAATAAATGTGTTATTGATAATCAATTAAATTTAAATTTTGTAATTTTTTATTTGTCTTGATTGTCATAATGCAATTGGAAATGATTTATATGATTTTAGTCTACAAACATATTTCTTAAGAAAAGGTAAATGCAGTGGACACTAATAAAATGTTTTCCCATTCCCCTCTATAGATATATGCTTAACCAAACATTGAAATTTGTGATTGCTATCTATAATATTCATCCACTAAATTGTTTTTTACACAATTAAGACCATTACTTGTATTTTTGTTCAATCAACATGTTCAAATATTAGGTTTTTCTTACCACTCAAATACAATGACATTTACAATAAATTTAAAAGATCAAAACTTTGCAAATTTTCACTCTTTAGAATTTAATGTCTTATAAGGATAAATGTGTTACTAATAATCCAAATGAATTTAAATTTTGTAATTTTTTTATTTATCTCCTTTGTCATAATGCAATTGGAAATATTTTATAAGATTTTAGTCTACAAACATATTTCTTAATAAAAAGTAAATGAAGTGAACACTAATAAAAACTTTTCCCATTCACCATTACATGTAGTTTCATTCAATTAACATGTTCAAATATTTTGTTTTTCTTACCATACAAATGCAATGACATTTCAAATAAATTTAAAAATCAAAACATTGCAATTTTTCGCTTTTTAGAATTTAAAGTCTTTTAAGGATAAATGCTTTATTAATAATTAATTGAATTTAAATTTTGTAATTTAAAACATTGCAATGTGAAATTATTTATATGATTTTAGTGTACAAACATATTTCTTAAGAAAAAGTAAATGCAGTGGACACTAATAAAAGATTTTCCCATTCTGCTCTACAGATATATGCTTGACCCAACATTGCTATTTATAATATTCATCCATTAAATTTTATTTTATACAATTAAGTCCATTATTTGTAATTTTTTTCAATTAACATGTTGAAATATTATGTTTTTCTTACCATTCAATTGCAATGACATTTACAATAAATTTAAAAGATCAAAACTTTGCAAATTTTCATTCTTTAGAATTTAAAGTCTTATAAGGATAAATGTGTTACTAATGATAAATTCAATTTTAAATTTGTAATTTTCTTTTTTCTCTCCCTTGCCATAGTGCAATTGGAAATGATTTATATGATTTTAGTTTACAAGCATATTTCTTAAGAAAAAGTAAATGCAGTGAACACTAAATTGGAATTTTCTTTTTTGTAATTTTCTTAAGAAAATTACAATTCCCCTCTATAGATATATGCTTGGCCTAACATTGAAATTTGTAATTGTTCCACTAAATTGTATTTTATACGATTAAATCCATTACATGTATTTTTTTTCAATTAACATGTTCAAATATTTTGTTTTTCTTGCCATTCAAATGCAATGGCATTTAAAATAAATTCTAAAATCAAAACATTCCAATTTTTCACAATTTAGAATTTAAACCTTTGTAAGGATAAATGTTATAGTAATAATCAATTAAATTTAAATTTTGTAATTTTTTTATTTGGCTCCTTTGCCATAATGCAATTTGAAATGATTTATATGATTTTAGTCTACAAACATATTTCTTAAGAAAAAGAAACTGCAGTGGACACTAATAAAAGGTTCTCCCATTCCCCTCTACAGAAATGTGCTTGAGCCAACATTGAAATATGTGGTTGCTATTTATAATATTCATTCACTAAATTGTATTTTATACAATTTAGTCCTTTACTTGTAATTTTGTTTTCAATTAACATGTTCAACTATTATGTTTTTCTTACCATTCAAATGCAATGGCATTTACAAAAAATATAAAAGATCAAAACCTTGCAAATTTTCACTCTTTCAAATTTAAAGCCTTATAAGGATAAATGCTTTACTAATAATCAATCGAATATAAATTTTGTAATTTTTTTATTTGTCTCATTTGCCATAATGCAATTTGAAATGATTTATATGATTTTAGTCTGTAAACATATTACTTATGAAAAGGTAAATGCAGCATATATTAATAAAAGGTTTTCCCATTCCCTTCTATAGATATATGCTTGACCTGACATTGAAATTTGTGATTGTTATTTACAATATTCATCCACTAAATTATATTTTATACGATTAAGTCCATTACATGTATTTTTTTTCAATTAACATGTTCAAATATTTTGTTTTTCTTGCCATTCAAATGCAATGGCATTTAAAATAAATGTAAAAATCAAAACATTCCAATTTTTCACATTTTAGAATTTAAAGTTTTATAAGGATAAATGTTATACTAATAATCAATTAAATTTGAATTTTGTAATTTTTTTATTTGTCTCCTTTGCCATAATGCAATTTGAAATGATTTATATGATTTTAGTCTACAAACATATTTCTTAAGAAAAAGTAACTACAGTGGACACTAATAAAAGGTTCTCCCATTCCCCTTTACAAAAATGTCCTTGAGCCAACATTGAAATTTGTGATTGCTATTTATAATATTTATCCACTAAATTGTATTTTATACAATTTGGTCCTTTACTTGTAATTTTTTTTTTCAATTAACATGTTCAAACATTATGTTTCTCTTACCATTCAAAAGCAATGGCATTTACAAAAATTATAAAAGATCAAAACCTTGCAAATTTTCACTTTGTCGAATTTAAAGCCTTATAAGGATAAATGCTTTACTAATAATCAATCGAATATAAATTTTGTAATTTTTTTATTTGTCTCCTTTGCCATAATTCAATTTCAAATGATTTATATGATTTTAGTTTACAAACATATTACTTAAGAAAATGTAAATGCAACATACATTAATAAAAGGTTTTCCCATTCCCTTCTACAAATATATGCTTGACCTAACATTGAAATTTGTGATTGTTATTTATAATATTCATCCACTAAATTGTATTTTATACGATTAAGTCCATTACATGTATTTTTTTTTTCAATTAACATGTTAAAATATTTTGTTTTTCATGCCATTCAAATGCAATGGCATTTAAAATAAATTTAAAAATCAAAACATTCCAATTTTTCACAATTTAGAATTTAAAACTTTGTAAGGATAAATGTTATAGTAATAATCAATTAAATTTGAATTTTGTAATTTTTTTATTTGTCTCCTTTGCCATAATGCAATTTGAAATGATTTATATGATTTTAGTCTACAAACATATTTCTTAAGAAAAAGTAACTACAGTGGACACTAATAAAAGGTTCTCCCATTCCCCTTTACAAAAATGTCCTTGAGCCAACATTGAAATTTGTGATTGCTATTTATAATATTCATCTACTAAATTGTATTTTATACAATTTGGTACTTGACTTGTAATTTTTTTTTTTCAATTGACATGTTCAAACATTATGTTTTTCTTACCATTCAAATGCAATGGCATTTACAAAAATTATAAAAGATCAAAACCTTGCAAATTTTCACTTTTTCTAATTTAAAGACTTATAAGGATAAATGCTTTACTAACAATCAATCGAATATAAATTTTGTAATTTTTTTATTTGTCTCCTTTGCCATAATTCAATTTCAAATGATTTATATGATTTTAATCTACAAACATATTACTTAAGAAAATGTAAATGCAGCATACATTAATAAAAGGTTTTCCCATTCCCTTCTACAGATATATGCTTGACCTAACATTGAAATTTGTGATTGTTATCTATAATATTCATTCATTAAATTGTATTTTATACAATTAAGTCCATTACTTGTATTTTTTTTCAATTAACATGTTCAAATATTTCGTTTTTCTTGCCATTTAAATCCAATGACATTTAAAATAAATTTAAAAATCAAAACATTCCAATTTTTTACAATTTATAATTTAAAGCTTTGTAAGGATAAATGCTATAGTAATAATCAATTAAATTTAAATTTTGTAATTTTTTTATTTGACTCCTTTGCCATAATGCAATTTGAAATGATTTATATAATTTTAGTCTATAAACATATTTCTTAAGAAAAAGCAACTATAGTGGACACTAATAAAATGTTCTCCCATTCCCCTCTACAGATATGTGCTTGAGCCAACATTAAAATTTGTAATTGCTATTTATAATATTCATCTACTAAATTGTATTTTATAAAATTTCGTCCTTTACTTGTATTTTTCTTGCCATTCAAATGCAATGGCATTTAAAATAATTTTAAAAATCAAAGCATTATAATTTTTCACATTTTAGAATTTAAAGCTTTATAAGGGTAAATGCTATAGTAATAATCAATTGAATTTAAATTTGTGTTTTTTTTATTTGTCTCCTTTGCCATAATGCAATTTGAAATGATTTATATGATTTTACTCTATAAACATATTTCTAAAGAAAAAGTAAATGCAATGGATATTAATAAAAAGTTTTCCCATTCGCCTCTACAGATATATGCTTGACCCAACATTGAAATTTGTAATTGCTATTTATAATATTTATGTACTAAATTGTATTTTATACAATTATGTACATTACATGTATTTTCTTTTCAATTAACTTGTTCAAATATTTTGTTTTTCTTACCATTTAAATGCAATGGCATTTAGAATAAATTTAAAAATCAAAACATTGCAATTTTTCACCTTTTAGAATTTAAAGTCTTATATGGATAAATGCTTTACTAATAATTAGTTGAATTTAAATTTTATAATTTTTTTATTTGTCTCCTCTGCCATAATGCAATTTGAAATGATTTATATGGTTTTAGTCTACGAACAGATTTCTTAAGAAAAAGTAAATGCAACGGACACTAATAAGGGGTTTTCCCATTCCCCTCTACAGATATATGCTTGACCAAACATTGAAATTTGTGATTGTTATTTATAATATTCATGCACTAAATTGTATTTTATACAATTAAGTCCATTACTTGTATTTTTTTTTCAATTAACATGTTTAAATATTTTGTTTTTCTTACCATTCAAATGCAATAGCATTTACAATAAATTGAAAAGATCAAAACTTGCAAATTTTCACTTTTAGAATTTAAAGTTTTATAAGGATATATGCGTTAATAATAATTAGTAGAATTTAAATTTTATAATTTTTTTTATTTGTCTCCTTAACCGTAGTGCGATTGGAAATAATTTATATGATTTTAGTCTGTAAACATATTTCTTAAGAAAAAGTAAATGCAGTGGATACTAATAAAAAGTTTTCTCATTCCCCTCTACAGATATGTGATTAACCCAACATTGAAATTTGTCATTGCTATTTATTATATTCGTCCACTAAATTGTATTTTATACAATTGGACTTATTACTTGTATTTTTTTTTTCAATTAAGATGTTCAAATATTATGTTTTTCTTATCATTCAAATGCAATGACATTTAAAACAAATTTCAAAATCAAAACATTGCACCTTTTCACTTTTTAGAATTTAAAGTCTTATAAGGATAAATGCTTTACTAATAATCAATTGAATTTAAATTTTGTAATATTTTTATTTGTCTCCTTTGACATAATGCAATTTGAAATGATTTATATAATTTTAGTCTACAAACATATTCCTTAAGAAAAAGTAAATGTAATGGACACTAATAAAAAGTTTTTTCATTCCCCTCTACAGATATATGCTTGTCCCAACATTGGAATTTGTGATTACTATTTATAATATTCATCTACTAAATTGTATTTTATACAATTAAGTCCATTACTTGCATTTTTTTTCAATTCACATGTTCAAATATTATGTTTTTCTTAACATTCAATTGCAATGGCATTTATAATAAATTTAAAAGATCAAAACTTTGCAAATTTTCACTCTTTAGAATTTAAAGTCTTATAAGGATAAATGCGTTACTAATAAGAAATTCAATTTAAAATTTGTAATGTTTTTTATTTGTCTCCCTTGCCATAGAGCAATTGGAAATGATTTATATGATTTTAGTTTACAAACATATTTCTTAAGGAAAAGTAAATGCAATGGACACAAATAAAAAGTTTTCCCATTCCGCTTTATAGATATATGCTTGAACCAACATTGAAATTTGTGATTGCTATTTATAATATTCATCCACTAAATTGTATTTTATACAATTAAGTCCATTATTTGTAATTTGTTTCAATTAACATGTTCAAATATTATGTTTTTTATACCATTCAAATGCAATGGCATAAAAAATAAATTGATAAGATCAAAACTTTGCAAATTTTCACTTTTTAGAATTTAAAATCTTATAAGGATTAATGCATTACTAATAATACAATTGAATTTTAATTTTGTAATTTTTTAATTTGTCTCGTTTGCCATAGTGCAATTTGAAATGATTTATATGATTTTAGTCTACAGACATATTTCTTAAGAAAAAGTAAATACTGTGGACACTAATAAAAAGTTTTCCCATTCCCCTCTACTTATAAATGCTTTACCCAACATGGAAATTTGTGATTGCTATTTATAATATTCATGCACTAAACTTTATTTTGCACAATTAAGCCCATTACTTGTTATTTTGTCCAATTAACATGTTCAAATATTATGTTTTTCTTACCATTCAAATGAAATTGCATTTGAATTTAAAGTCTTAGAAGGATAAATGTGTTACTAATAATCGAATTGAATTTAAATTTTATAATTTTTTTATTTGTCTCCTTTGCCATAGAGCAATTGGAAATGATTTATATGATTTTAGCATAGAAACATATTTCTTATGAAAACGTAAATGGAGTAGATACTAATAAAAAGTTTTCCCTTTCCCCTCTTCTTACCATTCAAATGCAATTGCATTTACAATAAATTTAAAGGATTAAAACTTTGCAAATTTTCACTTTTTAGAATTTAAAGTTTTATATGGATAAATGCGTTACTAATACACATTTGCATTTAAATTTTGTAATTTTTTTTATTTGTCTCCTTTGCCTTAGTGCAATTGGAAATGATTTATATCATTTTTATTTACAAACATATTTCTTAAGAAAAAGTAAATGCAATGGATACGAATAAAAAGTTTTCTCATTCCCCTTTACAGATATATGCTTGACCCAACATTGAAATTTGTGATTGGTATTTATAATATTCATCCACCAAATTGTATTTTATACAATTAGAATTTAAATTCCTATAAGGATAAATGCATTAGTAATAATCCAATTGAATTGAAATTTTGTAATTTTTTTATTTGTCTCCCTTGCCATAGTGCAATTAGAAATGATTTATATGATTTTAGTCTACAAACATATTTCTTAAGAAAAAGTAAATGAAGTGGGCACTAATAAAAAGTTTTCTCATTCCCTTCTACAGATATATTCCCATCCCAACATTGAAATTTGTTGTTTGCTATTTATAATATTCATCCACTAAATTGTATTTTATATAATTAAGTCCATTACTTGTATTTTTTTTTCCAATTAACATGTTCAAATATTATGTTTTTCTTACCATTCAAATGCAATGGCATTTACAATAAATTTTAAACATCAAAACATTGCAAATTTTCACTTTTTTGAAATTAACATCTTATAAGGACAAATGCGTTACAAATAACAATTGAATTTAAATTTTGTAATTTTTTTTATTTGTCTCCATTGTCATAGTGCAATTAGAAATGATTTATATGATTTTAGTCTACAAACATATTTCTTAAGAAAAAGTAAATGCAGTGGACACTAATATAAAGTTTTTTTATTCCCCTCTACTTCTATATGCTTGACCCAACATTGAAATTTGTGATTGCTATTTATAATATTCATCCCCTAAATTGTATTTTATAGAATTAAGTCCATTATTTGTAATTTTTTTAACTTAACATGTTCAAATATTATGTTTTTCTTACCATTCAATTGTAAGGGAATTTACAATAAATTTAAAAGATCAAAACTTTGCAAATTTTCACTTTTTAGAATTTAAAGTTAGATAAGGATAAATGTGTTACTAATAATAAATTCAATTTAAAATTTGTAACTTTTTTATTTGTCTCACTTGCCATAGTGCAATTCGAAATGATTTATATTTGAACATGCTAATTGAAAAAAAAAAAAATACAAGTAATAGATGTGATTGTATAAAATACAATTTAGTAGATGAATATTATAAATAACAATTAAAAATTTCAATATTGGGTCAAGCATATATCTGTAGAGGGGAATGGGAAAACGTTTTATTAGTGTCCACTGCATTTACTTTTTCTTAAGCAATATGTTTGTAAAATAAAATCATATAAATCATTTCCAATTGCACTATGGCATGAGAGACAAATAAAAAGATTACAAATTTTAAATTGAATTTATTATTAGTAACACATTTATCCTTATAAAACTTTAAATTCTAAAAAGTGAAAATTTGTAAGGTTTTGATATTTTAACTTTATTGTAAATGCCATTGCATTTGAATGATAAGAAAAACATAATATTTGAACATGCTAATTGAAAAAAAAATACAAGTAATGGACGTAATTGTATAAAATACAATTTAGTAGATGAATATTATAAATAACAATTACAAATTTCAATGTTGGGTCAATCATATATCTGTAGAGGGGAATGAGAAAACTTTTTATTAGTGTCCACTGCATTTACTTTTTCTGAAGCAATATGTTTGTAAACTAAAATCATATAAATCATTTCCAATTGCACTATGACATGAGAGACAGATAAAAAGATTACAAATTTTAAATTGAATTTATTATTAGTAACACATTTGTCCTTATAAAACTTTAAATTCTAAAAAGTGAAAATTTGCAAAGTTTTGATCTTTTAAATTTGTAGTAAATGCCATTGCAATTGAATAGTAAGAAAAACATAATATTTGAACATGTTAATTGAAAAAAATTACAAATAATGGTCTTATTTATAAAAAAACACAATTTAGTGGATGAATATTATAAATTGCAATCACAAATTTCAATGCTTGGTCAAGCATATATCTATAAAGGGGAATGGGAAAACTTTTTATTGGTGTCCACTGCATTTCCTTTTTCTTAGGAAATGCAATAGTACTTACAACCAATTTAAAAGATCTAAACTTTGCAAAATTTCACTTTTTAGAATTTAGAGTCTTATAATGATAAATGTGTTACTAATAACAAATTCAATTTAAAATTTGTAATCTTTTTATTTGTCTCTCATGCCATAATGCAATTGGAAATGATTTATATTAGTTTAGTTTACAAACATACTTCTTAAGAAAAAGTAAATGCAGTGGACACTAATAAAAGGTTTTCCCATTCCCCTCTATAGATATATGCTTGACCAAACATTGAAATTTGTGATCGCTATTTATAATATTGATCCACTAAATTTTATTTTACACAATTAAGTCCATTACTTGTATTTTTATTCAAATAACATGTTCAAATATTATGTTTTTCTTACCATTCAAATACAATGGCATTTACAATAAATTTAAAAGATAAAAACATTGCAAATTTTCACTTTTTTGATTTTAATGCCTTATAAGGATAAATGTGTTACTAATAATCCAATTGAATTTAAATTTTGTAATTTTTTTATTTGTCTCCTTGGCCATAGTGCAATTAGAAATGATTTATATGATTTTAGTCTATAGACATATTTCTTAAGAAAAAGTAAATGCAGTGAACATTAATAAAACGTTTTCCCATTCCCCTCTACTTATATATGCTTGACCCTACATTGAAATTTGTGATTGCTATTTATAATATTCATCCACTAAATTGTATTTTATACAATTAAGTCAATTATTTGTAATTTTTTTCAATTAACAAGTTCAAATATTATGTTTTTCTTACCATTCAATTGCAATGGCATTTATAATAAATTTAAATGATCTAAACTTTGCAACTTTTCACTTTTTAGAATTTAAAATCTTATAAGGATAAATGTGTTACTAATAACAAATTCATTTTAAAATTTGTAATTTTTCTATTTGTCTCCCTTGCCATAGTGCAATTGGAAATGATTTATATGAGTTTAGTTTACAAACATATTTCTTAAGAAAAAGTAAATGCAGTGGATACTAATAAAATGTTTTCTCATTCCCCTCTACAGATATATGCTTTACCAAACATTGAAATTTGTGATTGTTATTTATAATATTTGTCCACTAAATTTTGTTTTACGCAATTAAGTCCATTACTTGTCTTTTTGCTCAATTAACATGCTCAAATATTATGTTTTTCTTACCATTTAAATGAAATGACATTTACAATAAATTTAAAAGATCAAAACTTTGCAAATTTTCACTTTTTAGACTCTAATGTCTTATAAAGATAAATGCGTTACTAATAATCCAATTGAAATTAAATTTTGTAATTTTTTATTTGTCTCCTTTGTCATAGTGCAATTCGAAACAATTTATATGATTTTAGTTTACAAACATATTTCTTAAGAAAAGGTAAATGCAGTGTACTGTAATAAAAAGTTTTCCCATTCCCCTATACAAATATATGCTTGACCAAACATTGAAATTTGTGATTGTTATTTATAATATTCATCTACTAAATTGTATTTTAGACAGTTAAGTCCATTATTTATAATTTTGTTTTTCAATTAACATGTTCCAATATTATGTTTTTCTTACCATTCAAATGCAATGGCATTTACAATAAATTCAAAAGATCAAAACTTTGCAAATTTTCAATTTTTAGAATTTAATGTCTTATAAGGATAAATATGTTACTAATAATCAATTGAATTTAAATTTTGTAATTTTTTTATTTGTCTCCTTTGCCATAGTGCAATTGGAAATGATTTATATGATTTTAGTTTACAAACATATTTCGTAAGAAAACGTAAATGAAGTGGAGACTAATAAAAAGTTTTCCCATTCTCCCCTACAGATATATGCTCGACCGAAAATTGAAATTTGTCATTGCAATTCATAATATTCATCCACTAAATTGTGTTTTATTTAAAAAAAATCCATTATTTGTAATTTTTTTCAATTAACATGTTCAAATATTATGTTTTTCCTACCATTCAAATGCAATGGCATTTACAATAAATTTAAAAGATCAAAACTTTGCAAATTTGTGATTGCTATTGATAATATTCATCCACTATATTGTATTTTATACAATTAGGTTCATTACTTGTATATTTTTGTGTAATGGCATTTACAATAATTTTAAAAGATCAAAACTTTGCAAATTTTCACATTTTAGAATTTAAAGTCTTATAAGGATAAATGTGTTACTAATAATAAATTCAATTTAAAATTTGCAACCTTTTTATTTGTCTCCCTTGCCATAGTGTAATTGAAAATGATTTAGGTGATTTTAGTTTACAAACATATTTCTTAAGAAAAAGTAAATGTTGTGAACATTAATAAAAAGTTTTCCCATTTCCCTTAATAGTTATATTCTTGTCCCAACATTGAAATTTGAGATTGTTATTTATAATACCCATCCACCAAATTGTATTTTATACAATTAAGTCCATTACTTGTATTTTTTTTAATTAATATCTTTAAATATTATGTTTTTCTTACTATTCAAATGCAATAACATTTACAATAAATTTAAAAGATCAAAACATTGCAAATTTTCACTTTTTAGAATTTAAAGTCTTGTAAGGATAATGCCTTACTAATAATAAATTCAATTTAAAATTTGTATTCTTTTTATTTGTCTCCCTTGCCATAGTGCAATTGGAAATGATTTATATGAGTTTAGTTTGCAAACATATTTCTTAAGAAAAAGTAAATGCAGTTGATACTAATAAAAAGTTTTCTCATTCCCCTCTACATATATATGCTTGATCGAACATAGAAATTTGTAATTGGTATTTATAATATTCATCCACTAAATTATATTTTATTCAATGAGGTTCATTACTTGTATTTTTTATCAACTAACATATTCAAATATTATGTTTTTCTTACCATTCAAATGAAATGGCATTTACAATAAATTTAAAAGATCAAAACTTTGCAAATTTTCACTTTTTAGAAATTAAAGTCTTATAAGAATAAATGTGTTACTAATAATCCAATTGAATTTAAATTTTGTAGTTTTTTTATTTATCTCCTTTGCCATAGTGCAATTAGAAATGATTTATATGATTTTAGTCTACGAACATATTTCTTAAGAAAAAGTAAATGCAGTGGATATAAATAAAAAGTTTTCCCACTCCCATCTACAGATATATGCTTGACCCAACATTAAATTTGTGTTTGCTATTTATAATATTCATCCACAAAATTCTATTTTATACATTTAGGTTCATTACTTGTATTTTTTGTTCAATTAACATGTTTAAATATTATGTTTTTCTTACTATTCAAATGCAATGACATTTACAATAAATTTAAAAGATTAAAACTTTGCAAATTTTCACTTTTTAGAATTTAAAATCTTATAAGGATAAATGTGTTACAAATAATAAATTCAATTTAAAATTTGTAATTATTTTATTTGTCTCCCTTGTCATAGTACAATTGGAAATGATTTATATGACTTTAGTTTACAAACATATTTCTTAAGAAAAAGTAAATGTAGTGGACACTAATAGAAAGTTTTCCCACTCCCCTCTACAGATATCTGCTTGACCAAACATTGAAATTTGTAATTGCAATTTATAATATTCATCCACTAAATTGTATTTTATACAACTAGGTTCATTACTTGTATTTTTTTTTTTGAATTAACATGTTCAAATATTATGTTTTTCTTACCATTCAAATGCAATGACATTTACAATAAATTTAAAAGATCTAAACTTTGAAAATTTTCACTTTTTAGAATTTAAAATCTTATAAGTATAAATGTGTTGCTAATAATCAATTGAATTTAAATTTTGTAATTTTTTTTATTTGTCTCCTTTGCCCTAGTGCAATTGGAAATGATTTATATGAATTTTGTCTACAAACATATTTCTTAAGAAAAATTTAATGCAGTGGACACTAATAAAAAGATTTCCCATTCCCCTTTACAGATATATACTTGACCCAACATTGAAATTTGTGATTGTTATTTATAATATTCAACAACTAAATTCAATTTTATACAATTAAGTCCATCATTTGTAATCTTTTTCAATTAACATGTTCAAATATTATGTTTTTCATACCATTCAAATGCAGTGGCATTTACAACAAATTTAAAAGATCTAAACTTTGCAAATTTTTACTTTTTAGAATTTAAACACTTATAAGGATAAATGTGTTACTAACAATAAGTTGAATTTAAATTTTGTAATTTTTTTTAGTTGTCTCCTTTGTCATAATGCAATTTGAAATGATTTATATGATTTTAGTCTAAAAACATATTTCTGAAGAAAAAGTAAATATAGTAGACACTAATTAAAAGTTTTGCCATTCCCCTCTACAGATATATGCTTGACCCAACATTGACATTTGTGATTGCAATTTATAATATTCATCAACTAAATTGTGTTTTATACAATTAAGTCCATTATTTGTAATTGTTATCAATTAACATGTTCAAATATTATGTTTTTCTTACTATTCAAATGCAATGGCATTTACAATAAATTTAAAAGATCAAAACTTTGGAAATTTTCACTTTTTAGAATTTAAAGTTTTATAAGGATAAATGCTTTACTAAAACTATGTTGCATTTAAATTTTGTAATTTTTTTATTTGTCTTTTTTGCCATAGTGCAACTGGAAATGATTTATATGATTTTAGTCTACAAACATATCTCTTAAGAAGAAGTAAATGCAGTGAACACTAATAAAAAGTTTTCTCATCCCCCTTTACAGATATATGCTTGACCCAACATTGAAATTTGTGATTGTTATTTATAATATTCAACCACTAAATTATATTTTATACAATTAAGTCCATTATTTGTAATTTTTTTCAATTAAAATGTTCAAATTGTATGTTTTTCATACCATTCAAATGCAATGACATTTACAATAAATTTAAAAGATCAAAACATTGAAAATTTTCACTTTTTAGAATTTAAAGTCCTATAAGGATAAATGCATTAGTAATAATCAATTAAATTTAAATTTTGTAATTTTTTTATTTGTCTCCATTGTCATAGTGCGATTGGAAATGATTTATATGATTTTAGTCTACAAACATATTTCTTAAGAAAAGGTAAATGTAGTGGATACTAATAAAAAGTTTTTCCATTGCCCTCTACAGATATATGCTTGGTCCAATTTTGAAATTTATGATTGCTATTTATAATATTAATCCACTAAATTGTATTTTATACAATTATGTTCATTACTTGTATTTTTTTTTCCATTAACATATTCAAATGCTATGTTTTTCTTACCATTCAAATGCAATGGCATTTACACCAAATTTAAAAGATCTCGACTTTGCAAATTTTCACCTTTTCGTACAGATATATACTTGACCCAACATTAAAATTTGTGATTGTTGTTCAAAATATTCATGCAATAAATTGTATTTTATACAATTAAGTCCCTTATTTGTAATTTTTCTCAATTAACATGTTCAAATATTATGTTTTTTTTACATTCAAATTCAATGGCATTTACAATAAATTTAAATGATCAAAACATTGGAAGTTTTCACTTTTTAGAATTTAAAGTCTTACAAGTATAAATGCATTACTAATACTCAGTTGCATTTAAATTTTGTAATTTTTTTATTTTTCTCCTTTGCCATAGTGCAATCAGAAATAATTTATATGATTTTCATCTACAAACATATTTCTTAAGAAAAAGTAAATGCAATGGGGACTAATAAAATTTTTTCCCATTCCCCTTTACAGATACATGCTTGATCCAACATTGAAATTTGTGATTGCTATATATCATATTCATCCACTAAATAATATTTTATACAATTAGGTTCATTACTTGTTTTTTTTTTTTTCAATTTACTCATTAAAATATTATGTTTTTCTTACCATTCAAATGCAATGGCATTTAGAATAAATTTAAAAGATCAAAACTTTTCACATTTTCACTTTTTAGAATTTAAAGTCTTTTAAGGATATATGCATTAATAATAATCAGTTGAATTTAAATTTTCTAATTTTTTTTATTTGTCTCCATTACCATAGTACGATTGGAAATGATTTATATGATTTTAGTTTACAAACATATTTCTTAAGAAAAAGTAAATGGAGTGGACACTAATAAAAAGTTTTCCCATTCCCCACTAAAGATGTATGCTGAACTCAACATTGAAATTTATGATTGCTATTTATAGTATTCATCCATTAATTTGTATTTTATACAATTAAGTCCATTACTTGTTTTTTATTTCACTTAACATGTTCAAATGTTATATTTTTCTTAACATTCAAATGCAATGACATTTACAATAAATTGAAAAGATCATAACATTGCAAATTTCCACTTTTTAGAATTTGAAGTCTTATAAGGATATATGCGTCACTAATAATCAGTTGAATTTAAATTTTGTAATTTTTTTATTTGTCTCCTTTGCCATATTGCGATGGGAAATGATTTATATGATTTTAGTCTACAAACATATTTCTTAAGAAAAAGTAAATGAAGTGGACAATAATAAATATTTTTCCCATTCCCCTCTAAAGATGTATGCTTGATCCTACATTGAAATTTCTAATTGCTATTAATTATATTCATCCACTAAATTGTATTTTATACAATTGGGTTCATTACTTGTATTCTTTTTCAATTAACATGTTCAAATATTATATTTTTCCTACCATTCAAATGCAATGGCATTTACAAAAAATTTAAAAGATCAAAACTTTACAACTTTTCACATTTTAGAGTTTAAAGTCCTACAAGAATAAATGCATTAATTATATTCAATTGAATTTAAATTTTGTAATTTTTTTATTTGTCTCCTTTGACATAATGCAATTTGAAGTGATTTTCTATGATTTTAGACTACAAATAGATTTCCTAAGAAAAAGTAAATGCAGTGGACACTAATAGAAACATTTCCCATTCCCCTCTACAAATATATGCTTGACACAACATTGAAATTTGTCATTGTTATTTATTATATTCATCGACTAAATTGTATTTTATACAACTGGGTTCGTTACTTGTACTTTTTTTCAATTAACATGTTCAAATATTATATTTTTCTTACCATTCAAATGCAATGGCATTTACAAAAAATTTAAAAGATCAAAACTTTGCAACTTTTCACTTTTTAGAGTTTAAAGTCCTACAAGAATAAATGCGTTAATTATATTCAATTGAATTTAAATTTTGTAATTTTTTTATTTGTCTCCTTTCACATAATGCAATTTGAAGTGATTTTCTATGATTTTAGACTACAAACAGATTTCCTAAGAAAAAGTAAATGTAGTGGACACTAATAGAAACATTTCCCATTCCCCTCTACAAATATATGCTTGACCCAACATTGAAATTTGTCATTGTTATTTATTATATTCATCGACTAAATTGTATTTTATACAACTGGGTTCGTTACTTGTATTTTTTTCAATTAACATGTTCAAATATTATATTTTTCTTACCATTCAAATGCAATGGCATTTACAAAAAATTTAAAAGATCAAAACGTTGCAACTTTTCACTTTTTAGAGTTTAAAGTCCTACAAGAATAAATGCATTAATTATATTCAATTGAATTTAAATTTTGTAATTTTTTTATTTGTCTCCTTTGACATAATGCAATTTGAAATGATTTTCTATGATTTTAGACTACAAACAGATTTCTTGAGAAAAAGTAAATGCAGTGGACACTAATAGAAACATTTCCCACTCCCCTCTATAGATATATGCTTGAGCCAACATTGAAATTTGTGATTTCTATTTATTATATTCATCCACTAAATTGTATTTTATACAATTGGGTTCATTACTTGTATTTTTTTTAATTAACATGTTCAAATATTACATTTTTCTTACAATTCAGATGCAATGGCATTTACAAAAAATTTAAAAGATCAAAACTTTGCAAATTTTCACTCTTTAGAATTTAAAGTCTTATGACGATAAATGCTTTCCTAATAATCAATTGAATGTAAATTTTATAATTTTTTTATTTTTCTCCTTTGACATAAAGCAATTTGAAATGATTAATAGGATTTTAGTCTACAAACATATTTCTTAAGAAAAAATAAATGTAGTGGACACTAATTAAAAGCTTTCCCATTCCCCTCTACAAATATAAGCTTGACCCAACATTGAAATTTGTCATTGCTATTTATTATATTCATGAACTAAATTTTATTTAATACAATTGGGTTCATTACTTATATTTTTTTTTAATTAACATGTTCAAATATTATGTTTTTCTTACCATTCAAATGCAATGCCATTTACAAAAAATATAAATGATTAAAACCTTGCAAATTCTCACTTTTTAGAATTTAAAGTCTTATAAGAATAACTACGTTACTAATAATCAGTTAAATTTCAATTTTGTCATTTTCCTATTTCTCTCCTTTGCCATAATTCAATTAGATATTGTTTCTATGATTTTAGTCTACAAACAAATTTCTTAAGAAAAAGTAAATGCAGTGGACACTAATAAAAACTTTTCCCATTCCCCTCTACAAATTTATGCTTGACCCAACATTGAAATTTGTGATTGCTATTTGTTATATTCATCCACTAAATTGTATTTTTTTTTCAATTAACATGTTCAAATGTTATGTTTTTCTTACCATTCAAATGCAATTGCATTTATAATAAATTTAGAAGATCAAAAGTTTGCAAATTTTTAGTTTTTGGAATTTAAAGTCATATGAGGATAAATGTGTTACTAATAATCAGTTGAATTTAAATTTTGTAATTTTCTTTTTTGTCTCCTTCGCCATATTGCAATTGGATATGATTTATATGATTTTAGTCTACAAACAAGTTTCTTAAGAAAAAGTAAATGCAGTGGACAATAATAAAAGGTTTTCCCATTCCCCTCTACAGATATAAGGTTGACCCAACATTGAAATTTTGTATTGCTATTTATTATATTTATCCATTAAATTGTATTTTATACGATAAAGTCCATTACTTGTATTTTTTTTCAATTAACATGTTCAAATATTATGTTTTTCTTACCATTCAAATGCAATGACATTCACAATAAATTTAAAAGATCAAAACCTTCCAAATTTTCACTTTTTAGAATTTAAAGCCTTACAAGGATGAATGCGTTACTCGTAATCAGTTGAATTTAATTTTTGTAATTTTTTTTGTTTGTCCCCTTTGCCATAGTGCAATTGGATATGATTTATATAATTTTAGTCTACAAACAGATTTCGTAAGAAAAAGTAAATGCAATGGACACTAATAAAAAGTTTTCCCATTCCCCTCTATAGATATATGTTTGACCTAACATTGAAATTTGTGATTTCTATTTCTTATATTTATCCACTAAAATGTATTTTATTTAATTGGGTTTATTACTTGTATTTTATTTCAATTCACATGTTCAAATATTATGTTTTTCTTACCATTCAAATGCAATGACATTTACAATAACTTTAAAAGTTCAAAACCTTACAAATTTTCACTTTTTAAAATTTAAAGTCTAATATGGATAATTATGTTACAAATAATTAGTTGAATTTAAATTTTGTAATTTTCTTATTTGTCTCCTTTGCAATATTGCAATTGGATATGATTTATATGATTTTAGTCTACAAACAAATTTCTTAAGAAAAAGTAAATACAGTGGACACTAATAAAAAGTTTTCCCATCTACAGATATATGCTTGACCCAACATTGAAATTTGTGATTTCTATTTATTATATTTATCCACTAAATTGTATTTTTTACAATTGGGCTCATTACTTGTATTTTTTTTTTTCAATTAACATGTTTAAATACTATGTTTTTCTTACCATTTAAATGCAATGAAATTTACAATAAATTTAAAAGATCAAAACTTTCCAAATTTTCACTTTTAGAATTTAAAGTCTTATAAGCATGAATGCGTTACTCATAATCAGTTGAATTTAATTTTTATAATCATTTTTCTTTGTCCCCTTTGTCATAGTGCAATTGGATATGATTTATATACTTTTCGTCTACAAACAGATTTCTTAAAAAAAAATAAATGCAGTGACACTAATAAAAAGTTTTCCCATTCCCCCCTACAGATATATACTTGACCTAACATTGAAATTTGTGATTTCTATTTATTATATTCATCCACTAACTTGTATTTTATACAATTCGGTTCATTACTTGTATTTTTTTTTTCAATTAACATGTTCAAATATTATGTTTTTCTTACCATTCAAATGCAATGGCATTTACAAAAAATATAAAAGATCAAAACATAGCAAATTTTCACTTTTTAGAATTTAAAGTTTTATAAGGATAAATGCGTTACTAATAAACAATTGAATTTAAATTTTGTAATTTTTTTATTTGTCTCCTTTGACATAATGCAATTTGAAATGATTTATATCATTTTATTGTACAAACATATTACTTAAGAAAAAGTAAATGCGGTGGACACTAATAAAAAGTTTTCCCATTCCCCTTTACAGATATATGCTTGACCCAACAATGAAATTTGTGATTGCTATTTATTATATTCATCCATGAAATTGTATTTTGTATAATTAGGTTCCTTACTTGTATTTTTTTTTCAATTCACATGTTCAAATATTATGTTTTTCTTACCATTCAAATGCAATGGCATTTACAATAAATTTAAAAGATCAAAACTTTGCAAATTTTCACTTTTTAGAATTTAAAGTCTTATAAGGATAAATGCGTTACTCATAATCTATTGAATTTAAATTTTGTAATTTTTTTTGTTTGTCCCCTTTGCCATAGTGCAATTGCAAAATGATTCATATGATTTTAGTCTAGAAACATATTTCTTAACAAAATGTAAACGTAGTGGACACAAATAAAAAGTTTTTATCATTCCCCTCTAGAGATATATGCCTGACCCAACATTGAAAATTGTGATTGCTATTTATAATATTTATCCACTAAATTGTATTTTATACAATTAAGTTCTTTACTTGTATTTTTGTTCAATTAACATGTTCAAATACTATGCTTTTCTTACCATTCAAATGCAATGACATTTACAATAAATTTAAAAGTTCAAAATTTTGCAAATTTTCACCTTTTAGAATTTAAAGCTCTATAAGGATAAATACGCTACTAATAATCAGTCGAATTTATATTTTGTAATTTTCTTATTTGTCTCCTTTGACATAAAGCAATTGGAAATGATTTATAGGATTTTAGTCTACAAACATATTTCTTAAGAAAAAGTAACTACAGTGGACACTAATAAAAGGTTCTCCCATTCCCCTCTACAAATATGTGCTTGAGCCAACTTTGAAATTTGTGATTGCTATTTATAATATTCATCCACTAAATTGTATTTTATACAATTTGGTCCTTTACTTGTATTTTTTTTTTTTTCAATTAACATGTTCAAATATTATGTTTTTCTTACCATTCAAATGCAATGGCATTTATAAAAAATATAAAAGATCAAAACTTTGCAAATTCTCACTTTTTCGAATTTAAAGTCTTATAAGGATAAATGCTTTACTAATAATCAATCGAATATAAATTTTGTAATTTTTTTATTTGTCTCCTTTGCCATAATGCAATTTGAAATGATTTATATGATTTTAGTCTACCAACATATTTCTTAAGGAAAAGAAAATGCAATGGATACTAATAAAAAGTTTTCTCATTCGCCTCTACAGATATATGCTTCACCCAACATTGAAATTTGTGATTGCTATTTATAATATTTATGTACTAAATTGTATTTTATACAATTATGTACATTACGTGTATTTTTTTCAATTAACATGTTCAAATATTTTGTTTTTCTTACCATTTAAATGTAATGGCATTTAGAATAAATTTAAAAATCAAAACATTGCAATTTTTCACTTTTTAGAATTTAAAGTCTTATAAGGATAAATGCTTTACTAATAATTAATTGAATTTAAATTTTGTAATTTTTTTATTTGTCTCCTTTGCCATAATGCAATTTGAAATGATTTATATGATTTTAGTCTACAAACATATTTCTTAAGAAAAAGTAAATGCAACATACACTAATAAAAGGTTTTCCTATTCCCATCTACAGATATATACTTGACCTAACATTGAAATTTGTGATTGTTATTTATAATATTCATCCACTAAATTGTATTTTATACGATTAAGTCCATTACATGTATTTTTTTTTCAATTAACATGTTCAAATATTTTGTTTTTCTTGCCATTCAAATGCAATGGCATTTAAAATAAATTTAAAAATCAAAACATTGCAATTTTTCACATTTTAGAATTTAAAGCTTTATAAGGATAAATGTTATACTAATAATCAATTAAATTTAAATTTTGTAATCTTTTTATTTGTCTCCTTTGCCATAATGCAATTTGAAATGATTTATATGATTTTAGTCTACAAACATATTTCTTAAGAAAAAATAAATGCAATGGATACTAATAAAAAGTTTTCCCATTCGCCTCTATAGATATATGCTTGACGCAACATTACAATTTGTGATTGCTATTTATAATATGTACCTACTAAATTGTATTTTATATAATTAACTCCATTACATGTATTTTTTTCAATTAACATGTTCAAATATTTTTTTTTTCTTACCATTCAAATGCAATGGAATTTAAAATAAATTTAATAATCAAAACATTGCAATTTTTCACTTTTTAGAATTTAAAGCCTTATAAGGATAAATGTTTTACTAATAATCAATTGAATTTAAACTTTGTAATTTTTTTATTTGTCTCCTTTGTCATAATGCAATTTGAAATGATTTATATGATTTTAGCCTGCAAACATATTTCTTAAGAAAAAGTAAATGCAGCATACACTAATAAAAGGTTTTCGCATTCCCCTCTACAGATATACGCTTGACCTAACATTGAAATTTGTGATTGTTATTTATAATATTCATCTACTAAATTGTATTTTATAGGATTAAGTCCATTACATGTATTTTTTTTTTTCAATTAACATGTTCAAATATTTTGTTTTCTTGTCATTCAAATGTAATGGCATTTAAAATAAATTTAAAAATCAAAACATTGCAATTTTTCACTTTTTAGAATTTAAAGCTTTATAAGGATAAATGATATACTAATAATCAATTGAATTTAAATTTTGTAATTTTTTTATTTGTCTCCTTAGCCATAATGCAATTTGAAATGATTTATATGATTTTAGTTTACAAACATATTTTTTAAGAAAAAGTAAATGCAATGGATACTAATAAAACGTTTTCCCATTCACCTATACGGATATATGCTTGACCCAACATTAAAATTTGTGATTGCTATTTATAATATGTACCTACTAAATTGTATTTTATACAATTAACTCCATTACATGTATTCTTTTTAATTAACATGTTCAAATATTTTGTTTTTCATACCATTCAAATGCAATGGAATTTAAAATAAATTTAAAAATCAAAACATTGCAATTTTTCACTTTTTAGAATTTAAAGTCTTATAAGGATAAATGCTTTACTAATAATCAATTGAATTTAAATTTTATAATTTTTTTATTTGTCTCCTCTGCCATAATGCAATTTGAAATGATTTATATGATTTTTGTCTACAAACAGATTTCTTAAGAAAAAATAAATGCAGCGGACACTAATAAAAGGTTTTTCATTCCTCTTTACAGATATATGCTTGACCTAACACTGAAATTTCTTATTGTTATTTATAATATTCATCTACTAAATTGTATTTTATACGATTAAGTCCATTACTTGTATTTTTTTCAATTAACTTGTTTAAATATTATGTTTTTCTTACCATTCAAATGTAATAGCATTTACAATAAATTGAAAGTATCAAAACCTTGCAAATTTTCACTTTTAGAATTTAAAATCTTATAAGGATATATGCGTTAATAATAATCAATAGAATTTAAATTTCATAATTTTTGTATTTGTCTCCTGTCGCATAGTGCGATTGGAAATGATTTATATGATTTTAGTCTGCAAACATATTTCTCAAGAAAAGGTAAATGGAGTGGATACTAATAAAAAGTTTTCTCCTTCCCCTCTAGAAATATATGCTTGACCCAACATTGAAATTTGTCATTGCTATTTATTATATTCATCCATGAAATTGTATTTTATACAATTGGGTTCATTACATGTATTTTTTTTTTCAATTAACATGTTCAAATATTATATTTTTCTTACCATTCAAATGCAATGGCATTTAAAATAAATTTTAAAGTCAAAACATTGCAACTTTTCACTTTTTAGAATTTAAAGTCTTATAAGGATAAATGCTTTACTAATAATCAATTGAATTTAATTTTTGTAATTTTTTTATTTGTCTCTTGTGGCATAATGCAATTTGAAATGATTTATATAATTTTAGTCTACAAACATATTCCTTAGGAAAAAGTAAATGTAATGGACACTAATAAAAAGTTTTCTCATTCCCCTCTACAGATATATGCTTCACCTAACATTGAAATTTGTGATTGCTATTTGAAATATTCCTCCACTAAATTGTATTTTATACAATTAAGTCCATTATATGTATCTTTTTTCAATTAATATGTTCAAATATTACGTTTTTCCTATCATTCAAATGCAATGACATTTACAATAAATTTATAAGATCAAAACTTTGCAACTTTTCACTTTTTAGAATTTAAAGTCTTACAAGGATGAATGTGTTATTTATAATCTGTTGAATTTAAATTTTGCAATTTTTTTTGTTTCTCCCCTTTGCTATAGTGCAATTGGATATGATTTGTATAATTTTAGTCTACAAACAGATTTCTTAAGAAAAGGTAAATGTAGTGGACACTAATAAAAAGCTTTCCCATTCCCCTCTAGAGATATATACTTGTCCCAACATTGCAATTTGTGATTGCTATTTATTATATTTATCCACTAAATTGTATTTTATACAATTGGGCTCATTACTTGTATTTTTTTTTCAAATAACATGTTCAAATATTATGTTTTTCTTACCATTCAAATGCAATGACATTTACAAAAAATTTAAAAGATCAAAACTTTACAAATGTTCACCTTTTAGAATTTAAAGTCTTATAAGGATAAATGCATTACTTATAATCAATTGAATTTAAATTTTGTAATTTTTTTATTTGTCTCCATTGACATAATGCAATTTGAAATGATTTATAAGATTTTAGTCTACAAACATATTTCTTAAAAAAAAGTAAATGCAGTGAACACTTATAAAAGGTTTTCTCATTCACCCTCAACAGATATATGCTTGACCCAACATTGAAAATTGTGATTGCTATTGATTATGTTCATCCACTAAGTTGTATTTTATACAATTGGGTTCATTAAATTGTATTTTATACAATTGGGTTCATTACTTGTATTTTTTTTCAATTAACAAGTTGAAATATTATGTTTTTCTTACCATTCAAATGCAATGGCGTTTACAAAAAATTTAAAAGATCAAAGCATTGCAATTTTTCACTTTTTAGAATTTAAAGTCTTATAAGGATAAATACTTTACTAATAATCAATTGAATTTAAATTTTGCAATTTTTTTATTTGTCTCCTTTGCCATAAAGCAATTTGAAATGATTTATATGATTTTAGTCTACAAACATATTTCTTAAGAAAAAGTAAATGCAGTGGACACTAATAAAAGGATATCCTATTCCCCTTTACAGATATATGCTTGACTCAACATTGAAATTTGTGATTGCTATTTATTATATTCATCCACTAAATTGTATATTATACGATTAAGTCCATTACTTGTATTGTTTTTTCAAATATTATGTTTTTCTTATCATTCAAATGAAATGACATTTACAAAAAATATAAAAGATCAAAACTTTGTAAATTTTCACCTTTTCGAATTTAAAGTCTTATAAAGATAAATGCATTACTTATAATTAATAGAATTTAAATTTTGTAATTTTTTTATCTGTCTCCTTTGACAAAATGCAGTTCGAAATAATTTATATGATTTTAGCCTAGAAACACATTTCTGAAGAAAAAGTAAATGCAGTGGACACTAATAAAAAGTTTTCTCATTCCCCTTTACAGATATATGCTTGACCTAACATTGGAATTTGTGATTGCTATTTGTTATATTCATCCACTAAATTGTATTTTATACAATTGGGTTCATTACTTGTAGTTTTTCTCAATTAACATGTTCAAATGTTATGTTTTTCCTACCATTCAAATGCAATGGCATTTACAATAAATTTAAAAGATCAAAATATTGCAAATTTTCACTTTTTGGAATTTAAAATCTTATACGGATAAATACGTTACAAATAATCGGTTGAATTTAAATTTTCTAATTTTCTTTATGATTTTAATCTACAAACATATTTCGTAAGTGAAAGTAAATACAGTGGTCACTCATAAAAAATTTTCCCATTCCCTTCTACAAATATGTGCTTGACCCAACATTGAAATTTGTGATTGCTATTTATTATATTCATGCACTAAATTGTATCTTATATGATTAAGTACATTACTTGTATTTTTTTCAATTAACATGTTCAAATATTATGTTTTTCTTACCATTCAAATGCAATGACATTTACAAAAAATTTAAAAGCTCAAAACTTTGCAAATTTTCACTTTTTAGAATTTAAAGTCTTATAAGGATAAATGTGTTACTTATAATCAATTGAAGTTAAATTTTGTAATTTTTTTATTTGTCTCCTTAATGCAATTTGAAATGATTTTTATGATTTTAGTCTACAAACATATTTCTTAAGAAAAACTAAATGCAGTGGACACAAATAAAAAGTTTTACCATTCCTCTTTATAGATATATGCTTAATCCAACATTGAAATTTGTCATTGCTATTTATTATGTTCATCCTGTAAATTGTATTTTATACAATTAGGTTCATTACTTGTATTTTTTTTTTCAATTAACATGTTCAAATATTATGTTTTTCTTACCATTCAAATGCAATGGCATTTACAAAAAATTTAAAAGATCAAAACTTTGCAATTTTTCACTTTTTAGAATTTAAAGTCTTATAAGGATAAATGTTTTACTAATAATCAGTTGAATTTAAATTTTATAATTTTTTTATTTGTCTCCTTTGTCATAATGCAATTTGAAATGATTTATATGATTGTAGTCTACAAACATATTTCTTAAGAAAAAGTAAATGCAGTGGACACTAATAAAAAATTTTCCCATTCCCCTCTATAGGTATATGCTTGACCCAACATTGAAATTTGTGATTGCGATTAATTATCTTCAACAACTAAATTGCATTTTATATAATTGGGTTCACTACTGCTATTTTTTTTTTCAAGTAACATTTTCAAATATTATGTTTTTCTTACCATTCAAATGCAATGACATTCACAAAATATTTAAAAGATCAAAACTTTGTAAATTTTCACTTTTTAGAATTTAAAGTCTTATAAGGATAAATGTGTTACTTATAATGAATTGAATTTAAATTTTGTAATTTTTTTATTTGTCTCCTTTAGCATAATGTAATTTGAAATGATTTATATTATTTTAGTCTACAAACATGTTTCTTAAGAAAAAGTAAATGCAGTGGACACTAATAAAAAATTTTCCCATTCTCCTCTACAGATATATGCTTGATCCAACAATGAAATTTGTAATTGCTACTTGTTATATTCATCCACTAAATTGTATTTTATACAATTGGGTTCATTACTTGTATTTTTTTTTCAATTAACATGTTCAAATACTATGTTTTTCTTACCATTCAAATGCAATGACATTTACAATAAATTTAAAAGTTCAAAATTTTGCAAATTTTCACTTTTGAGAATTTAAAGTCTTATAAGGATAAATATGTTACTAATAATCAACTGAATTTAAATTTTGTAATTTTCTTTCTCGTCTCCTTTGCCATATTGCAATTAGATACGATTTGTAGGATTTTAGTCTACAAATAGATTTCTTATGAAAAAGTAAATGCAGTGGACTCTAATAAAAAGTTTTTGCATTCCCCTCTACAGATATATGCTTCACCCAACAATGAAATTTGTGATTGCAATTTATTATAGTCATCCACAAAATTGTATCTTATACGATTAAGTCCATTACTTGTATTTTTTTTTAATTAACATGTTCAAATATTATGTTTTTCTTACCATTCAAATGAAATGACATTTACAATAAATTTAAAAGATGAAAACCTTGCAAATTTTTACTTTTTAGAATTTAAAGTTCTATAAGGATAAATGCATTACTAATAATCAGTTGAATTTAAATTTTGTAATTTTTTTCTTTGTCTCCTTTGACATAATGCAATTTGAAATGATTTATATGATTTTAGTCTACAAACATATTTCTTAAGAAAAGTGAATGTAGTCGACACTAATAACAAGTTTTCCCATTCCCCTTTACATATATATGCTTGACTCAACATTGAAATTTATGATTGCTATTTATAATATTCGTCTACTAAATTGTATTTTATACAATTAAGTCCATTACAATTGAATTTAAAATTTCTAATTTTTTTATTTTCCTTTTTTGCCACTATTGAATTTGAAACGATTTATATGATTTTTGTCTACAAACATATTTCTTAAGAAAAGGTAAATGCAGTGGACACTAATAAAAAGTTTTCTCATTCCCCTCTATAGATATATGCTTGACCCAACATTAAAATTTGTGATTCCTATTTATAACATGCATCCACTAAATTGTATTTTATACAATCATGTCCATCACATGTATTTTTTTTCAATTAACATGTTTTTGGATTATGTTTTTCCTACCATTCAAATGTAATGGCATTTACAATACATTTAAAAGATCAACACATTGCAATTTTTCACTTTTTAGAAATTAAACTCTTATAAGGATAAATGCATTACTAATAATCAATATAATTTAAATTTTCTAATTTCTTTATTTGTCTCCTTTGCCACAGTGCAATACGAAATGATTTATATGATTTTAGTCAATTAACATATTTCTTAAGAAAAATTAAATGCAATGGAGACTAATAAAAAGTTTTCTCATTCCCCTTTACAGATATATGCATGACCCAACATTGAAATTTGTGGTTGCTATTTATAATATTCATCATCTAAATTGTATTTTATACAATTAAGTGCATTAGTTCTCTTTTTATTCAATTAAGATGTTCAAATATTATGTTTTTCTTACCATTCAAATGCAATGACATTTACAATAAATTTTAAAGATCAAAACATTGCAATTTTTCACTCTTTAGAATTTAATGTCTTATAAATGTAAATGCATTACTAATAATCAATTGAATTTAAATTTTTTTAATTTTTTTTTATTTCTCTCCTTTGCCACAGTGCAATTAGAAATGATTAATATGATTTTAGTCTACACACATATTTCTTAAGAAAAAGTGATTGCAGTCAACACTAATAAAAAGTTTTCCCATTCCCCTCTACAAATATATGCTTTACCCAACATTGAAATTTGTGATTGCTATTTATAATATTCATTTGCTAAATTGTATTTTATATAATTAACTCTATTACTTGTATTTTTTCTCAATTAAAATGTTCAAATATTGCATTTTTCTTGCCATTCAAATGCAATGGTATTTACAATAAATTTCAAAGATTAGAACATTGCAAATTTTCACTTTTTAGAATTAAAAGTCTTATAAGAATAAATTCATTACCAATAATCAGTTTAATTTAAATTTTGTAGTTTTTTTACTTGTCTCCTTTGCCACAAGGCAATTTAAAATGATTTATATAATTTTAGTCTAGGAAGATATTTCTTCAGAAAAAGTAAATGCAGTGGACACTAAAAAGAGTTTTCCCATTCCCCTTAATAGATATGTGCTTGACCCAACATTAAAATTTGTGATTGCTTTTTATAATGTCTATCCACCAAATTGTATTTTTTACAATTAAGTTCATTACTTGTATTTTTCTTCAATTAACATGTTCAAATATTATATTTTTCTTACCATTCAAATGCAATGGCATTTAAAATAAATGTAAAAATCAAAATATTGCAATTTTTCACTTTTTAGAATTTAAAGTCTTATAAGGATAAATGCATTTCTAATAATCAATTGAATTTAAATTTTCTACTTTTTTTTTATTTGCCTCCTTTTCCACAGTGCAATTGGAAGTGATTTATATCATCTTAGTTTACAAACATATTTCTTAAGAAAAATTAAATGCAGTAGACACTAATAAAAAGTTTTCTCATTCCCCTCTACAGATATATGTTTGACCCAACATAAAAATTTATGATTGCTATTTATAATATTTATCCACTAAATTGTATTTTATTCAATTAAGTCCATTACTTGTATTTGTTTTTCAATTAACATGTTCAAATTTTATGTTTTTCCTACCATTCAAATGCAATGGCATTTAAAAATCAAAACATTGTAATTTTTCACTTTTTAGAATGTAGAGTCTTATCAGGATAAATGCTTTGCTAATAATCAATTCAATTTAAATTTTGTAATTTTTTTATTTATCTACTTTGCCACAGTGTAATTTGAAATGATTTATATGATATTAGATTACAAACATATTTCTTAAGAAAAATTAAATGAAGTGGACACTAATAAAAAGTTTTCTCATCTCCCTCTACGGATATATGCTTGTCATAACATTGAAATTTGTAATTGCTATTTATAATATTCATCCACTAAATTGTATTTTATACAATTAAGTGCATTACTTGTATTGTTTTTCAATTAACATGTTCAAATATTATGTTTTTCCTACCATTCAAATGCAATGACATTTACAATAAATTTCGAAATCAAAACATTGCAATTTTCCACATTTTAGAATTTAAAGTTTGATAAGGATAAATGCATTACTAATAATCAATTGAATTTAAACTTTCTAATTTTTTTTATTTATCTCCTTTGCCACAGTGCAATAAGAAATGATTTATATGATTTGAGACTACAAACATATTTCTTAATAAAAATTAAATCCAGTGGACACTAATAAAAAGCTTTCCCATCCCCCTCTATGTATATATGCTTGTCCCAACATTGAAATTTGTGATTGCAATTTATAACATTCGTCCACTAAATTGTATTTTGTACAATTAAGTCCATTAGTTGTATTTTTTTTCAATTAACATGTTCAAATATTATGTTTTTCCTACTATTCAAATGTAATAGCATTTACTAATAATCAATTGAATTTAAGTTTTGAAATTCTTTTCTTTGTTTTGTTTGCCACAGTGCAATTTGAAATCATTTATATGATTTTAGTTTACAAACATATTTCTTAAGAAAAAATAAATGCAGTAGACACTAATAAAAGCTTTTCCCATTCCCCTCTACAGATATATGTTTGATACAACATTAAAATTTGTGATTGCTATTTATAATATTCATCCACTAAATTGCATTTTATACAATTAAGTGCATTACTTGTAATTTTTTTCAATTAACATGTTCAAATATTATGTTTTTCCTACTCTTCAAATTCAATGGCATTTACAATAAATTTAAAAGTCAAAACATTGCAAAGTTTCACTCTTAAGAATTTAAAATCTTATAGGGATTAATGCGTTACGAATAATCAGGTGAATTTGTATTTTGTAATTTTCTTATTTCTCTCCTTTGCCATAGTGCAATTGGAAATGATTTATATGATTTTAGTCTACAAACATATTTCTTAAGAAAAAGTGAATGCAGTCGATACTAATAACAAGTTTTCCCATTCCCCTCTACGCATATATGCTTGACCCAACATTGAAATTTGTGATTGCTATTTATAACATTCATCCATTAAATTGTATTTTATACAATTAAGTCCATTACTTGTATTTTTTTTTTCAATTAACATGTTCAAATATTATGTTTTTGCTACCATTCAAATGCAATGGCATTTACAATAAATTTAAAAATCAAAATATTGCAATGTTTCACTTTTAAGAATTTAAAATCTTATAAGGATTAATGTATTACTAATAATCAGTTGAATTTAAATTTTGAAATTCTTTTCTTTGTTTTGTTTGCCACAGTGCAATTTGAAATCATTTATATGATTTTAGTCTACAAACATTTTTCTTAAGAAAAAACAAATGCAGTAGACACTAATAAAAGGTTTTCCCATTCCCCTCTACAAATATATGTTTGACGCAACATTAAAATTTGTGATTTCTATTATTAATATTCATCCACAAAATTGTATTTTATACAATTAAGTCCATTACTTGTATTTTTTTCAATTAAAATGTTTAAATATTATGTTTGTCTTACCATTCAAATGCAATGACATTTACAATAAATTTAAAAATCAAAACATTGCAATGTTTCACTTTTAAGAATTAAAATCATATTGGGATTAATGCGTTACGAATAATCAGTTGAATTTAAATTTTGTAATTTTTTTATTTGTCTCCTTTGCCATAGTGCAATTGGAAATGATTTATATGATTTTAGTCTACAAATATATTGCTTAAGAAAAAGTGGATGCAATCGACACTAATAACAAGTTTTCCCATTCCCCTCTACGCATATATGCTTGACCCAACATTGAAATTTATGATTGCTATTTATAACATTGATCAACTAAATTTTATTTTATACAATTAAGTCCATTACTTGTATTTTTTTGTCAATTAACATGTTCAAATATTATGTTTTTCCTACCATTCAAATGCAATGGTATTTACAATAAATTTTAAAATCAAAACATTGCAATGTTTCACTTTTAAGAATTTAAAATCTTTTAGGGATTAATGCGTTACTAATAATCAGTTGAATTTAAATGTTGTAATTTTTTTATTTCTCTCCTTTGTCATAGTGCAATTGGAAATGATTTATATGATTTTAGTCTACAAAGATATTGCTTAAGAAAAACTGAATGCAGTCGACACTAATAACAAGTTTTCCCATTCCCCTCTACGCATATATGCTTGACCTAACATTGAAATTTGTGATTGTTATTTATAACATTCATCCACTAAATTGTATTTTATACATTTAAGTCCATTACTTGTATTTTATTTCAATTAACATGTTCAAATATTATGTTTTTCTTACCATTCAAATGCAATGGCATTTAAAATAATTTTTAAAATAAAAACATTGCAATTTTTCACTTTTTAAAATGTAAAGTCTTATAAGGATAAATACTTTGCTAAAAATCAATTTAATTTAAATTTTGTAATTTTTTTATTTGTCTTCTTTGGCACAGTGCAATTTGAAATGATTTATATTAATTTAGTCTATAAACATATTTCTTAAGAAAAAGTAAATGCAGTGGACACTAATAAAAGGTCTTCTCATTCCCCTTTACAGATATATGTTTGACCCAACATTAAAATTTGTGATTGTTATTTATAATATTCATCCACTAAATTATATTTTATACGATTAAGTGCATTACTTCTATTCTTTTTTCAATTAACTTGTCCAAATATTATGTTTTTCCTACCATTCAAATGTAATGGCATTTACAATAAATTTAATAAATCAAAACATTTCAATTTTCTTACTTTTTACAATTTAAAGTCTGATAAGGATGAATGGATTACTAATAATCAATTGAATTTAAATTTTCTAATTTTTTTATTTGTCTCCTTTGCCATAGTGTAATAAGAAATGATTTATATGATTTTAGACTACAAACATATTTTTTAAGAAAAATTAAATGCAATGGGCACTAATAAAAAGTTTTCCCATCCCCCTTTATAGATATATGCTTGTCCCAACATTGAAATTTGTGATTGCTATTTATAATATTCAACCATTATATTGTATTTTATACATTTAAGTCCATTACTTATATTTTTTTTTTTGCAATTAACATGTTCAAAAAATAGCAATCACAAATTTTAATGTTGGGTCAAGCATATATATGTAAAGAGGAATGGGAAGACTTTTTATTAATGTCGACTGCGTTTACTTTTTCTTAAGAAATATGTTTATAGACTAAATTAATATAAATCATTTCCAATTGCACTATGGCAAAGGAAACAAATCGAAAAAAATTACAAAATTTAAATTAAACTAATTATTAGTAACGCATTCATCCTTATAAGGCTTTAAATTCTAAAAAGTGAAAATATTATGTTTTTCCCACCATTCAAATGCAATGGCATTTACAACAAATTTGAAAACCAAAACATTGCAATTTTTCACTTTTTCGAATTTAAAATCTTATAAAAATAAATGCATTACTAATAATCAATTGAATTTAAATTTTGTAGTTATTTTCTTTGTCTTCTTTGCCGCAGTGCAATTTGAAATCATTTATATGATTTTAGTCTACAAATATATTTTTTAAGAAAAAGTAAATGCAGTAGACACTAATAAAACGTTTTCCCATTCCCCTCTGTAGATATATGTTTGACCGAACATTAAAATTTGTAATTGCTATTTATAATATTCATCCACTAAATTGTATTTTATACAATTACATCCATTACTTGTATTTTTTTTTTTCATTTAACATGTTCAAATATTATGTTTTTCCTACCATTCAAATGCAATGGCATTTACAATAAATTGAAAAATCAAAACATTGCAATTTTTCACTTTTTAAAATGTAAAGTCTTATAAGGATAAATACTTTGCTAAAAATCAATTTAATTTAAATTTTGTAATTTTTTTATTTGTCTTCTTTGGCACAGTGCAATTTGAAATGATTTATATTAATTTAGTCTATAAACATATTTCTTAAGAAAAAGTAAACGCAGTGGACACTAATAAAAGGTCTTCCCATTCCCTTTTACAGATATATGCTTGACCCAACATTAAAATTTGTGATTGCTATTTATAATATTCATCCACTAAATTGTATTTTATACGATTAAGTGCATTACTTCTATTTTTTTTTTCAATTAACTTTTCCAAATATTATGTTTTTCCTACCATTCAAATGCAATGGCATTTACAATAAATTTAATAAATCAAAACATTTCAATTTTTTTACTTTTTACAATTTAAAGTCTGATAAGAATGAATGCATTACTAATAATCAATTGAATTTAAATTTTCTAATTTTTTTATTTGTCTCCTTTGCCATAGTGTAATAAGAAATGATTTATATAATTTTAGACTACAAACATATTTCTTAAGAAAAATTAAATGCAATGGGCACTAATAAAAAGTTTTCTCATCCCCTTCTACAGATATATGCTTGTCCCAACATTGAAATTTGTGATTGCTATTTATAATATTCAACCACTATATTGTATTTTATACATTTAAGTCCATTACTTATATTTTTTTTTTTGCAATTAACATGTTCAAAAAATAGCAATCACAAATTTTAATGTTGGGTCAGGCACATATATGTAAAGAGGAATGGGAAGACTTTTTATTAATGTCCACTGTGTTTACTTTTTCTTAAGAAATATGTTTATAGACTAAATTAATATAAATCATTTCCAATTGCACTATGGAAAAGGAAACAAATAAAAAAAATTACAAAATTTAAATTAAACTAATTATTAGTAACGCATTCATCCTTATAAGGCTTTAAATTCTAAAAAGTGAAAATTTGGAACTTTTAAATTTATTCTAAATGCCATTGCATTTGAACAGTAAGAAAAACATAATATTTGAACATTTTAATTGAAAAAAAAATACAAGTAATGGACATAATTGTATAAAATAATATTCAGTGGATAAAATACAATTTAACGGATGAATATTATAAATAGCAATCATGAAATTTTATGTTGAGTCAAGCATATATCTGTAAAGAGGAATGGGAAGACCTTTTTTTAATATTCATCTGCTTTTCAATCACCTTCTTCTCCTTCTTCTGTTCAGTTGTAGCCCTTTATTGGTTGACTTTCTTTTCTTCATTTTTGTTTGCAACCCTAGGTTGCTTCTTTAAATCTTCTTTATTTTCAGCCTTCATTGTCCCTAGTTGATCAGTCTTTTCTTTCTAAGACTTAACCTTCTCTTTCAACTTCTGTGGCAAAGTCTCGTTATCTTTAGGCAGTGCTGCGCTTTCTCTTCATTCTTCTTTTCTCTTGCAAAGCTTGTTTCTCCTATCACTTCAAACTTCCGCAAGTTCTCTTCACTCTTTTTGAGTTGTTGCTGAAGTCTTAGCAACTCTATCTCCATTTCTTCAATTGTTGAAGTCCTTGAGCCAAGCTTCATAGTAAGGTCTTCACATATTTTGATCTGTTCTTCAAATCTTCTCTTCAAGTCAATATGTTCAGCCCTTATTTCATCCTTTTGACTTTTTGCTTCCTCAATCTTTGCTTCAACTTGTTTTATATGGGCCTCCAACCTTCTTATGGTTCTACCCCTTCTGATTATCTCCTTTGAAGCTGCTTCTAACTCAACTTCAAGATTTGGTTCTTCTTCATCAATCTCCTTTTCCTCTTCAGAGGTTGAACTACCACATCGAGCTGATGCCATAAAGGCATGCTCATCTGATGAGTCTACGTCTTCCTCCTCATCGGCTTCTTTTTTCTAGCTCACATAACTCTTAAATGAGCCTCTCTTCTTCTTCTATGGGTTAGCAGTCTTCTTGCTGGACTTCCTTGACTTGAATGATGGTCTTCTCCATTTTGAATTCTGCTCATCATCACCATCCTCATCTTCATCATCAAGTTTCACTTTGCACTGAGAAGCAAAGTGTCTAGTCTGTCCACAACGATAACATCTCAAGGACAACTGTCCTTTCCCCTTCTTAGACCCCTTTTTGAACTTCCTTGTGAAGTATGCCAACACTTCACCTTCACTTTCTTCCTCATCATCATCATCATCCTCACTGGATGATTCTTCCTTTTCTTTTATCTTCAAGTGTTTCATAGCTTTGAAAGCTACCTCTTTTGATACCTTTGACGTTGAGGAGCTCTTAGTTGACTTTATTCTCATCTCATATGCAATTAGATTGCACTGGAGATCATGTAGAGACATAGAATTGAGATCTCTACTCTCCTCTATGGCTGCCACCTTTGAGGCAAACTTCTCAGGCAGAATTCTCAGAATTTTCTTCACAATAGATGAGTCATTCTTGTTCTTCCCATGACTTCTAAGATCGTTTACAACATCAATAACCCTGGTGAAGAACTCTTGGGCTGTCTCATTTTTTCGCATTCTGAGAGATTCATATCTTTCCTTGAAAACTTGAAGCTTGGCCTCCTTCATTCTGCCATCACCTTCATAGACTTTCTGCAATCTGTCCCATATCTCCTTGGCAGATTTGCAGTCCATAACTTTAGCATATTCAGCATCTGTCAATGCTAAAATGGTCACATTTGAGGCCTTCCCATTTATCTCAAACTGTCTTAATTCCTCTGGAGTTGGATCTTTACCTTCTTCTGGAGGCTCAAAACCCTCCTATACAGATTTCACCACGTTCATGCTCATGGTTGCAAATACCACCTGCATTCTCACTCTCCACATATGGTAGTTGGTTCCATTGAAGATTGGAACCTTCTTGCTGTAAGTAGTGCTGGTGCTAGTACCAGCATCCATTCTCAGTATGTTAAACAAGTTAAAACTTCTGGAGCTCTTCAAACTAGTACACCAAGCTGTTTAGCTATATCCTGGTGAACTTGTGCTCTGATACCAATTGAAGTTTCCAACTTCACCCTAGGATCTACTAGTTTGTGATATTGAGAGGGGGGTGAATCAGTATCATCACAATTCGCAATTCGCAGGTAAGTGAACAACTTCAATTTCTTCTTAAAAGCGAACTCTTTCTTAGATTCGACTAAGGTAGATCTATTGCTACCTACTAATCACAATAGTTCCCAAAGTTATCTTTCAGACACCTTGCCTAAGAGACAATTCAGATGTTCTTATTTAGGTCTTTGTTAGGTTATGGGTTGGTTGATACTTTAGCTACGTTCACAACTCAATTCAAAACACAGAACGTAAAGCAGATTAAGGACACACGAGATTTACATGGTTCTGTCAATGTGACGTACATCCACGGTGGTAGGGGCTCTCCCTTACCAAGACTATCCACTATACTTGAGAATTCTAGTTACAATGGATGTCTTAATCTTCTGCTCCTTTCACTATTGCAATTACTAAGCAAGTACAATACAAAGAGTGTCACTTACTGTGTCTACCCTTCTTCTAACTTGTCTTGCATCTGTTGAATTGAAAGGCTGCTCCACTGCCGCTTAGAAGTTCACCGCAATGCTCTTTAACCTCTCTTGAAGAAATCTGGAAATACGTTGAGTTCTTTTTGATGCTTCGCCAAATTCCTTCTCTAGGTTGTCTCACACAGCTCCTGCTTTCACCGTCTCACGGTCTCACCCGTCTCCTATTTCACGGTCTTACTGTTTCACGGCCTGTCCTCACGCTTCTGGTCTGTCACGTCATTGCACGTTCTTGTCTCACGCCGTCTCCTGACGTACACCCACGTTTCTGGTCTGCCGTTTCACATCTCTTGGCCTGCCTCACGCTACTGGTTTTTCTGGTTCACGTCTCTTGGCCTGTCTCACGCTTCTGGTCTGCTGTCTTCTCTTCTGGGTGGTCTCACGGATACCAGGTTTGCTGTATTCTCTTCCGGGTGATCTCACAGATACCAGGTCTGCTGTCTTCTCTTCTGGGTGGTCTGTTTCTTATTTCTCCTCTTGCTGGTTGTGCATTTCAGGTTTCCTTGCAGGACATGTTTCTGGTTTCCTTGCAGGACGTGTTTCTGGCTTCCTTGCAGGAGGTTGCACATTCTAGTTTGCTCTCCCGATGGTGACGTTTCTGGTTTGCTTTCCCAGTGGTGTCGTTTCTGATCTCTTGTCGTTCTGCTCTCTTTTCGGCCGTCTCCTCTCGACCTCTGTTCTTCGTTTAGCCCCCCTTTCAGCCGTCTCCTTTTTTTCTCCTTTTTTTTGCCGATAATGGGGTTCCCTTTTGGTATATTATTTTCTCTTCTTTTTGGCCAGTTGTTGTAGGGTTGCTGTTTATTCAATTTTGTAGGCCCCCCTTTTTTGTTTTGTCTTCTAAGGCCTTTATATACTCTCTTTCATGAAACCCTAATAGGGCTTACGTGGTAGATTTACGTTCTTGCCCTTCCATGTGGCTTTACTTTCTTGTACACTTAATCCTAGTTGACAACAATTACAACCCATACAAGGCTGTGGGAACAACAATCTCCCCCTTTGTAATTGTTGGCAACACTCACAACAAAAATCATTATGCAGCAGTACTTCATAATCTTCTTAGAGTAATAATCCAGAAGTACATGGATTACAACTCCCCATAAATTGTATTTTATACAATTAAGTCCATTACTTGTATTCTTTTTCAATTAACATGTTCAAATATTATGTTTTTTTTACCATTCAAGAGCAATGGCATTTCTAATAAATTTAAAAGATCAAAACTTTGCAAATTTTCACTTTTTAGAATTTAAAATCTTATAAAGATAAATACATTACTAATAATCAATTGAATTTAAATCTTGTAATTTTTTTATTTGTCTCCTTTGTCATAGTGTAATTGGAAATGATTTATATGATTTTAGTCTACAAACATATTTCGTGAGAAAAAGTAAATGCAATGAACACAAATAAAAAGTTTTTCCATTCCTCTTTACAAATATATGTTTGGTCCAACACTGAAATTAATGATTGTTATTTATAATATTCATCCACTAAATTGTATTTTATATAATTAAGTCCATTACTTGTTTTCGTTTTTCAATTAACATGTTTAAATATTGTGTTTTTCTTACCATTCAAATGCAATGACATTTACAATAAATTTAAAAGATCAAAACTTTGCAAATTTTCACTTTTTTGAATTTAAAATCTTATAGGGGTAAATTCGTTACTAATAATCAGTTCAATTTAAAATTTGAAATTTTTTTAGTTGTCTCCTTTGCCACAGTGCAATTTCAAATGATTTATATAATTTTAGTGTACAAACATATTTCTTAAGAAAAAGTAAATGCAGTGGACACTAATAAAATGTTTTCCCATTCCCCTATATAGATATATGCTTTACCCAACATTGAAATTTGTCATTGCTATTTATAATGTCCATCCACTAAATTGTATTTTATACAATTAAGTCCATTACTTGAATTTTTCTTCAATTAACATGTCCAAATATTATACTTTTCCTACCAATCAAATGCAATGGAATTAACAAGAAATTTAAAAATCAAAACATTGCAATTTCTCACTTTTTAGAATTTAAAGTTTTATAAGGATAAATGCATTACAAATAATCACTTGAATTTAAATTTTTTAATTTTTTTATTTGTCTCCTTTGCCACATTGCAATTAGAAATGATTTATATAATTTTAGTCTACGAACATATTTCTTAAGAAAAAGTAAATGCAGTGGATAGTAATAAAAAGTTTTCCCATTCCCCTCTATAGATATATATTTGACCCAACATAGAAATTTGTGATTTTTATTTATAATATTCATCCACTAAAATATATTTTATACAATTAAGTGCATTACTTGTATTTTTTTTCATTTAACATTTTCAAATATTACCTTTTTCTTACAATTCAAATGCAATGACATTTACAATAAATTTAAAAGATCAAAACCTTGCAAATTTTCACTTTTTAGAATTTAAAGTCTTATAAGGATAAATTCGTTACTAATAATTAGTTTAATTTAAAATTTGCAATTTTTTTATTTGTCTCCTTTGTCATAGTGCAATTGGAAATGATTTATATGATTTTAATGTACAAACATATTTCTTAAGAAAAAGTGAATGGAGTCGACACTCATAAAAACTTTTCTCATTCCCCTCTACAAATATATGCTTGACCCAACAATGAAATTTGTGATTGCTATTTGTAATATTCATCCACTAAATTGTATTTTATACAATTAAGTCCATTACTTGTATTTCTTTTCAATTAACTTATTCAAATATTCTGTTTTAATTACCATTCAAATGCAATGGCATTTACAATAAATTTCAAAGATCAAAACATTGCAAATTTTCACTTTTTAAAATTTAAAGTCTTATAAGGATAAATTTATTACTAATAATCAGTTTAATTTAAAATTTGTAATTTTTTTATTTGTCTCCTTTGCCGCAGTGTAATTTGAAATGATTTATATAATTTTAGTTTACGAACATATTTCTTAAGAAAAAGAAAATTCAATGGACACTAATAAAAAAATTTTCCCATTCCCCTCTATAGATATATGGTTGACCCAACATTAAAATTTGTAATTGCTATTTATAATGTCCGTCCACTAAATTGTATCTTATACAATTAAGTTCATTACTTGTATTTTTCTTCAATTAACATGTTCAAATATTATGTTTTTTTTTTTACTGTTCAAATGCAATGACATTTACAATAAATTTAAAAGATCAAAACTTTGCAAATTTTAACTTTTTTGAATTTAAAATTTTATAAGGATAAATGCGTTACTAATAAACAATTTAATTTATATTTTGTAATTTTTTTATTTGTCTCCTTTGCCATAGTGCAATTGGAAATGATTTATATGATTTTAGTCTACAAACATATTTCTTAAGAAAAAGTGAATGCAGTTGACACTGATACAAAGTTTTCCCATTCCCCTCTACAAATATATGCTTGACACAACATTGAAATTTGTGATTGGTATTTATAATATTCATCCACTAAATTGTATTTTATACAATTAAGTCTATTACTTGTATTTTTTCTCCATTAACATGTTCAAATATTATGTTTTTCTTACCATTCAAATGCAATGGCATTTACAATAAATTTAAAGGATCAAAACTTTGCAAATTTTCACTTTTTAGAATTTAAAGTCTTAGAAGGATAAATCCTTTACTAATAATCAATTGAATTTAAATTTTCTAATTTTTTTATTTGTCTTGTTTGCCATAGTGCAATTGGAAATGATTTGTATGATTTTAATCTACAAACATATTTCATAAAAAAAAGAGAATGCAATTGACACTAATAAAAAGTTTTCTCATTCCACTCTACAAATATATGTTTGACCCAACATTGAAATTTGTGATTGCTATTTATAATATTCATCTACTAAATTGTATTTTATACAATTAAGTCCATTGCATGTATTTTTTTCAATTAACATGTTCAAATATTATGTTTTTCTTACCATTCAAATGCAATGGCATTTACAATAAATTTAAATGATCAAAACGTTGCAGGTTTTCACTTTTTAGAATTTAAAGTGTTATAAGGATAAATTTGTTACTAATAATCAGTTTAATTTAAATTTTGTAATTTTTTTATTTGTCTCCTTTGCCATAGTGCAATTGAAAATGATTTATATGATTTTAGTCTATGAACATATTTCTTAAGAAAAATTAAATGCAGTGGACACAACATTGAAATTTGTGATTGTTATTTATAATATTCATCCACTAAATTGTATTTTACAAAATTAAGTCCATTACTTGTATATTTTTTCAATTAACATGTTGAATGTTGAAATATTATGCTTTTCTTACCATTCAAATGCAATGGCATTTAAAATAAATTTAAAAATAAAAAGATTTGCAATTTGAAATGATTTAAATGATTTTAGTCTATAAACATATTTCTTAAGAAAAAGTAAATGTAGTGGACACTAATAAAAAGTTTTCCTATTCCTCTCTATAGATATATGTTTAACCCAACATTGAAATTTGTATTTGCTATTTATAATGTCCATCCACTAAATTGTATTTTATACAATTAAGTACATTACTAGTATTTTTTCTTCAATTAACGTGTTCAAATATTATATTTTTCCTATTATTCAAATGCAATGGCATTTATAATAAATTTAAAAATGAAAACATTGCAATTTTTTGCTTTTTAGAATTTAAAGTCTTATCAGGATAAATGCATTACTAATAATCAATTGAATTTAAATTTTCTAATTTTTTTATTTGTCTCCTTCACCATAGTGTAATTAGAAATGATTTATATGATTTTATCCTACAAACATATTTCTTAAGAAAAATTTAATGACACTAATAAAAAGTTTTCTCATTCCCCTCTACAGATATATGCTTGACCTAGCATTGAAATTTGTAGTTCCTATTTATAATATTCATTCATTAAATTGTATTTTGTACAATTAAGTCCATTACTTGTATTTTTTTTTTTCAACTAACATGTTCAAATATTGTGTTTTTCCTGCCATTCAAATGCAATGGCTTTTACAATAAATTTAAAAATCAAAACATTGTTATTTTTGACATTTTGCAATTTAAACTCTTAAAAGAATAAATACATTACTAATAATCAATTGAATGTAAATTTTATAATTTTTTTATCTGTCTTCTTTGTCTCAGTGAAATTTGAAATGATTTATATAATTTTAGTCTATGAACATATTTTTTCAGAAAAAGTAAATGTAGTGGACACTAATAAAAAGTTTTCCCATTACCCTCTAGGGATATATGTTTCACCCAACATTGAAATTTATGGTTGTTATTTATAATGTTCATCTACTAAATTGTATTTTATATAATTAAGTCCATTACTTGTATCTTTTTTCAATTAACATGTTCAAATATTCTGTTTTTCTTACCATTCAAATGCAATGGCATTTACAATAAATTTAAATGATCAAAACTTTGCAAATTTTCACTTTTTTCTATTTAAAATCTTATAAGGATAAATTCATTACTAATAATCAATTTAATTTAAATTTTGTAATTTTTTTTATTTGCCTCCTTTGCCATAATGCAAATGGAAAAGATTTATATGATTTTAGTTTACAAACAGATTTCTTAAGAAAAGGTAAATGCAGTGGACATTGATATAAAGTTTTCTCATTCCCCTCTAAAGATATATGCTTGACCTAATATTGAAATTTGTAATTGCTATTTATGATATTCATCTACTAAATTATATTTTAAACAATTTAGTCGATTGCTTGTATTTTTTTCAATTGACATATTCAAATATTGTGTTTTTCCTACCATTCAAATATAATGACTTTTACAGTAAATTTAAAAATCAAACATTGCTATTTTTGACATTTTACAATTTAAACTCTTATAAGTATAAATTCATTTCTAATAATCAATTGAATGTAAATTTTGTAATTTTGTTATCTATCTCCTTTACCGCAGTGCAATTTGAAATGATTTATATAATTTTAGTCAACGAACATATTTCTTTAGAAAAAGTAAATGTAGTGGATACTAATAAAAAGATTTTTGATTCCCCTCTAGAGATATATGCTTGACCCACCAATCAAACTTGTAATTGCTATTTATGATATTCATCCACTAAATTGTATGTTATACAATTAAGTCCATTACTAGTACTTTTTTACAATTAACATGTTCAAATATTATGTTTTTCTTACTATTCAAACGCAACAGCTTTTACAATAAATTTAAAAGATCAAAACTTTGCAGATTTTCACTTTTTAGAATTTGAAGTCTTATAAGGATAAATTCGATACAAATAATCAGTTTAATTGAAATTTTACAATTTTTTTATTTGTCTCCTCTGTCATAATGCAATTGGAAATGATTTATATAATTTTAATCTACAAACATATTTCTTAAGAAAAAGAGAATGCAGTCGATACTAATAAAAAGTTTTCTCATTCCCCTCTACAAATATATGCTTGAGACAACATTAAAATTTGCGATTGCTTTTTATAATATTGATCCACTCAATTTCATTTTATACAATTAAGTTCATTACTTATATTTTTTTTCAATTAACATGTTCAAATATTGTGTTTTTTATACCATGCAAAAGCAATGGCATTTACCACAAATTTAAATGATCAAAACTTTGCAAATTTTCACTTTTTAGAATTTCAAGTCTTAAAAGGATAAATTCGTTACTAATAATAAGTTTAATTTAAATTTTGTAATTTTTTTATTTGCCTTCTTTACCACAGTGCAATTTGAAATGATTTATATGATATTAGTCTACGAACATATTTCTTAGGAAAAAGAGAATGTTGTTGACACAAATAAAATGTTTTCCCATTCCTCTCTACAAATATATGCTTGACCCAACATTGAAATTTGTGATTGCTATTTATAACATTCATCCACTAAATTGTATTTTATACAATTAAGTCAATTACTTGCATTTTTTTTTTCAATTAACATGTTCAAATATTACGTTTTGCTTACCATTCAAATGCAATGGCATTCACAAAAAATTTAAAAGATCAAAACATAGCAAATTTTTACTTTTTAGAATTTAAAGTCATATAAGGATAAATGCGTTACTCAAAATTAATTAAATTAAGATTTTGTAAGTTCCTTTTTCTCTCTCTTGCGATGGTGCAATTGGAATTGATTTATATGATTTTAGTCTACGAACATGTTTCTTAAAAAAAAGTAAATGCAATGTACACTAATAAAAAGATTTCTCATTCTCCTCTACAAATAAATGTTTGACCCAACATTGAAATTTGTGATTGCTATTTATAATATTCATCTACTAAATTGTATTTTATACAATTAAGTCCATTAGTTGTATTCTTTTTTTTTCCACTAACATGTTCAAATATTATGTTTTTCTTAGCATTCAAATGCAATGGCATTTACAATAAATTTAAAAGATCAAAACTTTGCAAATTTTCACTTTTTAGAATTAAAAGTCTTATAAGGATAAATTCGTTACTAATAGTTAGTTTAATAGAAATTTTGCAATTTTCTTATTTGTCACCTCTACCATAATGCAATTGGAAATGATTTATATGATTTTAATGTACAAACATATTTCTTAAGAAAAAGAGAATGCAGTTGACACTAGTAAAAAGTTTTCCCATTCCCCTCTACAAATATATACTTGACCCAACATTGAAATTTGTGATTGCTATTTATAATATTCATTCACCAAATTGTATTTTATACAATTAAGTCCATTACTTATCTTTTTTTTCAATAAACATGTTCAAATATTATGTTTTTCTTACCATTCAAATGCAATGACATTCACAATAAATTTAAAAGATCAAAACATAGCAAATTTTCACTTTTTAGAATTTAAAGTCATATAAGGATAAATGTGTTACTCATAATCAATGAAATTAAAATTTTGTAATTTTTTTATTTCTCTCCCTTGCGATAGTGCAATTTGAAGTGATTTATATGATTTTATTCTACAAACATATTTCTTAAGAAAAAGTAAATGCAGTGGACACTAATAAAATGTTTTCCCATTGCCCTCTACAGATATATGCTTGACCCAACATTGAAATTTGTAATTACTATTATAATATTGATCCACTAAATTGCATTTTATACAATTAAGTCCATTACTGGTATTTTTTTTTTTTCAATTAACATGTTCAAATATTATGTTTTTCTTACCATTCAAATGAAATGGCATTCACAATAAATTTAAAAGATCAAAACATAGCAAATTTTTACTTTTTAGAATTTAAAGTCATATGATGATAAATGCGTTACTCATACTCAATTGAATCTAAATTTTGTAATATTTTTTATTTGTCTTTATTGCCACAGTGCAATTTGAAATGATTTAAATGATTTTATTTTAGAAACATATTCCTTAAGAAAAAGTAAATGTAGTAGACACTAATAAAAAGTTTTCCCATTGCCCTCTACAGATATATGTTTGGCCCAACATTGAAATTCGTGATTGCTATTTATAATATTGATCGACTAAATTGCATTTTATACAATTAAGTCCATTACTCATATTTTTTTTTCAATTAACATGTTCAAATATTATGTTTTTCTTACCATTCAAATGCAATGACATTCACAATAAATTTAAAAGATCAAAACATAGCAAATGTTTACTTTTTAGAATTCAAGGTCATATAAGGATAAACATGTTACTCATAATCAGTTGAATTAAAATTTTGTAAGTTTTTTTATTTCTCTCTCTTGCGATAGTGCAATTGGAATTGATTTATATGATTTTAGTCTACAAACATTATTATTAAGAAAAAGTAAATGCAGTGTACACTGTTAAAAAGTTTTCCCATTGCCCTCTACAGTTATATGCTTGACCCAACATTGAAATTTGTGATTGCTATTTATAATATTGATCCACTAAATTGCATTTTATACAATTAAGTCCATTACTTGTATTTTTTTCTTTTCAATTAAGATGTTCAAATATTTTGTTTTCCATACCATTCAAATGTAATGGTATGCACAATAAATTTAAATGATCAAAACTTTGCAAATTTTCACTTTTTAGAATTTAAAGTCTTATAAGGATAAATTCATTACTAATAATAAGTTTAATTTAAATTTTGTAATTTTTTTATTTGTCTCCATTACCATAGTGCAATTTGAAATGATTTATAAGATTTTAGTCGATAAATATATTTCTTAAGAAAAAGTAAATGCAGTGGACACTGATAAAAAGTTTTCTCATTCCCCTAGACAGATATATATGCTTGACCTAACATTGAAATTTGTAATTGCTTTTTATGATATTCATCCACCAAATTATATTTTATACAATCAAGTCCATTACTTGTATTTTTTTTTCAGTTAACATGTTCAAATTTTCTATTTTTCTTAACATTCAAATGCATTGGCATTTCAAATAATTTTAAAAGATCAAAACATTAAATTTTTTCTCTTTTTAGAATTTAAAGTTTTACAAGGATAAATGCATTGCTAATAATCAATTGAATTTAAATTTTGTAATTTTTTTATTTGCCTCCATTACCACAGTGCAATTTGAAATAACTTATATGATTTTAGTCGATAAACATATTTCTTAAGAAAAGTAAATGCAGTGGACACTGATAAAAAGTTTTCCCATTGCCCTCTACAGATATATGTTTGACCCAAAAATGAAATTTGTGATTGCTATTTATAATATTGATCCACTAAATTGCATTTTATACAATTAAGTCCATTACTTGTATTCTTTTTTCAAGTAAAATGATCAAATATTTTGTTTTTCATATCATTCAAATGCAATGGCATTTACAATAAATTTAAATGATCAAAACTTTTCAAATTTTCACTTTTTAGAATTTAAAGTTTTATAAGGATAAATTCGTTACTAATAATTAGTTTAATTGAAATTTTGTAATTTTTTTATTTGTCTTCTCTACCATAATGCAATTGGAAATGATTTTTCTTTTTTTAGTCTACAAACATATTTATTAAGAAAAAGAGAATGCAATCGACACTAATAAAAGTTTTCCCATTCCCCTCTACAAATATATACTTGACCCAACATTGAAAATTGTGATTGCTATTTATAATATTCATCCATTAAATTGTATTTTATACAATTAAGTCCATTACGAGTTTTTTTTTTTTTCAATTAACATGTTCAAATATTATGTTTTTCTTACCATTCAAATGCAATGGCATTCACAATAAATTTAAAAGATCAAAACATAGCACATTTTTACTTTTTATAATTTAAAGTCATATAGTGATAAATGTGTTACTTATACTCAATTGAATTTAAAATTTGTAATATTTTTATTTGTCTTCATTGCCACAATGCAATTTGAAATGATTTATATGATTTTAGTCTATAAACATATTTCTTAAGAAAAAGTAAATGCAGTGGACACTAATAAAATGTTTTTTCATTCCCCTATAAAGATATATGCTTGACCCAACATTGAAATTTGTGATTGCTATTTATAATATTCATCCACTAAATTGCATTTTATAAAATTAAGTCCATTACTTTTATTTTTCTTCAATTAAGATGTTCAAATATTCTGTTTTTCATTCTATTCAAATGCAATGGCATTTACAATAAATTTAAATGATCAAAACTTTGCAAATTTTCACTTTTTAGAATTTAAAGTCTTATAAAGATAAATTTGTTACTAATAATAAGTTTAATTCAAATTTTGTAATTTTTTTATTTGCCTTCTTTGCCACAGTGTAATTTCAAATGATTTATATGATTTTAGTTACGAACATATTTCTTAGGAAAAAGAGAATGTAGTCGACACTAATAAAAAGTTTTTCCATTCCCCTCTACAAATATATGCTTAACCCAACATTGAAATTTCTGTTTACTATTTATAATATTCATCTAGTAAATTGTATTTTATACAATTAAGTCCATTACTTGTATTTTTTTTTTCAATTAACATGTTCAAATATTCTGTTTTTCATACCATTCAAATGCAATGACGTTTACAATAAATTTAAATGATCAAAACTTTGCAAATTTTCACTTTTAGAATTTACAGTCTTATAAAGATAAATTCGTTATTAATAATAAATTTAATTTAAATTTTGTAATTTTTTTATTTGCTTTCTTTGCCACAGTGCAATTTCAAATGATTTATATGATTTTAGTCTATGAACATATTTCTTAGGAAAAAGAGAATGTAGTTGACACTAATAAAAAGTTTTCCCATTCCCCTCTACAAATATATGCTTGACCCAATAATGAAATTTGTGATTGCTATTTATAATATTCATCTAGTAAATTGTATTTTATACAATTAAATCCATTACTTGTATTTTTTTTCAATTAACATGTTTAGATATTCTGTTTTTCATACCATTCAAATGCAATGACATTTAAAATAAATTTAAATGATCAAAACTTTGCAAATTTTCATTTTTTAGAATTTAAAGTCTTATAAGGATAAATTTGTTACTAATAATCAGTTTAATTGAATTTTTGCAATTTTTTTATTTGTCTCCTCTGCCATAGTGCAATTGGAAATGATTTATATGATTTTAGTCTACAAACATATTTCTTCAGAAAAAAGGAATGTAGTTGACACTAATAAAAAGTTTTCCCATTCTCCTCTATAAATATGTGCATGACCCAATATTGAAATTTGTGATTGTTGTTTATAATATTCATCCACTAAATTGTATTTATACAATTTAGTCCATTACTCATATTTTTTTTAATTAACATGTTCAAATATTACGTTTTTCTTACCATTCAAATGCAATGACATTCACAATAATTTTAAAAAATCAAAACATAGCAGATTTTTACTTTTTAGAATTTAAAGTCATATAAGGATAACTGTGTTACTCATAATCAATTGAATTTAAAATTTGTAAGTTTTTTATTTCTCTCCTTTGCCATAATGCAATTGGAAATGATTTATATAATTTTAATCTACAAACATATTTCTTAAGAAAAACTTAATGCAATGTACACTGATAAAAAGTTTTCCCATTCCCTTCTACAGATATATGCTTGACCCAACATTGAAATTTGTGTTTGCTATTTATGATATTCATCCATTAAATTATATTTTATACAATTAAGTCCATTACTAGTATTTTTTTTCAATTAATATGTTCAAATATTATGTTTTTCTTACCATTCAAATGCAATGGCTATTACAATAACTTTAAAAGATCAATACTTTGCAAATTTTCACTTTTTAGAATTTAAAGTCTTATAAGGATAAATTCGTTACTAATAATCAGTTTAATTGAAATTTTGCAATTTTTTTATTTGTCTCCTCGGTCATAGAGCAATTGGAAATGATTTATGTGATTTTAGTCTACAAACATATTTCTTAGGAAAAAGAGAATGTAGTTGACACTAGTAAAAAGTTTTCCCATTCCCTCTACAAATATATGCTTGACCCAACATTGAAATTTATGATTGCTATTTATAATATTTTTCTAGTAAATTGTATTTTATACAATTAAGTCCATTACTTGTATTTTTTTTTTCAATTAACATGTTGAAATATTCTGTTTTTCATACCATTTAAATGCAATGACAATTACAATAAATTTAAATGATCAAAACTTTGTAAATTTTCACTTTTAGAATTTATAGTCTTATAAGGATAAATTTGTTATAAATAATAACTTTAATTTAAGTTTTGTAATTTTTTTATTTGCCTTCTTTGCCACAATGCAATTTGAAATGATTTATATGATTTTAGTCTATGAACATATTTCTTAGGAAAAAAAGAATGTAGTCGACAATAATAAAAAGTTTTCTCATTCCCCTCTACAAATATATGCTTGACCCAACATTCAAAATTTGTGATTGCTATTTATAATATTCATTTACTAAATGGTATTTTATACTATTAAGTCCATTACTTGTATTTTTTTTTCAATTAACATGTTAAACTATTATGCTTTTCTTACTATTCAAATGCAATGGCTTTTACAATAAATTTGAAAGATAAAAAATTTGCAAATTTTCACTTTTTAGAATTTAAAGTCTTATAAGGATATATTCATTACTAATAATAAGTTTAATTTAAATTTTTGAAATTTTTTTATTTGCCTTCTTTGCCACAATGCAATTTGAAATGATTTATATGATTTTAATCCACGAACATATTTCTTAGGAAAAAGAGAATGTAGTCGACACTAATAAAAAGTTTTCTCATTCCCCTCTACAAATATATGCTTGACCCAACATTGAAATTTGTGATTGTTATTTACAATATTCATCTAGTAAATTGTATTTTATACAATTAAGTCCATTACTCATATTTTTTTTCAATTAACATGTTCAAATATTATGTTTTTCTTACTATTCAAATGCAATGGCATTCACAATAAATTTAAAAATCAAAACATAGCAAATTTTTACTTTTTAGAATTTAAAGTCATATAAGGATAAATGCGTTACTTATAATCAATTGAATTTAAATTTTATAAGTTTTTTATTTCTCTCCTTTGTCAGAGTGCAATTGGAAATGATTTATATGATTTTAGTCTTCAAACATATTTTTTAAGAAAAAGTAAATGCAGTGGACACTGATAAAAAGTTTTCCCATTCCCCTCTATAGATATAAGCTTGACCCAACTTTGAAATTTGTGGTTGCTTTTTATCATATTCATCCACAAAATTGTATTTTATACAATTAAGTCCATTACTTGTATTTAGTTTTTTCAATTAACATGTTCAAATATTATGATTTTCTTACCATTCAAATGCAATGACATTTATAATAAATTTAAATGAACAAAACATTGCAATTTGTCACTTTTTAGAATTTAAAGTCTTACAAGGATAAATACAATATGAATAATCAATTGAATTTAAATTTCATAATTTTTTTATTTGTCTCCTTCGCCACAGTGCAATTTGAAATGATTTATATGATTTTAATCCACGAACATATTTCTTAAGAAAAAGTAAATGCAGTGGACACTAATAAAAATTTTTCCCATTACCCTCTGTAGATATAAGCTTGACCCAACATTGAAATTTGTGATTGCTATTGATAATATTCATCCACTAAATTGTATTTTATACAATTAAGTCCCTTACTTGTAGTTTTTTCAATTAACATGTTCAAATATTATGTTTTCCCTATCATTCAGATGCAATGACTTATACAATAAATTTGAAAATCACAACATTGCTATTTTTCACATTTTACAATTTAAACTCTTGTAAGGATAAAGACATTACTAATAATTAATTGAATGTAAATTTTGTAAGTTTTTTATTTGTCTCTTTTGCCGCAGACCAATTTGAAATGATTTGTATAATTTTAGTCTACGAACATATTTCTTCAGAAAAAGTAAATGCAGTGGACACTAATAAAAAGTTTTCTAATTCCCCTCTAGAGATATAAGTTTGATGCAACATTGAAATTTGTGATTGCTATTTATAATGTCCATCCACTAAATTGAATTTTATACAATTAAGTCTATTACTTGTATCCTTTTTCAATTAACATGTCCAAATATTCTATTTTTCTTACCATTCAAATGCAATGACATTTATAATAAATTTAAATGATTAGAACTTTGCAAATTTTCACTTTTTAGAATTTAAAGTCTTTTCAGGATAAATTCATTACTAATAATCAGTTTAATTTAAATTTTGTAATTTTTTTATTTGTCTCCTTTCCCATAGTGCAATTGGAAATGATTTATATGATTTTAGTGTACAAACAAATTTCTTAAGAAAATGTAAATGCATTGGGCACTGATAAAATGTTTTCCCATTCCCCCCTGCAAATATATGCTTGACCTAACATTGAAATTTGTAATTGTTATTTACGATATTCATCCATTAAATTGTATTTTATACGATTAAGTCCATTTCTTGTATTTTTTTTTTCAGTTAATATGTTCAAATTTTCTGTTTTTCTTACCATTCAAATACAATGGCATTTCCAATAATTTTAAAAGATCAAAACATTGCAATTTTTCACCTTTTAGAATTTAAAGTCTTATAAGGATAAATGCATTACGAATAATCAATTGAATTTAACTTTTGTAATTTTCTTATTTGTCTCCTTTGCCACAGTGCAATTTGAAATGATTTATATGATTTTAGTCTATAAACATATTTTTCAAGAAAAAGTAAATGCAGTGGACACTGATAAAAAGTTTTCCCATTCCCCCCAATAGATATATGCTTGAGTCAACATTGAAATTTGTGATTGCTATTTACGATATTCATCCACTAAATTGTATTTTATACAATTAAGTCCATTACTTATATTTTTTTCAATTAACATGTTCAAATATTATGTTTTTCTTACCAGTCAAATGTAATGACATTTAAAATAAATTTAAAAATCAAAACATTGCAATTTTTCACTTTTTAGCATGTAAAGTCTTATAAGGATAAATGCTTTACTAATAGTTAATTGAACTTAAATTCTCTAATTTTTTTATTTGTCTCCTTTGCCGCAGTGCAATTTGAAATAATTTATATGATTTTAGTCTATAAACATATTTCTTAAGAAAATGTAAATGCAGTGGACACTGATTAAAAGATTTCCCGTTCCCCCCTATAGATATATGCTTGACCTAACATTTTACCATTCCCCTCTACAGAGATATGTTTGACCCAACAATGAAATTTGTGATTGCTATTTATAATATTCATCAACTAAATTGTATTTTATACAATTAAGTCCATTACTTGTGTTTTTTTTTTTCCATTAACTTGTTCAAATATTATGTTTTTCTTACCATTCAAATGCAATGGCATTTACAATAAATTTAAAAGATGAAAACTTTGCAAATTTTCACTTTTTTGAATTTAAAGTCTTATAAGGATAAATGTGTTACTAATAATCAATTGAATTTAAATTTTGTAATTTTTTTTATTTGTCTCCTTCGTCATAGTGCAATTGGAAACAATTTGTATGATTTTAGTCTACAAACATATTTCTTAAGAAAAAGTAAATGCAGTGGACACAAATAAAATGTTTTCTCATTCCCCTTTACAGATATATGCTCAACCCAACATTGAAATTTGTGATTGTTAGTTATGATATTTAACCACTAAATTGTATTTTATTCAATTAAGTCCATTACTAGTATTTTTTTAATTATTATGTTCAAATATTATATTTTTCCTACCATTCAAATGTAATGGCATTTACAATAAAATTAAAAGATCAAAACTTTGCAAATTTTCAATTTTTAGAATTTAAAATCTGATAAGGATAAATTCGTTACTAATAATTAGTTTAATAGAAAGTTTGCAATTTTTTTATTTCTCTCCTCTGTCATAGTGCAATTAGAAATGATTTATATGATTTTAGTATTCAAACATATTTCTTAAGAAAAAGAGAATGCAGTTGACACTAATAAAAAATTTTCCCATTCCCCTCTGCAAATATATGCTTGAGCTAACATTCAAATTTGTGATTGCTAGTTATGATATTCATCTACTAAAATATATTTTATACAATGAAGTCCATTACTTGTATTTTTTTTTTTTCAATTGACATGTTCAATGGCATTTACAATAAATTTAAAAGATCAAAACTTTGCAAATTTTCACTTTTTAGAATTTAAAATCTTATAAGGATAAATTCGTTACTAATATTCAGTTTAATAGAAATTTTGCAATTTTCTTATTTCTTTCCTCTGTCATAGTGCAATTGGAAATGATTTATCTATTTTTAGTCTACAAACATATTTCTTAAGAAAAAGAGAATGCAATTGACACTAATAAAAAGTTTTCCCATTCCCCTCTACAAATATATGCTTGACACAACATTAAAATTTGAGATTACTATTTATAATATTCATCTACTAAATTGTATTTTACACAATTAAATCCATTACTTGTATTTTTTTTTCAATTAAAATGTTCAAATATTATGTTTTTCTTACCATTTAAATGCAATGGCATTTAAAATAAATTTGAAAATCAAAACATTGAAAATTTTCACTTTTTAGAATTTAAAGTCTTATAAGTATAAATGCATTACTAATAATCAATTGAATTTAAATTTTGTAATTTTTTTATTTGTCTCCTATGCCACAATGCAATTTGAAATGATTTATATAATTTTAGTCAACGAACATATTTCTTCAGAAAACGAAAATGCAGTGGACACTAATCAAAAGTTTTCCCATTCCCCTCTAGAAATATATGCTTGATCCAACATTGAAATTTGTGATTGCTATTTATAATATCTATCCACTAAATTGTATTTCATACAATTAAGTATATTACTTGTTTCTTTTTTCAATTAACATGTTCAAATATTCTGTTTTTCTTACCATTCAAATGCAATGACATTTACAATACATTTAAAAGATCGAAACTTTGCAAATTTTCACTTTTTAGAATTTAAAGACTTATAAGGATAAATTTGTTACTAATAATTAATTTAATTTAAATTTTGTAATTTGTTTATTTGTCTCATATGACACATTGCAATTGGAAATGATTTATATGATTTTAGTGTAACATCATATTTCTTAAGAAAAAGTAAATGAAGAGGACACTAATAAAAAGTTTTCCCATTCCCCCCTATAGATATATGCTTAAGCCAACATGGAAATTTGTAATTACTATTTGGAATATTCATCCACTAAATTATATTTTATACTATTAAGTCCATTACTAATATTTGTTTTCAATTAACATGTTCAAATATTATGTTTTTCTTACCATTCAAATGCAATGGCTTTTACAATAAATTTAAATGATCAAAATATTGTAAATTTTCACTTTTTAGAATTTAAAATTTTATAAGGATAAATTCGTTACTAATAATCAGTTTAATAGAAATTTTCCAATTTTTTTATTTCCCTCCTCTGCCATAGTACAATTGGAAATGATTTATATGATGTTAGTCGACAAACATATTTCTTAAGAAAAAGAGAATTCAGTAGACATTAATAAATAGTTGTCCCATTCCCCTCTATAAATATATGCTTGAGCTAACATTCAAGTTTGTGATTGCTAGTTATGATATTCATCTACTAAATTATATTTTATACAATTAAGTCCATTACTTGTATTTTTTTTCAATTGACATGTTCAAATATTATGTTTTTCCTACCATTCAAATGCAATGGCATTTACAATAAATTTAAAAGATCAAAACTTTGCAAATTTTCACTTTTTAGAATTTAAAATCTTATAAGGATAAATTTGTTACTAATATTCAGTTTAATAGAAATTTTGCAATTTTCTTGTTTCTCTCCTCTGCCATAGTGCAATTGGAAATGATTTATCTGTTTGTAGACTACAAACATATTTCTTAAGAAAAAGAGAATGCAATCGACACTAATAAAAAGTTTTCCCATTCTCCTTTACAAATATATGCTTGACACAACATTAAAATTGGAGATTGCTATTTATAATATTCATCCACTAAATTGTATTTTACACAATTAAGTAAATTACTTGTATTTTTTTTTCAATTAAAATGTTCAAATATTATGTTTTTCTTACCATTCGAATGCAATGACATTTAAAATAAATTTAAAAATCAAAACGTTGCAATTTTTCACTTTTTAGAATTTAAATTCTTATAAGTATAAATGCATTACTAATAATTAATTGAATTTAAATTTTGTAATTTTTTTATTTGTCTCCTTTGCTAGAGTGCAATTTGAAATGATTTATATAATTTTAGTCAACGGACATATTTCTTCAAAAAAAGTAAATGCAGTGGACACTAATCAAAAGTTTTCCCATTGCCCTCTAGAAATATATGCTTGACCCAACATTGAAATTTGTGATTGCTATTTATAATGTCTATCCACTAAATTGTATTTTATACAATTAAGTCTATTACTTGTTTCTTTTTTCAATTAACATGTTCAAATATTCTGTTTTTCTTACCATTCAAATGTAATGGCTTTTACAATAAATTTAAAAGATCAAAACTTTGCAAATTTTCACTTTTTAGAATTTAAAGTCTTATAACAATAAATTCGTTACTAATAATCAGTTTAATAGAAATTTTACAATTTTTTTATTTGTCTCCTCTGCCATAGTGCAATTGGAAATGATTTATATGATTTTAGACCACAAACATATTTCTTAATAAAAAGAGAATGTAGTCGACACTAAAAAAAAGTTTTCCCATTCCCCTCTATAGATATAAGGTTGACCCAACATTGAAATTTGTGATTGCTATTTATAATATTCATCCACTAAATTGTATTTTATACAATTAAGTCCATTACTTGTATTTTTTTTTTCAATTAACATGTTCAAATATTATGTTTTTCTTACCATTCAAATGCAATAGCATTCACAATAAATTTAAAAGATCAAAACATAGCAAATTTTTACTTTTTAGAATTTAAAGTGATATAAGGATAAATGCGTTACTAATAATCAATTGAATTTAAATTTTCTAATTTTTTTTATTTGTGTCCTTTGCCATAGTGCAATTCGAAATGATTTCTATGATTTTAGTCTACAAATAGATTTCTTAAGAAAATGTAAATGCAGTGGACACTAAGAAAAAGTTTTCCCATTCCCCCCTACAGATATATGCTTGACCCAACATTGAAATTTGTCATTGCTATTTATGTTATTCATCCACTAAATTGTATTTTATACAATTAAGTCCATTACTTGTATATTTTTTTTCAGTTAACATGTTCAATTTTTTTGTTTTTCTTACCATTCAAATGCAATGGTATTTCCAATAATTTTAAAAGATCAAAACATTGCAATTTTTCAATTTTTTAGAATGTAAAGACTTATAAGGATAAATAATTTACTAATAAGCACTTGAATTTAAATTTTGTAATTTTTTTATTTGTCTCCTTTGCCACTGTTCAATTTGAAATGATTTATATGATTTTAGTCTATAAACATTTTTCTTAAGAAAAAGTAAATACAGTAGACACTGATAAGAAGTTTTCTCATTCCCTTCTAGAGATATATACTTGACCCAACATCAAAATTTGTGATTGATATTTATAATATTCATCCACTAAATTGTATTTTATACAAGTAATTATACAATTAAGTCCATTACTTGTATTTTTTTTTCAATTAACATGTTCAAATGTTATGTTTTACTTACCATTCAAATGCAATGGTATTTAAAATAAATTTTAAAAATCAAAATATTGCAATTTTCTGCTTTTTAGAATGCAAAGTCTTATAATGATAAAATGCTTTACCTATAATTAATTGAATTTAAATTATGTAATTTTTTTATTTGTCTCCTTTACCACAGTGCAATTTGAAATTATTTATATGATTTTAGTCTACTAGCATATAACTTAAGAAAAAGTTAATGCAATGGACACTAATAAAAAGTTCTCCCATTCCCCTCTACAGATATATGCTTTACCCAGCAATGAAATTTGTGATAGCTATTAATAATATTCATCCCCTAAATTGTATTTTATACAATTAAGACCACTACTTGTATTTTTGTTTTCATTAACATATTCAAATATTATGTTTTTCATACCATTCAAATCCAATGGCATTTACAATAAATTTAAAAGATCAAAACTTTGCAAATTTTCACTTTTTAGAATTTAAAGTCTTATAAGGATAACTGCGTTACTAATAATCAATTGAATTTAAATTTTGTAATTTTTTTCTTTGTCTCCTTTGACAAAGTGCAATTTGAAATGATTTATATGATTTTAGTCCACGAACATATTTCTTATGAAAAAGTAAATGTAGTGGACACTCTTAAAAGGTTTTCCCATTCTCTTCTGTAGATATAAGCTTGACCCAACATTGAAATTTGTAATTGTTATTTATAATATTCATCCACAAAATTATATTTTATACAAGTACGTCCATTACTTGTATTTTTTTTTTCAATTAACATGTTCAAATATTGTGTTTTTGTTACCATTCAAATATTATGTTTTTCTTACCTTTCAAATGCAATGGCATTTAAAATAAATTTAAAAATCAAAAATTGCAATTTTTCACTTTTTAGAATGTAAAGTTTTATAAGCATAAATAATTTACTAATAATTAATTGAATTTAAGTTTTGTAATTTTTTTATTTGTCTCCATTGCCATAGTGCAATTTGAAATGATTTATATGATTTTAGTCTATAAACATATTTCTTAAGAAAAAGTAAATGCAGTGGACACTAATAAAATATTTTCCCATTCTCCTCTATAGATATATTGATATGAACTTCGATTATTTGTAAATGGAACCCAACACCAATGTTGGTATAGGATCGTTCTAACAAAGGTTAAGGGATTTTGGAGTTTTGACCCAATGATTATAAACAACCAAGAACCAAAACTATAAGATTTAGACGCCACTCCCAACAACAAAACGTTGAAGAAGATAAGTCTATTGAACCAACACACTCAAGTATGAAAGTTCAAAATTAGTTCTCAAAGAACCAGAGAAAATAGCTCATACATTCATCATCTGCCGTCCTCCCCTCTAACCACCCTTTTTATATGTTAGCTCCCCCTAAACCCTAGCTAATAAGATGAGCTTATTAAGGAAATTCGTCCAACTTGCCAGCCACCCCTTTTTATATGCTAATAAGATGGGCTTATTAAGGAAATTCGTCCAACCCACTAAATAATAATAATAACCCATGAAAATAACCCATTTAAATGCCTAAACATGGGCTCCCAAATCCAACTTCCTTCCCAAGGTCATGGTTCTTGAATTCCTCCACAGATGACACATTCGCAAGTCTTGGCGAAGCCTCCATCATCCTTAACTCGTACCTAGTAACTTCCTGATAGTAAATGTCACACAACAAGTTGTTAAGAGCCTCCTTTATTTTCTTTGACCTTGCCCTTGTTGTTGGTCCTCCAAGGTTTTGCAAAGCATCAACTCCCTTGTTGATTTGGGCTGGTACAATACGGCTTCCATCATTCCCACTCTCCTCAAAATGATTTGTCCTCAAATCAGCACCCCACAATATTTTCCAAAAATGGCTCAAAAATTTTGCATCAGGGTTTGACACAATACTCTTCAGCACTGCACATGGACTCATGCTCTCCCTTACACGTCCCTTCTTCATCAACTCGTCAACTTGCCTCTGAAGCTCCTTTGTCTCCTCAGGATTACTTCTATATGCTAGCTTATTGGGAATGGGAGCTCTAGGAATAAGATCAATGTGATCTTCAATCCCTCTCCTTGGTGGCAAACCATCTAGGATCTCCTCAGGGAATCCATCATTATAATCCTGCAACAAAGATGAAATAGTACTAGGCAAAGATGAATCAAGGTTAGTGTTAAAGAAATAAGAATCCTTGTAAAGGATTAAGATCATTTGTTGCCTAGCTTGGAAGGCAACCCTAACATCTGCTACTTTTGCAAACACACTCACTTGTTTTCTTTCATCTTCACTCTTGTAAACTTGACCACTCTTGTACTTAGCACTCTCAAATGCATTTATCTTCTTTTTCTCTCCCTCACTTTCTTTTCTCTCGACTCTCTCTTTCTTTTTGCTCCTCCTCTTTTGCTCACTTTCATAAAGTCTCACGTGGTCTTCATACACCTGTTTTGGAGTCAATGGAACAAGTGTAAATGATTTTCCATCCATGGTGAAAGAATAGCGGTTTTTGTAACCATCATGCAAAACTTTCCTATCAAATTGCCAAGGACGGCCCAATAACAAATGCCTGGCTTGCATAGGTACAACATCACAAAAGAGTTCGTCCTTATATCTGCCAATGGAAAATGGAACCACAACTTGTTTAGTCACTTTCACCACTCCACTATCATTCAACCATTGCAAATTATATGGTCTAGGATGTTTGGTTGTAGGCAAGTTCAATTTTTCCACCAACTCTGTACTTGCTACATTAGCACAACTACTGCCATCGATGATCAAGCAACAGAGTCTATCTTGAACTAAACATCGAGTATGGAAAATATTTTCCCGTTGCATCTCAACATCATCCTCCTCCTTAACCTGCACACTAAGGGCTCTCCTTGCTACTAAAAGTTGTCCACCAGGCTCTGGATACTCTATCCCTTCATCAACATCATTAGCATCCTCTAGTGGTGGCATTTGGTCTTCATCACTAGCATCACTGCCAGACAAATAGTCACCATTCTCCTTAAGGTATATGGTTCTCTTGTTAGGACATTGTGAAGCCACATGACCCCTACCAAGACATCTAAAGCATTTGATGTCTCTAGTTTTTCCTTGGGTGCCCTCAAGTTTTTCTTCAAATTTGCCCCTTTCCAGGTTGCCCTCACTATTCTGGGGTTTATGTAAATTGGTTTTAAACTTAAAAGTCGTCTTATCTTCCTTCTTCCCCCAGTTTGACTTCCAAACAAATGAACCTAAGTTCTGATTATATCTAGAAGTGCTCCTTCCCTTAAGTTGCCTTTCAACTTTCATGGCAAATTGTACCATGTCTTCAAGCTCTACATAGTGTTGCAGTTTTACCACATCAGCTATGCTTCTATTCAACCCTTGGAGGAACCTAGCCATGGTTGCCTCCCTATCCTCCATTACATTTGCCCTAACCATAGCAATTTCCATCTCCTTATGTTACTCTTCCACACTCTTGAAACCTTGTGTAAGGTTTTGCAACTTGTTGTACAAGTCCCTATAATAAGAGCTGGGAACAAATTTCCTTCTCATCACAGTCTTCAACTCATTCCAAGTTTCTATTGTTCTCTCAAAATTTCTTCTCCTGGTGGTAACTTGCTGGTCCCACCATACTACAGCATAATCAATGAACTCTACCACAACTAACTTCAACTTCTTCTCCTCAGAGAAGTTGTGGCACTCATATATTAATTCTACCCTTCATTCCCAATCCAAATAAACATCAGGGTCAGCTTTCCCTTAGAAAGAAGGTATTTTCATTTTAATACTACTAAGATTTTTGTCTACTCCTTCCTCCACTCTATTTCTGTTATCCAAACCTCCATTGTACCTATCATGAACATTTTCATTGCCTCTTACTCCTCTACCATTCCTATTACCATGTCCTCCTCTAAAACCACCTCTGAAGTTTCTACTAGCATTATCACCATCATCACAATAATCATCACCATTTTCACCAAAGTCATGTTCAAATTGCTCCTTCGTGACCCTTCTAGTTGGCCTCTTAGGATTGACACTCGATTCCCCTTCTATTTTATCCATCCTGTCTTGAACTTTTCAAAACATTTGGTCAATCCTATCAAACTTCTGCTCTAAGGATTTCATAAGCAATTTGAAATCTGGAATAACTACATCCTCTTCTCCATGTGGGAAACTGCCTTCTTTAGCATTGGACATTGTGTATACCAAATTGTTAGTAAAGAAAGAATATACCTCACAAAACTCACTCCTTGTTGTGTTTGCTCTCCACTCAACTATAGTAGTCCTCAACTCTTGTGTTTCACACAATGAATTGCAAGACTCTAAGAGCTCTTTTAATAGTTCCAAGCAAACTAAATTCAAAACAAACAAAACTTGAATATATCAATCCTAGACCTACCTCTTCAGAGAAGTGACACAACCAAAAAATGGGCAATAAAGCAAACAAAATGACAAGGAATTCAATGGTATGAGCAGTGCAATCAAACAACAATCAGTTATCAAATATAATTGAGTAAATGACCAATTGAGCAATGAACCCGTTTTTTTTTTTTTTTTTCGGGTTTAGTAATGGGTACTTTTGTAGAAGAAACAAATATCAGAAAAGAAACCCACGAAATACATGATTTTGTTTTTGTTTTTGTTTTCTTTTTGTGTTTTTTTGTTTCTCTTTTTGATTATTCAATCAACAATGAACAATTCACGAAAAAGATGATAACAAAAATATAACTAACCTGAGTTAGAGCCAAGGCTCTGATACCAAATGATATGAACTCCGATTATTTGTAAACAAAATCCAACACCAATGTTGGTATAGGATTGTTCTAACAAAGGCTAAGGGATTTTGGAGTTTTGACCTAATGATTATAAACAACCAAGAACCAGAACTATAAGATTTAGACGCCACTCCCAACAACAAAACATTGAAGAAGATAAGTCTATTGAACCAACACACTCAAGTATGAAAGTTCAAAATTAGTTCTCAAAGAACCAGAGAAAATAGCTCATACATTCATCATCTGCCGTCCTCCCCTCTAACCACCCTTTTTATATGCTAGCTCCCTCTAAACCCTAGCTAATAAGATGTGCTTATTAGGGAAATTCGTCCAACTTGCCAGCCACCCCTTTTTATATGCTAATAAGATGGGCTTATTAAGGAAACTCATCCAACTTGCCAGCCACCCCTTTTTATATGCTAATAAGATGGGCTTATTAAGGAAATTCGTCCAACCCACTAAATAATAATAATAACCCATGAAAATAACCCATTTAAATGCCCAAACATGGGCTCTTAAATCCAACTTCCTTCCCAAGGTCATGGTTCTTGAATTCCTCCAAAGATGACACATTCGCAAGCCTTGGCGAAGCCTCCATCATCCTTAACTCGTACCTAGCAACTTCCTGATAGTAAATGTCACACAACAAGTTGTTGAGAGCTTCCTTTATTTTCTTTGACCTTGCCCTTGTCATTGGTCCTCCAAGGTTTTGCAAAGCATCAACTCCCTTGTTGATTTAGGCTGGTACAATACGGCTTCCATCATATATGCTTGACCCAACAATGAAATTTGTGATTGCTATTAATAATATTAATCTACTAAATTGTATTTTATACAATTAAGTCCATTACTTGTATTTTTTTTTCCATTAACATGTTCAAATATTATGTTTTTCATACTATTCAAATGCAATGACATTTACAATAAATTTAAAAGATCAAAACTTTGCAAATTTTCACTTTTTAGAATTTAAAGTCTTATAAGGATAAATGCATTACTAACAATCAATTGAATTTAAATTTTGTAATTTTTTTATTTGCTTCCTATGTCGTAGTGCAATTGGAAATGATTTGTATGATTTTAGTCTACAAACATATTTCTTAAGTAAAAGAGAATGTTGTCAACACTAATAACAAGTTTTCCCATTCCCCTCTTCAAATATATGCTTGACACAACATTGAAATTTGCGATTGTTATTTATAATATTCATCTACTAAATTGTATTCTGCACAATTAAATCCATTACTCATAATTTTTTTTTTCAATTAACATGTTCAAATATTATGAGTTTCTTACCATTCAAATGCAATGGCATTTAAAATAAATTTAAAAATTAAAACATTGTTATGTTTCACATTTTTCAATTTAAACTCTTATAAGGATAAATGCGTTACTAATAACCAACTGAATTTAAATTTGTTAATTTTTTTTATTTGTCTCCTTTGCCATAGTGCAATTGGAAATAATTTGTATGATTTTAGTCTAAAAACATATTTTCTAAGAAAAAGTAAATGCAGTGGACACTGATAAAATGTTTTCCCATTCCCCTCTACAAATATATGCTTGAGCCAACATTGAAATTTGTGACTACTATTTATGATATTCATCTACTAAATTGTATTTTATACAATTAAGTCCATTACTTGTATTTTTTTTTTCAATTAACATGTTCAAATATTATGTTTTTCTTACCATTCAAATGCAATGGCATTTACAATAAATTTAAAAGATCAAAACTTTGCAAATTTTCACTTTTTAGAATTTAAAGTCTTATAAGGATAAATTCGTTACTAATAGTCAATTTAATTTAAATTTTGTAATTTTTTTTATTTTTCTCCTTTGCCATAATGCAATTAGAAATGATTTATATGGTTTTAGTCTACAAACATATTTCTTAAGAAAAAGTAAATGCAGTGGACACTAATAAAAAGTTTTCCCATTCCCCCTTATAAATATATGCTTGAGCCAACTTTGAAATTTGTGATTGCTATTTATGATATTCATCCACTAAATTGTATTTCATACTATTAAGTCCATTACTTGTATTTTTTTCCTTTAACATTTTCAAATATTATACTTTTCTTACCATTCAAATGCATTGGCATTTACCATAAATTTAAAAGATCAAAACATTGCAATTTTTCACTTTTTAGAATTTAAAGTCTTATATGGATAAATGCATTACTAATAATCAATTGAATTTATATTTTGTAATTTTTTTATTTGTCTCCTTTCTTATAGTGCAATTTGAAATGATTTATATGATTTTAGTCTACAAACATATTTCTTAAGAAAACATAAATGCAGTGGACACTAATAAAAAGTTTTCTCATTCCCCTTTATACATAGATGCTTGACCCAACAGTGAAATTTGTGAATGCTATTTATAATATTCATCCATGAAATTTTTATTTTTTACAATTATGTCCATTACTTGTATTTTTTTTCAATTAACTTGTTCAAATAATATGTTTTTCTTACCATTCAAATGCAATCCCATTTAAAAGATCAAAACTTTGCAAATTTTTACCTTTTAGAATTTAAAGTCTTATAAGGATAAATGTGTTGCAAATACTCAATTGAATTTAAATTTTACAATTTTTTTATTTTCTCCTTTGCCATAGTGCAATTGGAAATGATTTATATGATTTTAGTCTACAGACATATTTCTTAAGAAAAAGTAATTGCAGTGGACACTGATAAAAAGTTTTCCCATTCCCCCCTATGATATATGCTTGAGCCAACATTCACATTTGTGATTGTTATTTATGATATTTATCCACTTAATTGTATTTTACACAATTAAGTCCATTATTTGTATTTTTTTTCCATTAACATTTTCAAATATTATGTTTTTCTTACCATTCAAATGCATTGGCATTTACCATAAATTTAAAAGATCAAAACATTGCAATTTTTCTCTCTTTAGAATTTAAAGTCATATATGGATAGATGCATTACTAATAATCAATTGAATTTATATTTTGTAATTTTTTTATTTGTCTCATTTACTACAGTGCAATTTGAAATGATTTATATAATTTTAGTCTACGAAGATATTTCTTAAGAAAAAGTGGATGCAGTGGACATTAATAAAAAGTTTTCTCATTCCCCTCTATAGATATATGCTTGACCCAAGAATGAAATTTGTGATTGCTATTTATAATGTTAATGCACTAAATTTTTATTTTCTACAATTATGTCCATTACTTGTACTTTTTTTCAATTAACTTGTTCAAATAATATGTTTTTTCTTACCATTCAAATGCAATCGCATTTAAAATAAATTTAAAAGATCAAAACTTTGCAAATTTTTACTTTTTAGAATTTAAAGTTGAAGTTCCCAACTTCACCCTAAGATCTACTAGTTTGTGATACTGAGAGGGGGGGTGAATCAGTATCACCACAATTCGCAATTCGCAGGAAAGTGAACAACTTCAATCTCTTCTTAAAAGCAAACTCTTTCTCAGATTGGACTAAGGTAGATCTATTGCTACCTATTAATCACAATAGTCCCCAAAGTCACCTTTCAAACACCTTACCTAATAGACAATTTTGTTGGCCCTCTGCCCTACCTATTAATCACAATTTTGTTTGTCTCTTTTGCCATAGTGCACTTAGAAATGATTTATATGATTTTAGTCTACAAACATATTCTTTTAAAAAAAGAGAATGTAGTCGACACTAATAAAAGGTTTTTTCATTCCCCTATACAAATATATGCTAGACCCAACATTGAAATTTGTGATTGCTATCTATAATATTCATCCACCGAATTTTATTTAATACAATTAAATTCATTACTTGTATTATTTTTCAATTGACATGTTCAAATATTATGTTTTTCTTACCATGTAAATGCAATGGCATTTAAAATAAATTTAAAAATCAAAACATTGCAAATTTTCACTTTTTAGAATTGAAAGCTTTATAAGGATAAATGCGTTACAAATAATCAATTGAATTTAAATTTTGTAATTTTTTTATTTGTCTCCTTTACCATAGTGCAATTGGAAATGATTTATATCATTTTAGTCTACAAACATATTCCTTAAGAAAAAGAGAATGCTATCGACACTAATAAAAAGTTTTTTTCATTCCCTCTACAAATATATGCTTGACCCAACATTGAAATTTGTGATTGTTATTTATAATATTCATCTGCTAAATTGTATTTCATACAATTAAGTCCATTACTTGTATTTTTTTTCAATTGACATGTTCAAATATTATGTTTTTCTTACCATGTAAATGCAATGGCATTTAAAATAAATTTAAAAGATCAAAACTTTGCAAATTTTCACTTTTTAAATTTGTTAGTCTTATAAGGATAAATATGTTACAAATAATCAATTGAATTTAAATTTTCTAATTTTTTTATTTTTCTCCTTTGTCATAGTGCAATTAGAAATGATTTATATGATTTTAGTCTACAAACATATTTCTTAAGAAAAAGTAAATGTAGTGGACACTAATAAAAAGTTTTCTCCTTCCCCCCTACAAATATATGCTTCAGCCAACATTGAAATTTGTGATTGCTATTTATGATGTTCATCTACTAATACAATTAAGTCCATTACTTGTATTTTTTTTTCAATTAACATGTTCAAATATTATGTTTTTCTTACCATTCAAATGCAATGACATTTAAAATAAATTTAAAAATCAAAACATCACAATTTTTCACTTTTTAGAATTTAAAGTCTTATAAGGATAAATGCTTTACTAATAATTAATTGCATTTAAATTTTGTAATTTTTTTATTTGTCTCCTTTGCCAGAGTGCAATTTGAAATGATTTATATGATTTCAATCTATAAACATATTTCTTAAGAAAAAGTAAATGCAAGGGACACTAAATTTTTATTTTTTACAATTATGTCCATTACTTGTATTTTTCTTTTCAATTAACTTGTTCAAATTATATCTTTTTCTTATCATTCAAATCCAATCGCATTTAAAATAAATTTAAAAGATAAAAACTCTGCAAATTTTCACTTTTTAGAATTCAAAGTCTTACAAGGATAAATGTGTTACAAATAATCAATTGAATTTAAATTTTGTAATTTTTTTTATTTTTCTCCTTTGTCACAGTGCAATTGGAAATGTTTTATATGATTTTAGTCTACAAACATATTTCTTAAGAAAAAGTAAATGCAGTGGACACTGATGAAAAGTTTTCCCATTTCCCCCATATAGATATATGCTTGAGCCAACATTGAAATTTGTGATTGCTATTTATAATATTCATCCACTAAATTGTATTTTATACAATTAAGTCCATTACTTGTATTTTTTTTCAAATAACATGTTAAAATATTATATTTTTCTTACCATTCAAGTGTAATGATATCTAAAATAAATTTCATAATCAAAACATTGCAATTTTTCACTTTTTAGAATGTAAAGTATTATAAGGATAAATGATTTACTAATAATCAATTGAATTTAAATTTTGTAATTTTTTTATTTGTCTCCATTGCTATAGTTCAATTTGAAATGATTTATAAGATTTTAGTCTATAAATATTTTTCTTAAGAAAAACTAAATACAGTAGACACTGATAAAAAGTTTTCCTATTCCCCTCTACAGTTATATGCTTGACCCAACAATGAAATTTGTGATTGCTATTTATAATATTCATCCACTAAATTTTTATTTTTTACAATTATGTCCATTACTTGTATTGTTTTCTCAATTTACTTGTTCAAATTATATGTTTTTCTTATCATTCAAATGCAATTGCATTTAAAATAAATTTAAAAGATCAAAACTTTGCAAATTTTCACTTTTCAGAATTTAAAGTCTTATAAGAATAAATGTGTTACAAATAATCAATTGAATTTAAATTTTGTAATTTTTTTTATTTTTCTCCTTTGCCATAGTGCAATTGGAAATCATTTATATGATTTTAGTCTACAAACATATTTCTTAAGAAAAAGTAAATACAGTGGACACCGATAAAAAGTTTTCCCATTCTCCTCTACAGATATATGCTTGACCCAACAATGAAATTTGTGATTGCTATTTATAATATTCATCCACCAAATTTTTATTTTTTAGAATTATGTCCATTACTTGTACTTTTTTTCAATTAACTTGTTCAAATAATATGTTTTTCTTACCATTCAAATGCAATCGCATTTAAAATAAATCGAAAACATCAAAACTTTGCAAATTTCCACTTTTTAGAATTTAAAGTCCTATAAGGATAAATACATTACAAATAATCAATTGAATTTAAATTTTGTAATTTTTTTATTTGTCGCCTTTACCACAGTGCAATTGGAAATGATTTATATGATTTTAGTCTATAAACATATTTCTTAAGAAAAAGTAAATGCAGTGGACACTAATAAAAAGTTTTCTCATTCCCCTCTATAGATATATGCTTGACCCAACAATAAAATTTGTTATTGCTATTTATAATATGCATCTACTAAATTGTATTTTATATAATTAAGTCCATTACTTGCATTTTTTTTCGATTGACATGTTCAAATATTATGTTTTTCTTACCATTTAAATGCATTGGCATTTACAATAAATTTAAAAGATCAAAACATTGCAACTTTTCACTTTTTAGAATTTAAAATCTTATAAGGATAAATGCACTACTAACAATCAATTGAAATTAAATTTTGTAATTTTTTTATTTGTCTCCTTTGCCATGGTGCAATTGAAAATGATCTATATGATTTTAGTCTACAAACATATTTCTTAAGAAAAATTAAAAGTTTTCCCATTCCCTTGACAGACATATGTTTGAGCCAGGATTGAAATTTGTGATTGCAATTTATGATATTCATCCACTAAATTGTATTTTATACAATTAAGTCCATTACTTGTATTTGTTTTTCAATTGACATGTTCAAATATTATGTTTTTCTTACCATGTAAATGCAATGACATTTAAAATAAATTTAAAAATCGAAACATTGCAATTTTTCACTTTTTATAATGATTTACTAATAATGAATTGAATTTAAATTTTGTAAGTTTTTTATTTGTCTCCTTTGCCACAGCTCAATTTGAAATGATTTATATGATTTTAGTCTATAAACATTTTTCTTAAGAAAAAGTAAATACAGTGGACTCTGATAAAAAGTTTTCTCATTCCCCTCTATAGATATATAATTGACCCCACATTGAAATTTATGATTGCTATTTATAATATTCATCCACTAAAATATCATCCACTAAAATATCATCCGCTAAATTGTATTTTATACAATTAAGTCCATTACTTGTATTTTTTTTCCATTAACATGTTCAAATATTATGTTTTTCCTACCATTCAAATGCATTGGCATTTACAATAAATTTAAAAGATCAAAACATTGCAAATTCTCACATTTTAGAATTTAAAGTCTTATAAGGATAAATGCATTACTAACAATCAATTGAAATTAAATTTTGTAATTTTTTTATTTGTCACCTTTGCCACAGTGCAATTTAAAATGATTTATATGATTTTAGTCTATAAACATATTTCTTAAGAAAACATAAATGCACTGGACATTAATAAAAAGTTTTCACATTCCCTTCTATAGATATATGCTTGACCCAACAATGAAATTTGTGATTGCCATTTATAATATTCATCCACTAAATTTTTATTTTTTACAATTACGTTGATTACTTGTATTTTTTTTGAATTAACTTCTTCAAATAGTATGTTTTTCTAACCATTCTAATGTAATCGCATTTAAAATAAATTTAAAAGATCAAAACTTTGCAAATTTTCACTTTTTACAATTTAAAGTTTTATAAGGATAAATGCGATACAAATAATCAATTAAATTTAGATTTTGTAATTTTTTTATTTGTCTCTTTTGCCATAGTGCAATTGGAATTGATTTATATGATTTTAGTCTGCAAACATATTCCTTAAGAAAAAGAGAATGCAGTCGACACTAATAAAAAGTTTTTCCATTCCCCTCTACAAATATATGCTTGACCCAACATTGAAATTTGTGATTTCTATCTATAATATTGATCCACTGAATTGTATTTTATACAATTAAGTCCATTACTTGTATTTTTTTTTCAATTGACATATTCAAATATTATGTTTTTCTTGCCATGTAAATGCAATGTCATTTAAAATAAATTTAAAAATCAAAACATTGCAATTTTTCACTTCTTAGAATGTAAAGTCTTATAAGGATAAATGATTTACTAATAATCAATTGAATTTAAATTTTGTAATTTTTTTATTTGTCTCCTTTGCGACAGTTCAATTTGAAATAATTTATATGATTTTAGTCTATAAACATTTTTCTAAAGAAAAAGTAAATACAGTGGACACTGATAAAAAGTTTTCTCATTCCCTTATACAAATATATGCTTGACCCCACATTGAAATTTGTGATTGTTATTTATAATATTTATCCACTAAATTATATTTATACAATTAAGTCCATTACTTGTATTTGTTTTCCATTAACATGTTCAAATAGTATATTTTTCTTACCATTCAAATGCATTGGCATTTACCATAAATTTATAAGATCAAAACATTGTAATTTTTCACTTTTTAGAATTTAAAGTCTTATAAGGATAAATGGGTTACCAATAATCAATTGAATTTAAATTTTGTAATTTTTTTATTTTTCTCCTTTTCCATAGTGCAATTGGAAATGATTTATCTAATTTTAGTCTACAAACTTTTTTCTTAAGAAAAGGTAAATGCAGTGGACACTAATGAAAAGTTTTCCCATTCCCCCTACAAATATATGCTTGAGCCAACATTGAAATTTGTGATTGCTATTTATGGCATTCATCCACTAAATTGTATTTTATACAATTAAGTCCATTAATTGTATTTTGTTTCCATTAACATGTTCAAATATTATGTTTTTCTTACCATTCAAATGCATTGGCATTTACCATAAATTTTAAAGATCAAAACATTGCAATTTTTCTCTCTATAGAATTTAAAGTCTTATATGAATAAATGCATTACTAATAATCAATTAAATTTATATTTTGTAATTTTTTTTCTTTGTCTCCTTTGCTACAGTGCAATTTGAAAAGATTGATATGATTTTAGTCTACGAATATATTTCTTAAAAAAAAAGTAAAACCAGTGGACACTAATAAAAATTTTTCTCATTCCCTTCTATAGATATATGCTTGACCCAAGAATGAAATTTGTGATTGCTATTTATAATATTAATGCACTAAATTTTTATTTTTTACAATTATGTCGATTACTTGTATTTTTTTTTTCAATTAACTTGTTCAAATAATATGTTTTTTCTTAACATTCAAATGCAATCGCATTTAAAATAAATTTAAAAGATCAAAACTTTGCGAAGTTTCACTTTTTAGAATTTAAAGTCTTAAAAGGACAAATACCTTACTAATATTCAATTTAATTTAAATCTTTTAATTTTTTTATTTGTCTCTTTTGCCATAGTGCAATTGGAAATGATTTATATGATTTTAGTCTACAAACATATTTCTTACAAAAATGATAATGTTGTCGACACTAACAACAAGTTTTCCCTTTCCCCTCTATAAATATATGTTTGACCCAACATTGAAATTTGTGATTGTTATTTATCATATTCATCCACTAAATTGTATTTTATACAATTAAGTCTTTTACTTGTATTTTTTTTTTCAATTGACATGTTCAAACATTATGTTTTTCTTACCATGTAAATACAATGTCATTTAATATAAATTTAAAAATCAAAACATTGCAATTTTTCACTTTTTAAAATGTAAAGTTTTATAAAGATAAATGCTTTACTAATAATTAATTGCATTTAAATTTTGTAATTTTTTTATTTGTCTCCTTTGCCAAAGTGTAATTTAAAATGATTTATTTGTCATTGCTATTTATAATATTCGTCCACTAAATTGTATTTTATACAATTAAGTTCATTACTTGTATGTTTTTTCAATTAACTTGTTCAAATATTATATTTTTCTTACAATTCAAATGCAATGACATTTAAAATAAATTTAAAAGATCAAAACATCGCAAATTTTCACTTTTCAAAAATTAAAGTCTTATAATGATAAACGCATTACTAATAATCAATTGACCATTCAAATGCAATGACATTTATAATAAATTTAAAAGATCAAAACATTGCAAATTTTCACTTTTCAGAAATTAAAATCTTATAATGATAAACGCGTTACTAATAATCAATTGAATTTAAAGTTTGTAATTTTTTTATTTTTCTCCTTTACCATAGTGCAATTGGAAATGATTTATATGATTTTAGTCTACAAACATATTTCTTAAGAAAAAGTAAATGCAATGGACATTGATAAAAAGTTTTCCCATTCCCCCTTACAATTATATGCTTCACCCAACATTGAAATTTGTGATTGCTATTTATGATATTTGTCCACTAAATTGTATTTTATACAATTAAGTCCATTACTTGTATGTTTTTACAATTAAAATGTTCAAATATTATGTTTTTCTTACCATTCAAATACAATGGCATTTACAATAAATTTAAAAAATCAAAACTTTGCAAATTTTCACTTTTTAGAATTTAAAGTCTTATAAGGATAAATTTGTTACTAATAATCATTTTAATTTAAATTTTGTAATTATTGTCTCGTTTGCCATAGTGCAATTTGAAATGATTTATATAATTTTAGTTTACAAACATATTTCTTCAGAAAACGTAAATGCAATAGACACTAATAAAAAGTTTTTCCATTCCCTTCTATAGATATATGCTTTAGCCAACTTTGAAATTTGTGATTGCTATTTGTAATGTCCATCCACAAAATTGTATTTTATACAATTAAGTCCATTACTTGTATCTTTTTTCAATTAACATGTTCAAATATTCTGTTTTTCTTATTATTCAAATACAATGACATTTACAATAAATTTAAATGATCACAACTGTGCAAATTTTCACTTTTTAGAATTTAAAATGTTATCAGGATAAATTCACTACCAATAATTAGTTTAATTTAAATTTTGCAATTTTTTTTTATTTATCTCCTTTGGCACAATGCAATTTGAAATGATTTATATGATTTTAGCCTATGAACATATTTCTTAAGAAAAAATAAATGCAGTGGACACTAATAAAAAGTTTTCCCATTCCCCTCTATAGATATATGCTTGACCCAACATAGAAATTTTTGATTCCTATTTATAATATTCATCCACTAAAATGTATTTTATCTAATTAAGTCCATTACTTGTATGTTTTTTCAATTAACATGTTCAAATATTATGTTTTTCTTCCAATTCAAATGCAATGGCATTTAAAATAAATTTAAAAATCCAAACATTACAATTTTTCACTGTTTTGAATGTAAATTCTTATAAAGATGAATGTTTTACTAATAATCAATTGAATTTAAATCTTGCAATTTTTTTATTTGTCTCCTTTACCAAAGTGTAAGTTAAAATGATTTATATGATTTTAGTCTATAAACATATTCCATAATAAAAAGTAAATGCAGTGGACACTAATAAAAAGTCTTCCCATTTCCCTCTATAGATATATGCTTGACCTAATATTGAAATTTGTAATTGTTATTTATAATATCCTTCCACTAAATTGTATTTTATCAATTACGTCCATTACTAGTATTTTTTTTCAATTAAAATGTTCAAATATTATATTTTTGTTACCATTCAAATGCAATAGCATTTACAATAAATTTAAAAGATCAAAACTTTGCAAAATTTTACATTTTAGAATTTAAAGTCTTATAAGGATAAAATCATTACTATTAATCAGTTTAATTTAAATTTTCTAATTTTTTTATTTGTCTCCTTTGCCAAAGTATAATTTGAAACAATTTTTATGATTTTAGTTTATAGACATATTTCTTAAGAAAAAGTAAATGCAATGGACACTAATAAAAGGTTTTCCCATTCTCCTCTACAGATATATGCTTGGCCCAACATTGAAATTTGTGATTCCTATTTATAATATTCATCTACTAAATTGTATTTTACACAATTAAGTCCATTACTTGTAGTTTTTTTCAATTAACATGTTCAAATTTTCTGTTTTTCTTACCATTCAAATGCAATGGCATTTCCAATAATTTTAAAAGATCAAAAAATTACAAATTTTCACTTTTTAGAATTTAAAGTCTCATAAGGATAAATGCATTACTACTAATCAATTGAATTTATATTTTGTAATTTTTTTATTTGTCTCCTTTGGCACAGTGCAATTTAAAATGATTTATATGATTTTAGTCTGCGAACATATTTCTCAAGAAAAAATAAATGCAGTGGACACTAATAAAAAGTTTTCTCATTCCCCTCTATAGATATATGTTGTACCCAACATAGAAATTTCTGATTCCTATTTATGATATTCATCCACTAAAATGTATTTTATACAATTAAGTCCATTACTTGTATGTTTTTTCAATTAACTTGTTCAAAAATTATGTTTTTCTTCCCATTCAAATGCAATGACATTTAAAATAAATTTAAAAATCAAAATATTGCAATTTTTCACTTTTTAGAATGTAAAGTCTTCTAAGAATGAATGCTTTACTAATAATCAATTGAATTTAAATCTTGTAATTCTTTTATTTGTCTCCTTTGCAAAAGTGTAACTTAAAACGATTTATCTGATTTTAGTCTATAAACATATTTCATAAGAAAAGGTAAATGTAGTGGACACTAATAAAAAGTCTTCCCATTCCCCTCCACAGATATATGTTTGAGCCTACATTGAAATTTGTGATTGCTATTTATAATATTCATCCACTAAATTGTATTTTATACAATTAAGTCCATTACTTGTATTTTTTTTCCATTAACATGTTCAAATTTTCTGTTTTTCTTACCATTCAAATGCAATGGCATTTCCAATAATTTTAAAAGATCAAAACATTGCAATTTTTCACTTTTCAGAATTTAAAATCTTATAAGGATAAATGCATTACTAATAATCAATTGAATTTAAATTTTGTAATTTTTTTATTTCTCCTTTGGCACAGTGCAATTTGAAATGATTTATATGATTTTAATCTATGAACGTATTTCTCAAGAAAAAGTAAATGCAGTGGACACTAATAAAAAGTTTTCTCATTCCCCTCTATAGATATATGCTTAAGCCAATATTGAAATTTGTGATTGCTATTTGTAATGTCCATCTACAAAGTTGTATTTTATACAATTAAGCCCATTACTTGTATCTTTTTTCAATTAACATATTCAAATATTTTGTTTTTCTTACAATCCAAATGCAATAGCATTTACAATAAATTTAAATGATCACAACTTTGCAAATTTTCACTTTTTAGAATTTAAAGTCTTGTAAGGATGAATTCGTTACTAATAATTAGTTGAATTTAAATTTTGTAATTTTCTTATTTGTCTGCTTTTCCATAGTCCAATTGAAAATGATTTATATGATTTTAGTCTACAAACATATTCCTTAAGAAAAAGTGAATGCAGTGGACACTGATAAAAAGTTTTCTCATTCCCCCTTACAGATATATGCTTGAGCCAACTTTGAAATTTGTGATTGCTATTTATAATATTCATCCATTAAATTGTATTTTATACAATTAAGTCCATTATTTGTATGTTTTTTACAATTACTATGTTCAAATATTATGTTTTTCTTACCATTCAAAAGCAATGGCATTTAAAATAAATTTAAAAATCAAAACATTGCAATTTTTCACTTTTTAGAATGTAAAGTCTTATAAAGAACAATACTTTACTAAAAATCAATTGAATTTAAATCTTGTAATTTTTTTATTTGCATCATTTGCCAGAGTATAATTTGAAACGATTTTTATGATTTTAGTCTATAAACATATTTTTTCAGAAAAAGTAAATGCAGTGGACACTAATAAAAAGTTTTCCCATTCCCCTTTACAAATATATGTTTGACCTAACATTAAAATTCGTTATTACTATTTATAATATTCATCCATTAGATAGTATTTTATACAATTAAGTCCATTACTTGTATTTTTTTTTTTTTCAATTAACATGTTCAAATCTTATGTTTCTCTTGCCATTTAAATGCAATGGCATTTACAATAAATTTAAAAGATCAAAATTTTACAAATTTTCACTTTTTAGAATTTAATATTTTATAAGGATAAATACGTTACTAATAATCAATAGAATTTAAATTTGTAATTTTTTTATTTGTCTCCTTTGTCACAGTGCAATTTGAAATGATTTATATGATTTTAGTCTAAGAACATTTTTCTTAAGAAAGAGTAAATGCAATTGACACTAATAAAAAGTTTTCCCATTCCTTTCTATAGATATATGCTTGACCCAACATTGAAATTTGTGATTGTTATTTATAATATTCATCCACAAAATTGTATTTTATACAATTAAGTCCATTACTTGTATTTTGTTTTTTAATTAACATGTTCAAATATTATGTTTTTCATACTACTGAAATGCAGTGACATTTACAATAAATTTAAATGATCACAACTTTGCAAATTTTCACTTTTTAGAATTTAAAGTCTCATAAGGATAAATTCATTACTAATAATCAGTTTAATTTAAATTTTGTAATTTTTTATTTGTCTCCTATGCCATAGTGCAATTGGAAATGATTTATATTATTTTAGTCTACAAACATATTTCTTAAGAAAAAGTGAATGCAGTCAACTCTAATAAAAAGTTTTTCTCTTCCCCTCTACAAATATATGCTCGACCTAACATTGAAATTTGTGATTGATATTTATGATATTCATCCTCTAAATTGTATTTTATACAATTAAGTACATTACTTATATTTTTTTTTCAATTAACATGTTCAAATCTTATGTTTTTCTTACAATTTAAATGCAATGTCATTTACAATAAATTTGAAAGATCAACACTTCGCAAAATTTCACTTTTTAGAATTTAATGTCTTATAAGGATAAATTCATTGCTAATAATCAATTGAATTTAAATTTTGTAATTTTTTTATTTGCCTCCTTTGGCAGAGTGTAATTGGAAATGATTTATATCATTTTAGTCTACAAACTTTTTTTCAATTAACATGTTCAACTTGTATGTTTTTCTAACCATTCAAATGCAATGGCATTTAAAATAAATCTGAAAATCAAAACATTGCAATTTTTCACTCTTTAGAATGTAAAGTCTTACAAGGATAAATACTTTACTAATAATCAATTGAATTTAAAGTCTTATAAGGATAAATGTGTTACTAATAATTAATAGAATTGAAATTTTGTAATTTTTTTATTTGTCTTCTTTGGCATAATGCAATTGGAAAAGATTTATATGATTTTAGACTACAAACATATTTCTTAAGAAAAAGTGAATGCAGTCGATACTAATAAAAAGTTTTCCTATTCCCCTATACAAATATATGCTTGACCAAAATTGAAATTTGTAATTGTATTTTAAATTCATGCACTAAATTGTATTTTATACAATTATACAATTAAGTCCATTACTTATATTTTTTTTCAATTAACATGTTCAAATATTATATTTTTCTTACCATTCAAATGCAATGACTTTTACGATAAATTTAAAAATCAAAGCATTGCAATTTTTCAAGTTTTACAATTTAAAGTCTTATAATGATAAACACGTTGCTAATAATCAATTGAATTTAAATTTTGTAATTTTTTTATTTTTCTCCTTTGCCATAGTGCAATTGGAAATGATTTATATGATTTTAGTCTACAAACATATTTCTTAAGAAAAAGTAAATGCAGTGAACACTAATAAAAAGTTTTCCCATTCCCCCCTACAGATATATGTTTGACCCAACATTGAAATTTGTGATTGCTATTTATAATATTCATCCACTCAATTGTATTTTATACAATTACGTCCATTACTTGCATTTTTTTTTCAATTGAAATGTTCAAATATTATACTTTTCTTACCATTCAAATGTAATGGCATTTACAATAAATTTAAAAGATCAAAACTTTTCAAATTTTCACTTTTCAAAATTTAAAGTGTTATAAGGATAAATTCGTTACTAATAATCAATTTAATTTTAATTTTGTAATTTTTTTATTTATCTCCTTTGCCACAGTGCAATTTGAATTGATTGATATGATTTTAGTATACGAACATATTTCTTAAGAAAAACTAAATGCAATGGATACTAATAAAAGGTTTTCCCATTCCCCTCTATAGATATATGCTTGACCCAACATTGAAATTTGTGATTGCTATTTACTATATTCATCAACTAAATTGTATTTTATACAATTAAGTCCATTACTTGTATTTTCTTTTTTCTCAATTAACATGTTCAAATATTATATTTTTCTTACCATTCAAATGCCATGACAATTAAAATAAATTTAAAAATGAAAACATTGCAATTTTTCACTTTTTAGAATTTAAAATCTTATAAGGATAAATGCATTACTAATAATCAATTGAATTTAAATTTTGTAATTTTTTTTATTTTTCTCCTTTTCCATAGTGCAACTGGAAATGATTTATATCATTTTAGTCTACAAACATATTTCTTAAGAAAAAGTAAATTCAGTGGACACTAAGAAAAAGTTTTCGCATTCCCCCCTACAAATATATGCTTGACCCAACATTGAAATTTGTTATTGCTATTTATTATATTCATCCACTAAATTGTATTTTATACAATTACATCCATTGCTTGTATTTTTTTTTTCAATTATGTTCAAATATTATGTTTTTCTTACCATTCAAATGCAATGACAATTAAAATAAATTTAAGAATCAAAACATTGCAATTTTTCACTTTTTAGAATTTAAAGTCTTATAAGGATAAATGCATTATTAATAATCAATTGAATTTCAATTTTGTAATTTTTTTATTTGTCTCCTTTGCCACAGTGTAATTTAAAATGATTTATATAATTTTAGTCTACGAACATATTTCTTCAGAAAAACTAAATGTAGTGGACACTAATAAAAAGTTTTCCCATTTCCCTGTACAGATATATGCTTGACCCAACATTGAAATTTGTGATTGCTATTTATGATATTCATCCACTAAATTGTATTTTATACAATTAAGTCCATTACTTGAATTTTTTTTCAATTAACATGTTCAAATTTTCTATTTTTCTTACCATTCAAATCCAATGGTATTTCCATTAATTTTAAAAGATCAAAACATTGCAATTTTTCACTTTTTAGAATTTAAAGTCTTATAAGGATAAATGCATTATTTATAATCAATTAAATTTAAATTTTGTAATTTTTTTATTTTTCTCCTTTGCCATAGTGCAACTGGAAATGATTTATATCATTTTAGTCTACAAATATATTTCTTAAGAAAAAGTAAATGCAGTGAACACTGAGAAAAAGTTTTCTCATTCCCCCCTACAAATATGTGCTTAACCTAACATTGAAATTTGTGACTGCTATTTATAATATTCATCTACTAAATTGTATTTTATACAATTACATTCATTACTTGTAATTTTTTTTTCAATTAACTTGTTCAAATATTATGTTTTCCTTACCATTCAAATGTAATGACATTTACAATAAATTTAAAAGATCAAAACTTGTCAAATTTTCACCTTTTAGAATTTAAAGGCTTATATGGATAAATACGTTACTAATAATTAATTGAATTGAAATTTTGAAATTTTTTTATTTGTCTCCTTTGGCATAGTGCAAATGGAAATGATTTATATGATTTTAATCTACATACATATTTCTTAAGAAAAAGTGAATGCAGTCGACACTAATGAAAAGTTCTCATTCCCCTCTACAAATATATGTTTGACCAGACTTTGAAATTTGTAATTGCTATTTATAATATTCATGCACTAAATTGTATTTTATACAATTAAGTTCATTACTTGTATTATTTTTCAATTAACATGTTCAAATATTATGTTTTTCCTACCATTCAAATGCAATGGCTTTTACAATAAATGTAAAAATCAAAGCATTGCAATTTTTCACTTTTTAGAATTTAAAGTCTTATAATGATAAACGCGTTACTAATAATTAATTGAATTTAAATTTTGTAATTTTTTCATTTTTCTCCTTTGCCATAGTTCAATTGGAAATGATTTATATGATTTTAGTCTACAAACATATTTCTTAAGAAAAAGAAAATGCAGTGGACACTGATAAGAAGTTTTCTCATTCCCCCCCAACAGATATATGGTTGAGCCAACTTTGAAATTTGTGATTGCTATTTATAATATTCATCCACTAAATTGTATTTTATACAATTAAGTCCATTATTTGTATGTTTTTTCAATTAACATTTTCAAATATTATGTTTTTATTACCATTCAAATGCAATGACATTTAAAATAAATTTAAGAATCAAAACATTGCAATTTTTCACTTTTTAGAATTTAAAGTCTTATAATGATAAACGTGTTACTAATAATCAATTGAATTTAAATTTTATAATTTTTTTATTTTTCTCCTTTGTCATAATGCAATTAGAAATGATTTATATGATTTTAGTCTACAAACATATTTCTTAAGAAAAAGAAAATGCAGTGGACACTGATAAGAAGTTTTCCCATTCCCCCTAACAGATATATGGTTGAGCCAACTTTGAAATTTGTGATTGCTATTTATAATATTCATCCATTAAATTGTATTTTATACAATTAAGTCCTTTACTTGTATGTTTTTTCAATTAACATTTTCAAATATTATATTTTTCTTACCATTCAAATGCAATGGCATTTAAAATAAATTTAAAAATCAAAACATTGCAATTTTTCACTTTTTAGAATGTAAAGTCTTATAAAGATGAATGCTTTACTAATAATCAATTGAATGTTCAAATATTATGTTTTTCTTACCATTCAAATGCAATGACATTTACAATAAAGTTAATAGATCAAAACTTTGCAAATATTAACTTCGTTGTTCCCACAGCCTTGTATGGGTTGTAATTGTTGTCAACCAGATTTTAGTGTGCAAGCAGAAGTGACTCGTTTAAGCATTCAAGGGATGAGTTTTTAGTAGAAGGAAAAGAGCAAGAAAAATAAATTAAGAAGGAGGATAATGCTGAATTTTGTATGGAACAGTAATATGAAGTCACATGGAGGGGCAAGGAAGAAAATTCGCCGCAGCTCCAATAAACCCTACTAGGGTTTACATAGAAGGGAGTATATAAACAGGAAGAGCATCCCAGCAGCCACATGACCTGCAAGCAAACCAGAAACACGACCTATAAGCAAACCAGAAACACCTCGTGCAAGCAAACCAGAAACACACAACTAGCAAGAGGAGAAATAAGAAATAGACCACTGGGAAGAGAAGATAGCAGACCTGGTATCCATGAGACCACCTAGAAGAGAAGACAACAGACCTGGTATCCGTGAGACCACCCGGAAGAGAAGACAGTAGACCAGAAGCGTGAGGCAGGCCGAGAGACGTGAACCAGAAAAACCAGTAGCGTGAGGCAGGCCAAGAGACGTGAAACGGCAGACCAGAAGCGTGAGACCAGAACGTGCAACGGCGTGACTGATCAGAAGCGTGGGGCAGGCCGTGAGACGTGAAACGGCAGACCAGAAGCGTGAGTGCAAGCTGTGAAACCGTCAGACGGTGAAAGCAAGAGTTGTGTGAAACAACCTAGAGAAGGAATTCGGTGAAGCATTGGAAGGAACTCAACGTATTTCCAGATTTCTTCAAGAGAGGTTAGAGAGTGTTGTGGTGGACTTCTAAGCGGCAGTGAAGCAGCCTATTCAATTCAACAAAGGAAAGACAAGCTAGAGGAAGGGTAGACACAGTAAGTGACACTCTTTGTATTGTACTTGCTTTGTATTTGCAATAGTGAAAGGAACAGAAGATTAAGACATCCATTGTAATTACATTGTGAACATCGGGAGTACAACACTGGTATTCTCAAGTACAGTGGATTGTCTCGGTAGAGGAAGAGTCTCTACCACCGTGGACGTACGTAACATTGACGAAACCACCTAAATCTCTTGTGTCCTTACTTTGATTTACATTCTATGTTTTGAATTGAGTTGTGAACACAGCTAAAGTATCATTGAACCCATAACCTAGATCTATCTTAGTAGGTAACAATAGATCTACCTTAGTTGAATCTGAGAAAGAGTTCGCTTTTAAAAAGAGGTTGAAATTGTTCACGTACTTGCGTATTGACGAGAGCGAAAGTATTAAAGAAGTAGAATACTTTGGCTTAAGTTATCAAAGTTTTAAGGGGTGTGATACTGATTCACCCCCCAGGGGGTGAATCAGTATCACACACTAGTAGATCCTAGGGTGAAGTTGGGAACTTCAAACTTTTTAGAATTTAAAGTCTTATAAGGATAAATTCATTACTAATAATCAATTTAATTTAAATTTTGCAATTTTTTTATTTCTCCCCTCTGCCATAGTGCAATTGGAAATGATTTATATGATTTTAGCCTACAAACATATTTCTTAAGAAAAAATGAATGCAGTCAACACTAAAAAAAAGTTTTCCCCTTCCCCTCTACAAATATATGCTCGACCTAACATTAAAATTTGTAATTGCTATTTACAATATTTATCTACTAAATTGCATTTTATACAAATAAGTCCATTACTTGTATTTTTTTTTTCAATTAACATGTTCAAATCTTATGTTTTTCTTACGATTTAAATGCAATGTCATTTACAATAAATTTATAAGATCAAAACTTTGCAAATTTTCACTTTTTAGAATTGAATGTCTTATAAGGATAAATGCGTTACTAATAATCAATTGAATTTAAATTTTGTAATTTTTTTATTTGCCTCCTTTGGCAGAGTGCAATTGGAAATAATTTATATGATTTTAGTCTACAAACTTATTTCTTAAGAAAAAGTGAATGCAATCGACACTGATAAAAAGTTTTCTTATTCCCCTCTACAAATATATGCTTGACCCAACATTAAAATTTGTAATTGCTATTTATAATATTCATCCACTAAATTGTATTTTATACAATTAAGTCCATTACTTGTATTTTTTTTTTCAATTAACATGGTCAAATTGTATGTTTTTCTTACCATTCAAATGCAATGGCATTTAAAATAAATTTAAAAATCAAAACATTACAGTTTTTCACTCTTTAGAATGTAAAGTCTTACAAGGATAAATGCTTTACTAATAATCTATTGAATTTAAATTTTCTAATTTTTTTATTTGTCTCCTTTACCACTGTGCAATTTGAAATAATTTATATAATTTTAGTCTATGAACATATTTCTTCAGAAAAAGTAAATGGAGTGCACACTAATAAAAAGTTTTCCTTTTCCCCTCTATAGATATATGCTTGACCCAACTTTGAAATTTGTGATTGCTATTTATAATATTTATCTACTAAATTGTATTTTATAATATTAAGTTCATTACTTGTATTTTTTTTTAATTAACTTGTTCACATATTATGTTTTCCTTACCATTGAAATGCAATGATATTTACAATAAATTTAAAAGATCAAAACCTTCCAAATTTTCACCTCTTAGAATTTCAAGTCTTATAAGGATAAATGCGTTACAAATAATTAATTGAATTGAAAATTTGTAATTTTTTTATTTGCCTCCTTTGGCATAGTGCAATTGGAAATGATTTATATGATTTTAGTCTACAAACATATTTCTTAAGAAAAAGTGAATGCAGTCGACACTAATAAAACATTTTCCCATTCCCCTCTACAAATATATGCTTGACCAAATATTGAAATTTGTAATTGCTATTTATAATATTCATGCACTAAATTGTATTTTATACAATTAAGTCCATTACTTGTATTTTTTTTTTTTCAATTAGCATGTTTGGATATTATGTTTTTCCTACCATTCAAATGCAATGGCTTTTACAATAAATTTAAAAATCAAAGCACTGTAATTTTTCACTTTTTAGAATTTAAAGTCTTATAATGATAAACGCGTTACTAATAATCAATTGAATTTAAATTTTATAATATTTTTATTTTTCTCCTTTGCCATAGTGCAATTGGAAATGATTTATATGATTTTAGTCTACAAACATATTTCTTAAGAAAAAGTAAATGCAGTGAACACTAATAAAAAGTTTTCTCATTCCCCCCTACAGATATATGTTTGACCCAACATTGAAATTTGGGATTGCTATTTATTATATTCATCAACTAAATTGTATTTTATACAATTAAGTCCATTACCTGTATTTTTTTTCAATTGAAATGTTCAAATATTATGTTTTTCTTACCATTCAAATGCAACGACATTTACAATAAATTTAAAAGATCAAAACTTTTCAAGTTTTCACCTTTTAGAATTTAAAGTCTTATAAGGATAAATTTGTTACTAATAATCAATTTAATTTTAATTTTGTAATTTTTTTATTTGTCTTCTTTGTCACAGTGCAAATTGAATTGATTTATATGATTTTAGTCTACGAACATATTTCTTAAGAAAAAGTAAATGCAATGGACACTGATAAAAAGTTTTCTCATTCCCCCCTACAGATATATGCATGGCCCACCATTGAAATTTGTGATTGCTATTTATGATATTCATCCACTAAATTGTATTTTATACAATTAAGACCAATACTTGTATTTGTTTTTCAATTAACATGTACAAATATTATATTTTTCTTACCATTTAAATGTAATGGCATTTACAATAAATTTAAAAGATCAAAACTTTGCAAATATTCACTTTTTAGAATTTAAAGTCTTCTAAGGATAAATTCATTACTAATAAGCAGTTTAATTTAAATTTTGCAATTTTTTTTATTTTTGTCCTCTGCCATAATGCAATTAGAAATAATTTATATGATTTTAGTCTATAAACATATTTCTTAAGAAAAATTAAATGTAGTGGACAATAATAAAAAGTTTTCCCATTCTCCTTTATAGATATATGCTTGATCCAACATTAAAATTTGTGATTGTTATTTATGATATTTATCCACTAAATTGTATTTTATACAATTAAGTCTATTACTTAAATTTCTTTTCAATTAACATGTTCAAATTTTCTATTTTTCTTACCATTCAAATGCAATGGCATTTACAATAAATTTAAAAGATGAAAATATTGCAACTTTTCACTTTTTAGAATTAAAAGTCTTATATGGATTAATACATTACAAATAATCAATTGAATTTAAATTTTGTATTTTTTTTTTATCTGTCTCCATTGCCATAGTGCAATTATAAATGATTTATGTGATTTTAGTCTACAACAATATTTCTTATGAAAAGTTAAATGCAGTGGATACTAATAAAAAGTTTTCTCATTCTCCTCTACAAATATGTGCTTGACTCAACATTGAAATTTTTGATTGCTATTTATAACATTCATCTACTAAATTGTATTTTATACAATTACGCACATTACTTGTCTTTTTTTTTTCAATTAACTTGTTCAAATATAATGTTTTTCCTACCATTTAAACGCAATGGCTTTTACAATAAATTTAAAAGATCAAAACTTTGCAAATTTTCACTGTGTAGAATTTAATGTCTTATAAGGATAAATGCATTACTAATAATTGATTAAATTTAAATTTTGTAATTTTTCTATTTGTCTCCTTTGTCACAATGCAATTATAAATGATTTATGTGATTTTAGTCTACAAACATATTTCTCAAGAAAAATTAAATGCGGTGGACACTAATAAAAAGTTTTCTCATTCCCCTCTATAGATATATGCTTGACCCAACATTGAAATTTGTGATTGCTATTTATGATATTCATCCACAAAATTGTGTTTTATACGATTTAGTGCATTACTTGTATTTTTTTGTCAACTAACATCTTTAAATATTATGTTTTTCTTACCATTCAAAAGCAATGGCATTTAAAATAAATTTAAAAATCAAAACATTGCAATTTTTCACTTTTTAGAATGTAAAGTCTTCTAAGCATAAATGATTTACTAATAATCAATTGAATTTAAATTTCGTAATTTTTTTATTTGTCTCTATTGCCACAGTGCAATTTGAAACAATTTATATGATTTTAGCCTATAAAAATATTTCTTAAGAAAAAGTAAATGCAGTGGATACTAATAAAAAGTTTTCTCATTCCCCTTTAGAGATATACGCTTGACCCAACATTGAAATTTGTTATTGCTTTTTATAATATTGATCCACTAAATTGCATTTTATACAATTAAGTCCATTACTTGTATTTCTTTTTCAATTAACATGTTCAAATATTATGTTTTTCATACCATTCAAATGCAATGGGATTTACAATAAATTTAAATGATCAAAACTTTGCAAATTTTCACTTTTTAGAATTTAAAGTCTTATATGGATAAATTCATTACTAATAATAAGTTTAGTTTAAATTTTGTAATTTTTTTATTTGCCTTCTTTGCCACAGTACAATTTGAAATGATTTATATGATTTTAGTTTACGAACATATTTCTGATGAAAAAGAGAATGTAGTCGACATTAATAAAACGTTTTCCCATTCCCCTCTACAAATATATGCTTGACCCAAACATTGAAATTTGTGATTGCTATTTATAATATTAATCCACTAAATTGTATTTTATACAATTAACTCTATTACTCATATTTTTTTTCAATTAACTTGTTCAAATATTACGCTTTTCTTACCATTCAAATGCAATGACATTCACAATAAATTTAAAAGATTAAAACATAGCAACTTTTCACTTTTTAGTTTGTAATGTCTTATAAGCATAAATGATTTACTAATAATCAATTGAATTTAAACTTTGTAATTTTTTTATTTGTCTCCATTGCCACATTGCAATTTGAAATGATTTATATGATTTTAGTCTATAAACATATTTCTTAAGAAAAAGTAAATGCAGTGGACATTAATAAAAAGTTTTCCCATTGCCCTCTACAGATATATGTTTGACCCAATAGTAAAATTTGTGATTGATATTTATGATATTCATCCTCTAAATTGTATTTTATACAATTAAGTCCATTACTTGTAGTTTTTTTCAATTAACATGTTCAAATATTTTGTTTTTCATACCATTCAAA
>JAHLGP010020638.1:4009282-4019813 GCA_020141445.1 Bruguiera sexangula | reverse complement strand
TTACAATAAATTTAAAAGATCAAAACTTTGCAAATTTTCACTTTTTATAATTTAAAGTCTTATAAGGATAAATTCGTTGCTAATAATCAATTTAATTTAAATTTTGTCATTTTTTTATTTGCCTCCTTTGCCATAATGCAATTTGGAGTGATTTATATGATTTTAGTCTACAAACATATTTCTTATGAAAAAGTGAATGTAGCCAACACTAATAAAAAGTTTTCTCATTCTCCTTTACAGATATATGATTGACACAATATTGAAATTTGTGATGGCTATTTATAATATTTATCTACTAAATTGTATATTAGACAATTAAGTCCATTACTTGTTTTTTTTTTTTTTAATTAACCTCTTCAAATATTATACTTTTCTTACCATTCAAATGCAATGACATTTACAATAAATTTAAAAATCAAAACATTGCAAATTTTTACATTTTAGAATTTAAAGTCTTATAAGGATAAATGCATTACTAATAATCAACTAAATTTAAATTTTGTAATTTTTTTTTATTTGTCTCCCATGCCACAATGTACTTTGATATGATTTTAGTTTATGAACATATTTCTTAAAAAAAGGTAAATGTAGTGGACGCTAATAAAAAGTTTTCCCATTGCCCTCTATAGATATATACTTGACCCAACATTGAAATTTGTTATTGCTATTTACAATGTTCATTCACTAAATTGTATTTTATACAATTAAGTCCATTACTTGTATTTTTTTTCAATTAACAAGTTTGAATATTATGTTTTTGCTACCATTCAAATGCAATGACATTTACAATAAATTTAAAAATTAAAACATTACAATTTTTCAATTTTTAGAATTGAAAGTCTTATAAGGATAAATGCATTACTAATAATCAATTAAATTTAAATTTTCTAGTTTTTTATTTGTCTCCTTTATCACAGTGCAATTTGAAAATATTTATATAATTTTATTCTACAAACATATTTCTTAAGAAAAATTAAATGTTGTGGACACTAATAAAAAGATTTCTCACTCCCCTCTACAACTATATGCTTAACCTAACATTGAAATTTGTGATGACTATTTATAATATTCATCCACTAAATTGTATTTTATACAATTAAGTCTATTATTAGTATTTTTTTTTCAATTAACTTGTTCAAATATTATGTTTATTTTACCATTCAAACACAATGACATTTATAATAAATTTAAAAGACCAAAACAGTGCAACTTTCACTTTTTAGAATTTAAAGTCTTATAAGGATAAATTTGTTACCAATAATCAATTTAATTTAAATTTTGTCATTTTTTTTATTTGTCTCCTTTGCTAGAGTGCAATTGCAATTTTTCACTTTTTAGAATTTAAAGTCTAGTAAGGATAAATGCTTTACTAATAATCAATTGAATTTAAATTTTGTAATTTTTTTTTATTTGTCTCCTTTGCCATAATGCAATTTGAAATGATTTATATGACTTTAAAGTCTACAAACATACTTCTTAAGGCAAAGTAAATGCAGTGGACACTAATAAAAATTTTTCTCATTCCCCTCTACAGATATATGCTTGACCCAACGTTGAAATTTGTGATTTCTATTTATAATGTCCATCCACTAAATTTTATTTTATGCAATTAATTCCATTACTTGTATTTTTTTCTTTCAATTAACATGATCAAATAGTATGTTTTTCCTACCATTCAAATGTAATGACATTTATTATAAATTTAAAAATTCAAACTTTGCAATCTCTCACTTTTTAGAATTTAAAGTCTTATGAGGATAAATGCATTACTAGTAATCAATTCAATTTAGATTTTCCAACTTTTTTTATTTATATCCTTTGCTACAATTGAATTTGAAATGATTTAGATGATTTTATTCTACAAACATATTTCTTAAGAAAAATTAAATGTAGTGGACACTAAAAAAAAGTTTACCCATTCCCCTCTACAGATATATGCTTGACCCAACATTGAAATTTGTGATGGCCATCTATAATATTCATCTACTAAATTGTAATTTATACAATTAAGTCCATTACTTGTATTTTGTTTTTCAATTAACTTGTTTAAATATTATATATTTCTTACCATTGAAATCCAATGGTATTTACAATAAATTTGAAAGATCAAAACTTTGCAAATTTTCACTTTTTGGAATTTAAAATCTTATATGGATAAATTTGTTACGAATAATTAGTTTAATTTAAATTTTGTAAGTTTTTTATTTGTCTCTTTTGCCATAGTGCAATCGGAAATGATTTATATGATTTTAGTCTACAAACATATTTCTTAAGAAAAAGTGAATGTAGTCGACACTAATAAAAAGTTTTCTCATTCCCCTCTACAAATATATACTTGACCCAATATTGAAATTTGTGATTACTATTTATAATATTAATCCACTAAATTGTATTTATACAATTAAAACCATTACCTATATATTTTTTTTTCAATTAACATGTTCAAATATTATGTTTTTCCTACCATTCAAATGCATTGACATTTACAATAAATTTAAAATATCAAAGCATTGCAATTTTTCACTTTTTATAATTTAAAGTCTTATAAGGATAAATGCGTTTCTAATTATCAGTTGAATTTAAATTATGTAATTTTTTTATTTGTCTCCTTTGCCATAGTGCGATTGGAAATGATTTATATGATTTTAGTCTACAAACATATTTCTTAAGAAAAAATAAAAGCAGTGGACACTAATAAAAAGTTTTCCCATTCCCCTCTACATATATATGCTTAGCCTAACATTGAAATTTGTGATTGCTATTTATAATATTCATCCAATAAATTGTATTTTATTCAATTAAGTCCATTACTTGCATTTTTTTTCAATTAACATGTTCAAATATTATGTTTTTCTTACCATTCAAATGCAATGGTATTTAAAATAAATTTAAATATCAGAACATTACAATTTTTCACTTTTAAGAATTTAAGCTCTTATAAGGATAAATGTATTACTAATAATCAATTGAATTGAAATTTTGGAATTTTTTTATTTGCCTCCTTTGCTAGGATGTAATTGGAAATGATTTATATAATTTTAGTCTACAAACATATTTCTTAAGAAAAAGTAAATGCAGTGGACACTGATAAAATGTTTTCCTATTTCCCTCTATAGATATATGCTTGACCCAACATTGAAATTTGTGATTACTATTTATAATATTCAACTACTAAATTGTGTTTTATACAATTAAATCCATTACTAGTAGTTTTTTTCAATTAACATGTTCAAATATTATGTCTTTCTTACCATTCAAATGCATTGACATTTACAATAAATATAAAAAATCAAAACTTTGCAAATTTTCACCTTTTAGAATTTAAAGTGTTATAAGGATAAATGCGTTACTAAGAATCAATTGAATTTAAATTTTGTAATTTTTTTATTTATCTTTTTTCCCACAGTGTAATTTGAAATGATTTATATGATTTTATTCTACACAAATATTTCTTAAGAAAAAGTAAATGCAATGGACACTAATAAAAAGTTTTCCCATTCCCCTCTATTGATATATGCCAGACCCAATATTGAAATTTGTGATTGCTATTTATAATATCCATCTACTAAATTGTATTTTATACAATTAAGTCTATTACTAGTATTTTTTTTTCGATTAACATGTTTAAATATTAAGTCTTTCTTACCATTCAAATACAATTGCATTTACAATAAATATAAAAGATCAAAACTTTGCAAATTTTCACTTTTTAGAATTTAACGTGTTGGAAGGATAAATGCGTTACGAAGAATCAATTGAATTTAAATATTTTAATTTTTTTCTTTGTTTTCTTTGTTATAGTGCAATTTGAAATGATTTATATGATTTTAGTCTACAAACATATTTCTTAAGCAAAAGTAAATGCAGTAGACACTAAAAAAAAGTTTTCCCATTCCTCTTTACAGATATATGCTTGGCCCAACACTGAAATTTGTGATCGCTATTTATAATATTCATCCACTAAATTGTATTATATTCAATTAAGTCCATTGCATTTTTTTACAATTAACATGTTCAAATATTATGTTTTTTTTACCATTCAAATGCAATGGTATTTAAAATAAATTTAAATATCAAAACATTGCGATTTTTTCACATTTTGAATTTAAAGACTTATAAGGATAAATGCTTTACTAATAATCTCTTGAGTTTAAATTTTGTAATTTTTTTATTTGTCTCCCTTGCCACATTGCAATTTGAAATGATTTATATGATTTAAAGTCTACAACATATTTTTTTAGAAAAAGTAAATGCAATGGACATTAATAAAAATGCTTGACCCAACATTGAAATTTGTGATTTCTATTTATACTGTCCACCCACTAATAAAAAGTTTTCTCATTCCCTTCTACTTATATATGCTTGACCCAACATTCAAATTTGTGATTGTTATTTATAATATTCATCCACTAATTGTATTTAATTCAATTAAGTCTATTACTAGTATTTTTTTTCAATTAACATGTCCAAATATTATGTTTTTCCTAACATTAAAATGCAATGACATTTACAATAAATTCAAAAATGAAAACTTTGCAATTTCTCACTTTTTAGAATTTAAAATTTTATAAGGATAAATACATTACTAGTGATCAATTCAATTTAAAATTTTTAATTTTTTTATTTGTATCATTTGCCCCAATGCAATTTAAAATGATTTATATGATTTTAGTCTACAAACATCTTTTTTAAGAAAAAATTAAATGCAGTGGACACTAAAACAAAGTTTTCCCATTCCCTTCTATAGATATATACTTGACACAACATTGAAATTTGTGATGACTATTTATAATATTCAACAACTAAATTGTATTTTATACAATTAAGTCCATTACTTTTATTTTTTTTTCAATTAACCTTTTCAAATATTATGTTTTTCTTACCATTCAAATCCAATGGCATTTACAATAAATTTGAAACATCAAAACTTTGCAAATTTTCACTCTTTAGAATTTTAAATCTAATAAGGATAAATTTGTTGTGAATAATCAGTTTAATTTAAATTTTGTAATTTTTTTATTTGTCTCCTTTGCCGTAGTGCAATTCGAAATGATTTATATGATTTTAGTCTACCAACATATTTCTTAAGAAAAAGTAAATGCAGTGGAACCTAATAAAATGTTTTCTCATTTCCCTCTATAGATATATGCTTGATTCAACATTAAAATTTGTAATTGCTATTTATAATATTCATCTACTAAATTGTATTTTATTCAACTAAGTCCATTACTTGTATTTTTTTTCAAATAACATGTGCAAATACTCTGTTTTTCTTACCATTTAAATGGAACGGTATTTAAAATAAATTTAAATATCAAAACATTGCAATGTTTCACTTTATAGAATTTAAAGTCTTGTAAGGATAAATGCTTTACTAATAATCAATTGAATTTAAATTTTGTAATTTTTTTATTTGTCTCCCTTCCCACAGTGTAATTAGAAATGATTTATACAATTTTAGTCTACAAACATATTTCTTAGGAAAAAGTAAATGTCGTGGACACTAATAAAAAGTTTTCCCAATCCCCTTTACAAATATATGCTTGACCTAACATTCAAATTTGTGATTGCTATTTATAATATTCAACTACAAATTTCTTACCATTCAAATGCAGTGACATTTATAATAAATTTAAAAATCAAAATATTGAAATTTTTTACTTTTTAGAATTTAAAATTTTATAAGGATAAATGCATTACTAATAATCAATTAAATTGAAATTTTCTATTTTTTTCATTTGCCTCCTTTGCCACAATGCAATTTGAAATGATTTATATGATTTTAGTCTACAAACATATGTCTTAAGAAAAACTAAATGCAGTGGACACTAATCAAAAGTTTTCCCATTCCCCTCTATAGATATATGCTTGACCCAACATTGAAATTTGTGATGACTATTTATAATATTCAAACACTAAATTGTATTTCATACAATTAAGTTCATTACTTGTAGTTTTTTTTCAATTAACCTGTTCAAATATTATGTTTTTCTTACCATTCAAATCCAATGACATTTACAATAAATTTGAAAGATCAAAACTTTGCAAATTTTCACTTTTTAGAATTTAAAATCTTATAAGGATAAATTTGTTACGAAAAATCAGTTTAATTTAAATTTTGTAAGTTTTTTATTTGTCTCCTTTGCCATAGTGCTATTGGAAATGATTTATATGATTTTAGTCTACAAACATATTTCTTAAGAAAAGTGAATGCAGTCGACACTAATAAAAAGTTTTCTCATTCCCCTCTATAAATATATGCTTGACCTAAGATTGAAATTTGTGATTGCTATGTATAATATTAATCCATTAAATTGTATTTTGTACAATTAAATCCATTCTTTGTATTTTTTTTCAATTAACATGTTAAAATATTATATTTTTCTTACCATTCAAATGCAATGGCATTTACAAGAAATTTAAAAGATCAAAACATTGCAATTTTTCACTTTTTAGAATTGAAAGTCTTATAGGGATAAATGCATTACTAATAATCAATTGAATTTAAATTTTGTAATTTTTTATTTGTCTCCTTTGCCACAGTGCAATTTGAAATGATTTATATGATTTTAGTCTACGAACATATTTCTTAAGAAAAAGTAAATGCAGTGGACCTTAATCAAAAGCTTCCCCATTCCCCTATATAGATATATGCTTGATCCAACATTGAAATTTGTGATTGTTATTTATAATGTCCATCCATTAAATTGTGCAATTTTTTACTTTTTAGAATTTAAAGTTTTATAAGGATAAATGCATAACTAGTAATCAATTGAATTTGTAATTTTTTTATTTGTCTCCCTTCCTACAGTGTAATTAGAAATGATTTATACAATTTTAGTCTACAAACATAATTCTTAGGAAAAAGTAAATGCAGTGGACACTAATAAAAAGTTTTCCCATTCCCTTCTACAGATACATGCTTGAGCCAAAATTGAAATTTGTGATTGCTATTTATAATATTCATCCATTAAATTGTATTTTATTCAATTAAGTCCATTAATTGTATTTTTTTTTCAATTAACATGTTCAAATATTAGGTTTTCCTTAGCATTCAAATGCAATGGCATTTTCAATAAATTTAAAAATAAAAACATTGCAATTTTTTAGTTTTTAGAATTTAAAGTTTTATAAGGATAAATGCATTACTAATAATCAATTGAATTGAAATTGTGCAATTTTTTTATTTGCCTCCTTTGCCAGAGTGCAATTGGAAATGATTTATATGATTTTAATATACAAACATATTTCTTAAGAAAAAGTAAATGCAGTGGACACTGATAAAATGTTTTCCCATTTCCCTTTACAAATATGTGCTTGACCCAACATTGAAATTTGTGATTGCTATTTATAATATTCATCCACTAAATTATATTTTATACAATTAAATCCATTACTAGTATTATTTTTTCAATTAATAGGTTCAAATATTATGTCTTTCTTACCATTCAAATGCAATGGTATTTACAATAAATATAAAAGATCAAAAGTTTGCAAATTTTCACTTTTTAGAATTTAAAGTGCTATAAGGATAAATGTGTTACTAAGAATGAATTGAATTTAAATTTTGTAACTTTTTATTTGTTTTCTTTGTCACAGTGCAATTTGAAATGATTTATATGATTTTAGTTTACAAACATATTTCTTAAAGAAAAGTAAATGCAGTGGACTCTCATAAAAAACTTTCTCATTCCCCTCTACAGATATATGCCTGACCCAACATTGAAATTTGTGATTGCTATTTATAATATTCATCCACTAAATTGTATTTTATTCAATTAAGTCCATTACTTGTATTTTTGTTTTCAATTAACATGTTCAAATATTATATTCTTCTTACCATTCAAATGCAATCGTATTTAAAATAAATTTAAATATTAAAACATTGCAATTTTTCACTTTTTAGAATTTAAGGTCTTATAAGGATAAATGCATTACTAATAATCAATTGAATTTAAATTTTCTAATTTTTTTATTTGACTCCTTCGCCACATTGCAATTTGAAATGATTTATTAGATTTTAGTCTGCAAAGATATTTCTTAGCAAAAAGTAAATGTAGTGGACATTAATAAAAAGTTTTTCCTATTCCCCTCTACAGATATATGCTTGACCCAACATTAAAATTTGTGATTGCTATTTATAATATTTATCCACTAAATTGTATTTTGTACAATTAAGATTGTTACTTGTATTTTTTGTCAATTAACATGTCCAAATATTATGTTCTTCTTACCATTCAAATGCAATGACATTTATAGTAAATTTAAAAGTTCAAAACATTGCAAATTTTCACTTTTAGAATTTAAAGTCTTAAAAGGATAATTGCGTTACAAAGAATCAATTGAATGTAAACTTTGTAATTTTTTTATTTGTCTTCTTTGCCACAATGCAATTTAAAATGATTTATATGATTTTAGTCTACAAACATATTTCTTAAGAAAAAGTAAATGTTGTGGACACAGATAAATCGTTTTTCCATTCCCCTCTACAGGCATATACTTGACCCAAAATTGAAATTTGTGATTGCTATTTATAATATTCATCCACTAAATTGTATTTTATACAATTAAGAGCATTGCTAGTATTTGTTTTCAATTAACATGTTCAAATATTATGTCTTTCTTACCATTCAAATGCAATGCCATTTATAATAAATATAAAAGATCAAAAATTTGCAAAATTTCACTTTTTAGAATTTAAAGTGTTACAAAGATAAATGTGTTACTAAGAATCAATTAAGTTTAAATTTTGCAATTTTTTATTTGTCTTCTTTGCCAGAGTGCAATTTGAAATGATTTATACGATTTTAGTCTCCAAACATATTTCTTTGGAAAAAGTAAATGCAGTGGACACTAATCAAAAGTATTCTCATTCCCCTCTACAGATATATGTTTAACCCAACATTGAAATTTGTGATTGCTATTTATAATATTCATATACGAAATTCTATTTTATACAATTAAGTCCATTACTTAAATTTTCTTTCAATTAACATGTTCAAATATTATGATTTTCTTACCATTCAAATGCAATGACATTTACAATAAATTTAAAAATCAAGATATTGCAAATTTTCACTTTTTAGAATTTAAAGTCTTTTAAGGATAAATGTGTTACTAATAATCAGTTAAATTTAAATTTTGTAATTTTTTTATCTTTCTCCTTTGCCATAGTGCGATTGAAAATGATTTATATGATTTTAGTGTACAAACATATTTTTTAAGAAAAAGTAAATGCAATGGACATTAATAAAAGGTTTTCCCATTCCCCTCAATAGATATATACTTGACCTAACATTGAAATTTGTGATTGCTATTTATAATATTCATCAACAAAATTGTATTTTATACAATTAAGTCCATTACTTGTAATTTTTGTCAATTAATATATCCAAATATTATGTTTTTCCTACCATTCAAATGGAATGACATTTACAATAAATTTTAAAATCAAAATATTGCAAATTTTTACTTTTTAGAATTTAAAGTTTTATAAGGATAAATGCATTACTAATAATCAATCAAATTCAAAATTTCTAACTTTTTTATTTGTCTCCTTTGCAACAGTGCAATTTGAAATGATTTATGTGATTTTAGTCTACAAACATATTTCTTAGGAAAAACTAAATGCAGTGGACACTAATCAAAAGCTTTCTTATTCCCCTCTACGGATATATGCTTGACTCAATATTGAAATTTGTGATTGCTAGTTATAATATTCATCCACTAAATTGTATTTTATACAATTAAGTCCATTACTTAAATTTCTTTTTAATTAACATGTTAAAATATTATGATTTTCTTACCATTCAAATGCAATGACATTTACAATAAATTTAAAAGATCAAAACATTGCAAATTTTCACTTTTTAGAATTTAAAGTCTTATAAGGATAAATGCGTTACTAATAATTAGTTAAATTTAAATTTTGTAATTTTTTTATTTCTCTCTTTTGCCATAGTGCGATTGGAAATAATTTATATGATTTTAGTCTACAAACATATTTTTTAAGAAAAAGTAAATGTAGTGGACACTAATAAAAGGTTTTTCCATTTCCCTCTACAGATATATGCTTGACCCAACATTGAAATTTGTGATTGCTATTTATAATATTCATCCACAAAATTGTGTTTTATATAATTAAATCCATTACTAGTATTTTTTTTTCAATTAACAAGTTCAAATATTATGTCTTTCTTACCATTCAAATGCAATAGCATTTAGAATAAATATAAAAGATCAAAACATTGCAAATTTTCACTTTTTAGAATTTAAAGTGTTATAAGGATAAATGCATTACTAAGAATCAATTGAATTTAAATTTTGTAATTTTTTTATTTGTCTTCTTTGCCACAGTGCAATTTGAAATGATTTATATGATTTTAGTCTACAAACATATTTCTTAAGAAAAAGTAAATGTAATGGACACTAATAACAAGTTTTCCCATTCCCCTCTACAGATATATGCTTAACCCAACATTGAAATTTGTGATTGCTATTTATAATATTCATCCACTAAATTGTATTTTAT
>JAHLGP010020638.1:3986696-4009272 GCA_020141445.1 Bruguiera sexangula | reverse complement strand
ATTTGTGATTGCTATTTATAATATTCATCCACTAAATTGTATTTTATACAATTAAATCCATTACTTGTGTTTTCTTTCAATTAACATGTTCAAATATTATGTTTTCCTTACCATTCAAATGTTATGGCATTTCCAATAATTTTAAAAGATCAAAACTTTGCAATTTTTCACTTTTTAGAATTTAAAGTCTTATAAGGATAGATGTGCTACTCATAATTAATTGAATTTAAATTTTGTAATTTTTTTATTTGTCTCCTTTGCCACAGTGCAATTTGAAATAATTTATATGATTTTAGTTTACGAACATATTTCTTAAGAAAAAGTAAATGCAATGGACACTGATAAAAAGTTTTCTCATTCCCCTCTATAGATATATGCTTGACCCGACATTAAAATTTGTGATTGCTATTTATTATGTCCATCCACTAAATTGTATTTTATACAATTAAGTCCATTACTAGTATTTTTTTTTTCAATTAACATGTTCAAATATTTTGTTTTTCCTACCATTCAAATGCAATGAAATTTATAATAAATTTAAAAATCAAAACATTGCAATTTTTCACTTTTTAGAATTTAAGGTGTTATAAGAATAAATGTATTACTAATAATCAAGTGAATTTAAAATTTCTAATTTTTTTATTTGTCTCTTTTTCCACAGTGCAATTTGAAATGATTTATATGATTTTAATCTACAAACATATTTCTTAAGAAAAAGTAAATGTAGTGGACACTAATAAAAAGGTTTTCCCATTCCCCTCTACAGATATATGCTTGACCCAACATTGAAATTTAAGTCCATTACTTGTATTTTTTGACAATTAATATGTTCAAACATTATATTTTTCTTACTATTCAAATGCAATGACATTTACAATAAATTTAAAAATCAAAACATTGCAATTTTTTACTTTTTACAATTTAAAGTCTTATAAGGATAAATTTGTTACTAATAATCAGTTTAATCTAAATTTTGTAATTTTTTTATTTGTCTCCTTTGCCATAGTGCAATTGGAAATGATTTATATGATTTTAGTCTACAAACATATTTCTTAAGAAAATGTGAATGCAGTCGACACTAATAAAAAGTTTTCCCATTCTTCATTACAAATATATGGTTGACCCAACATTGAAATTTGTGATTGCTATTTATAATATTCATCCACTAAATTGTATTTTATATAATTAAGTCCGTTGTATTTTTTTGTCAATTAACATGTTCAAATATTATTTTTTCTTACCATTCAAATGGAATGACATTTACAATAAATTTTAAAAATCAAAACTTTGCAAATTTTCACTTTTTAGAATTTAAAATCTTATAAGGATAAATGTGTTACCAATAATCAGTTGAATTTAAATTTTGTAATTTTTTTATTTCTCTTCTTTGCCATAGTACGATTGGAAATGATTTATATGATTTTAGTTTACAAACATATTTCTTAAGAAAAAGTATGTACTTATTGCCATGAATATTGTGCCTCTTTTAGGCAAACAATCTATTTTCAAGATCATTAAGTATAAAGCTGTAATTACAACAAAAAGCGGAGCATTTTTCGGAAGAAATCATCAGACGATCTCATTAGTCTGTAATTAAGTAGAAAATACTTGTTAAAAATTCTAGTCATCACCAAAGATTCCTTGTTTAAGAAAATTGAATGGATTCCTTGTTCTAAGGGAGTATAGATGTGCTTGTTATCAAGAATATATTGCCTTTTGCGAGCACACAAGCTATTGTTAAGAACATTAAGTGTGAATGGGTAATTAGAACCAAAAGTGGAGCATTGGTAGGAAGAAATCAAAAGATGATCCTCATTTGTCTGTAATTAAGTAGAAAATACTTGTAAGAAATGCTAACCATCATGAAAGACTCCTTGTTTAATGAAATTCAATAGATTCCATGTTTCAAGGGAGTATTAATGTGCTTGTTGCCATGAATATTATGCCTTTTGTGGGCACACGATCTATGTTCAAGATCATTAAGTGTGAATGAGTAATTACAACAAAAAGTGGAGCATTGTTCGGAAGAAATGAAGAGACGGTCTCATTAGTTTATAATTAAGAAGATAATTCTTGTAAGAAATGCTAAACATCACCAAAGACTCTTTATGTAATGAAATTTAATAGATTCCTAGTTCCAAGGGAGTGTAGGTGTACTTATTCCCATGAATATTGTGCCTTTTGTGGGCAGAGAATCTATTTTCAAGATCATTAAGTGTGAATGGGTAATTGCAACAAAATGTGGAGTATTGTTAGGAATAAATCAAGAGATGGTCTCATTAATGTGTAATTAAGTAGAAAATACTTATAAGAAATGCTAGTCATCACTAAAGATTGCTTGTTTAGTGAAATTCAAAGAATTCCTTGTTGCAAGGGATTATAGATGTACTGGTTGCCATAAATATAGTACCTATTATGGGCACACAATCTATTTTCAGGATCCTCAAGTGTGAATGATTTATTGCACTAAAAGGTGGAGCCTTGTTAGGAGGAAATGAGGAGGCAGTCTCATTATTCAATAATGGTACCGAAAATACTTTTAAGAAATGTTAATCACCATCAAAGGCTCCCTGTTGAATGAAATTCAAGGAATTCTTAGTTTGAAGGGGTATAGATGTGCTTCTTGCTATGAATATAGTGCCTATTGTGGGCAAACAAGCAATTTTCATGATCATTCAATGTGAATGGGTAATTACAACAAAAGTGGAGCATTATTAGGAAGAAATCAAGAGATGGTCTCATTTGTCTGAAATTAAGTAGAAAATACTTGTAAGAAATTCTAATCATTACCAAAGACTCCTTATTTAAGGAAATTCAACGAATTCCTAGTTTTAAGCGAGTATAGTTGTGCTTTTTGCCATGATATAGTGGCTGCGGGCACATAAGCTATTTTCAAGATCATTAAGACTGAATGAGTTATTGCAACTAAAGGTGGGGACTTGTTAGGAAGAAATGAAGAGACAGTCCCGTTATTCAGTAATTATACCTTAAGTACTTGTAAGAAATGCTAGTCATCATCAAAGACCCATTGTTTAATGGAATTCAATGGATTCCTAGTTCCAAGGGACTATAGATGTGCTTGTTACCATAGATATAGTACCTATTGTGGGCTTATAATCTATTTTTAGGATCATTAATTGTGAATGAGTTATTCAAACAAATGGTGGGGTTTTATTAGGATAAGATGAAGAGATGGTCTCATTATTTAGTAATTATATAGAAAGTATTTGTAAGAAATACTAGTCATCATCTAAGATTCCTTGTTTAATAAAATTCAATGGATTCTTAGTTCTAAGGGAGTATATATATGCATGTTGCCATGACTATAGTGCTTGTTGTGGGAACACAAGCTATTTTCAAGATCATTAAGTGTGAATGGGTAATTACAACAAAAGGTGGAGCATTGTTAACAAGAAATCATGAGACAATCTCATTAGTCTTAAATTAAGTAGAAAATACGTGTAAGAAATGCAAGTTATAACCTAAGACTCCTTGTTTAATGAAATTCAACAAATTCTTAGTTCCATGGGAGTATAGATGTGCATTTTGCCATGAATATAGTGCTTGTTATGGGCACACAAGCTATTTTCAAGATCATTAAGTGTGAATGAGTAATTACAACAAAAAGTGGAACATTGTTAGGAAGAAATTAAGAGATGGTCTCATTAGTTTTTAATTAAGTAGAAAATACTTGTAAGAAATGCAAGTCATCACCAAGGACTCCTTGTTTAATGAAATTCAACGGATTCCTAATTTCAAGCAAGTATAGATGTGCTTGTTGCCATGATTATGGTGCCAATTATGGGCACAAAAGCTATTTTCTAGATCATTAAGTGTGAATGGGTAATTACAATAAAAAGTGGAGCATTGTTAGGAAGAAATCAAGAGACAGTCTCATTAGTCATAAATTAAGTAAAAAATACTTGTAAGAAATCCAAGTTATAACTAAAGACTCATTGTTTAATGAAATTGAACAAATTCCTTGTTCCAAGGGAATATAGATGTGCTTGTTGCCTCAAATATTGTGCCTATTGTGGGCACACAAGCTACTTTCAACGCCATTAGGTGTGAATGTGTTATTGCAATGAAAGGTGGACCTTAGTTAGGAAGAAATGGAGAGAATGCCTCATTATTTAGTAATTATACCACAAATACTTGAAAGAAATGTTAGTCATCATCAAAGACTCTTTGTTTAATGAAATTCAATAGATTCCTAGTTCTAAGGGAGTATAGATGTACATTTTTCCATGAATATAGTGATTGTTGTGGGCACACAAGCTATTTTCAAGATCACTAAGTGCAAATGTGTAATTATAACAAAAAGTGGAGCATTGTTAGGAAGAAATTAAAAGATGGTCTCATTAATCTATAATTAAGTAGAAAATACTTGTAAGAAATGCAAGTCATCACCAAAGACTCCTTGTTTAATGAAATTCAACGAATTCTTAGTTTCGAGCAAGTATAGATGTGCTTGTTGCCATGACTATGGTGCTAGTTGTGGGCACACAAGCTATTTTCAAGATCATTAAGTATGAGTGGGTAATTAGAACAAAAGGTGGAGTATTGTTAGGAAGAAATGAAGAGACAGTTTGATTATTCAGTAAATATACAGAAAATACTTGTAAAAATTGCGTGTCATCATTAAAGACTCCTTGTTGAATGAAATTAAATGGATTCCAAGTTTCAAGGGAGAATAGATGTGCTTGTCGTCATGATTATAGTGCCTGTTGTGGGCACATAAGTTATTTTTAAGATCATTAAGCGTGAATGAGTAATTACAACAAAAACTAGAAGCTTGTTAGGAAGAAATCAAGAGATAATCTCATTAGTTAGTAATGAGGTAGAAAAAACATGTAACAAATGCTTGTCACTATCAAAGACTTATTGTTTAATGAAATTCAATGGACTCCTAGTTCCAAGGGAGTATAAATGTTCTTGTTGCCATAAATATAGTGCCTATTGTAGGTTGATGCGGAAAACCCCAAAAGGACGTGGCTTAGGGACCTAATGCACACAATGAATCAAAGAGCAACTAGGAAAGCTAAATCAGAGTTTAATAACACAAACCCTAGACCCAATATTTGATGGAACACGAACCTAGGGTATTCAAGATGGATATGGATGCCACACTCCAGAAAAGGAAGGAATTGGGAGTGATAAGTCGATTTGAACGCCACAAGAAGAATTACCTCTTGATAAGTTCTTTAGTTCTTAAAAGAACCGTGGGAGAAAAACCCTTGCTTTCTATTTCACTCAAAGTTGTATGATTTCTTGATTGTCTGATTTCCAAAGCTTACAAAGGGTTCTTATTTATAGGCTTAGATAGCAATCCTAAAGAGGCAAAATTCGTATTTAGGACAATTCCTTATTTAGGAGGAATTCCTATCTAGGTACAAATTCCTATATGGAAAATAAACTCCTAATTTGGAGTGACTATATTATTAGTCCTAATATTTTAATTACTCTAATGATATTAATAAGGTCTAGACTCTCTTCTAAGTTTAAATTCGCACCATTTGAAGCTGGGTTGGCCTGAGCTTCCTGAATCAGCCCATTTAGTGCTTCTTTAATCTTTCTGGCCCTAGCTCGTGTTATTGGGCCTTCTGGAATGTGCAATGGACCTCTTGCATCCATTGAAGCCCTAGCTCGTGTTATTGGGCCTTCTGGAATGTGCAATGGACCTCTTGCATCCATTGAAGCCCCAGCTCATGTTATTGGGCCTTCTGGAATGTGCAATGGACCTCTTGCATCCATTGAAGCCCTAGCTCATGTTATTGGGCCTTCTAGAATGTGCAATGGACCTCTTGCATCAATTGAAGCTCTAACTCGTGTTATTGGGCCTTCTGAAATGTGCAATGGACTTTTTGCATCCTTTGAAGCCTTCCACCCTTCATGTCTACGGTTCTCATCATAGGCACACAAGCTATTTTCAAGATCATTAAGCATAAATGGGCAATTACAGCAAAAATTGGAGCCTTGTTAAGAAGAAATCAAGAGACGGTCTCATTAGTCCATAATTAAGTACATAATACTTGTAAGAAATACAAGTCATCATCAAAGACTCCTTATTTAATGAATTTCAATGAATTCCTAGTTCTAAGGGTGTATAGATGTGCTTATTATCGTGAATATAGTGCCTGTTGTGGATAGACAAGCTATGTTCAAGATCATTAAGTGTGAATATGTAATTACAACAAAAATTGGAACCTTGTTAGGAAGAAATCAAGGGACAGTCTCATTAGTTAGTAATTAAATAGAAAATACTTGGAAGAAATGCTAGTCATTAACAAAGACTCTTGGTTTAATGAAATTGAATGGATTCCTAGTTCCAAGGGAGTATAGATGGGCTTGTTGCCATGAATATAGTGCCTGTTGTGGGCACACAAGTTATTTTTATGATCATTAAGTGTAAATGAGTAATTATAACAAAAATTGGAGTTTTTTTTTGGAAGAAATCATGGAACAGTCCCATTAATTAGTAATTAAGTAGAACATTCTTATAAGAAATGCTAGTCATTATCAAAGACTCCTTGTTTAATGAAATTCAATGCATTCCTAGTTCCAAGGGAGAATAGATGTACTTGTTGCCATGACAATAGTGCCAATTGTGGGCACACAAGTTATTTTTAAGATCATTAAGCGTGAATGACTAATTACAACAAAAATTGGAGTCTTGTTAAGAAGAAATCAAAAGACGGTCTCATTAGTCCATAATTAAGTAGATAATACTTGTAAGAAATGCTAGTCGTCATCAAAGACTCCTTATTTAATGAATTTCAACGGATTCCTAGTATTAAGGGTGTATAGATGTGCTTATTGCCATGAATATTGTGCCTGTTGTGGACAGATAAGCTATGTTCAAGATCATTAAGTGTGAATATGTAATTACAATGAAAATTAAAGCCTTGTTAGGACAAAATCAAAGGACAGTCTCATTAGTTAGCAATTAAGTAGAAATGCTTGGAATAAATGCTAGTCATATGAAATTGAATGGATTCCTAGTTCCAAGGGAGTATAGATGTGTTTGTTGCCATGAATATAGTGCCTGTTATGGGCACACAAGCTATTTTTATGATCATTAAGTGTAAATGAGTAATTATAACAAAAGTTGGAGTTTTTTTTCGAAAGAAATCATGGGATGGTCCCATTAGTTAGTAATTAAGTAGAAAATACTTGGAAGAAATGCTACTCATTAGCAAAGACTCCAGGTTTAATGAAATTGAATGGATTCCTAGTTCTAAGGGAGTATAGATGTGTTTATTGCCATGAATATAGTGCCTGTTGTGGGCACACAAGCTATTTTTATGATCATTAAGTGTAAATGAGTAATTATAACAAAAAATGGAGTTTTTTTTTGGAAGAAATCATGGGATGGTTCCATTAGTCAGTAATTAAGCAGAAAAGTTTTGTAAGAAATGCTAGTCATTATCAAAGACTCCTTGTTTAATGAAATTCAATGCATTCCTAGTTCCAAGGGAGAATAGATGTACTTATTGCCATGACAATAGTGCTATTGTGGGCACACAAGTTATTTTTAAGATCATTAAGCGTGAATGATTAATTACAACAAAAATTGGAGTCTTGTTAAGAAGAAATCAAAAGATGGTCTTATTAGTCCATAATTAAGTACATAATACTTGTAAGAAATGCTAGTCGTCATCAAAGACTCCTTATTTAATGAATTTCCGTGGATTCCTAGTTCTAAGGGTGTATAGATGTGCTTATTGCCATGAATATTGTGCTTGTTGTGGATAGACAAGCTATGTTCAAGATCATTAAGTGTGAATAAATAATTACAATGAAAATTAGAGCCTTATTAGGACAAAATCAAAGGACAATCTCATTAGTCAGTAATTAAGTAGAAAATACTTGGAAGAAATGCTAGTCATTAACAAAGACTCTTAGTTTAATGAAATTGAATGGATTCCTAGTTCTAAGGGAGTATCGATGTGCTTGTTGCCATGAATATAATGCTTGTTGTGGGCACATAAGCTATTTTTATGATCATTAAGTGTAAATGAGTAATTATAACAAAAATTGGAGTTTTTTAGGAAGAAATCATGGGACGGTCCCATTAGTCAGTAATTAAACAGAAAATACTTGTAAGAAATGCTAGTCATTATCAAAGACTCATTGTTTAATGAAATTCAATGCATTCCTAGTTCCAAGGGAGAATAGATGTGCTTATTGCCATGACAATAGTGTCTATTGTGGGCACATAAGTTATTTTTAAGATCATTAAGTATGAATGAGTAATTACAACAAAAAGTGGAGGCATGTCAGGAACAAATCAAGAGACAGTCTCATTAGTGAGTAATGAAGTAGAAAATACTTGTAAGAAATGCTAGTCATCATTAAAGACTCCTTGTTTAATGAAATTCAACAGATTCCTAGTTACAAGGGAGTATAAATGTGCTTTGTGCCAAGAATATAATGCTTAGTTTTGGCACACAAGTTATTTTCAAGATCATTAAGTGTGAATTGGCAATTACAGCAAAAATTGGAGCCTTGTTAAGAAGAAATCAAGAGGCAGTCTAATTAATCAGTAATTAAGCAGAAAATACTTGGAAGAAATGCTAGTCATTAATGAAGACTTTCAGTTTAATGAAATTTAACAGATTCCTAGTTCCAAGGGAGTATAGATGTGCTTGTTTCCATGAATATAGTGCCTGTTGTGGGCACATAAGCTATTTTTATGATCATTAAGTGTAAATGTGTAATTACAATAATAAGTAGAGGCTTGTTAAGGAGAAATCAAGAGATGGTCTCATTAGTTAGTCATTAAGAAGAAAATGCTTGTAAGAAATGCTAGCCATAATTAGTTATTAATTATGCAGAAAATACTTGTAAGAAATGGTAGTCATCATCAAAGACTCCTTGTTGAATGAAATTCAATAGATTCCTAGTTCCGAAGGAGAATAGATGTGCTTGTCCCCATGACTATAGTGCCTATTATGGGCACACAAGTTATTTTGAAGATCATTAAGTGTAAATGTGTAATTACAATAATAAGTAGAGGCTTGTTAAGGAGAAATCAAGAGACGGTCTCATTAGTTAGTCATTAAGAAGAAAATGCTTGTAAGAAATGCTAGCCATCATCAAAGAGTCCTTGTTTAATGAAATTTAACAGATTCTTAGATTCAAGGGAGAATAGATGTGCTTGTTGCCATGAATATAGTACCTATTGTGGGCACACAAGCTATTTTGAAGATTATTAAGTGTACATGCATAATTATAACAAAAAAGTGGAGCCTTGTCAGGAAGAAATCAAGAAGTGGTTTCATTAATTTGTAATTAAGAAGAAAATAGTTGTAAAAAATGCTAACCATCATCAAGGACTCCTTGTTTAATGAAATTCAATGGATTCCTAGTTCTGAGAGAGAATAGATGTGCTCGTCACCATGAATATAATGCCTCTGGTGGGAACACAAGCCATTTTCAAGATCATTAAGTGTGAATGAGTTATTGCAACAAAAGGTCGAGCCTTGTTTGACAGAAATTAAGAGACGGTCTCATTATTCAGTAATTATACCAAAAATGGTTGTAAGAAATGCTACTTGTCATCAAAGGCTCCTTGTTTAATGAAATTCAACAAATTCCTAGTTCCAAGGGAGAATAGATATGCTTGTTGCTATGAATATAGTCCTTATTGTGGGCACATAAGTTATTCTGAAGATCATTAAGTGTGAATGCATAATTATAACAAAAAGTGGAGCCATGTTGGGAAGAAATCAGCTAGTAATTAAATAGTAAATACTTGTAAGAAATGCTAGTCATCATCAGGCTCATTGTTTAAAGAAATTCAAAAGATTCCTAGTTTTGAGGGAGAATAAATGTGCTCATCACCATGAATATAATGCTTGTTGTGGGAACACAAGTCATTTTCAAGATCATTAAGTGCGAATGAGTTATTGTAACAAAAGGTTGAGCCTTGTTTGGAAAAAATCATGAGTTGATCTCATTATTCAATAATTATACCAAAAATACTTGTAAGAAATGGTAGTCATCATCAAAGACTCCTTGTTTAATGAAATTCAATGGATTCATAGTTCTAAGGAAGTGTAGACGTGCTTGTTGCCATGAGTATAGTGCTTGTTGTGGGCACACAAGCTATTTTTAAGATCATTAAGTGTGAATACATAATTACAATAAAAAGTAAAGCTTTGTTAGGAAGAAATGAAGAGACAGACTCATTAGTTAGTATTTAAGTAGAAAATATGTGTAAGAAATGCTAGTCATCATTAAAGACTTATTGTTTAAAGAAATTCAATAGATTCCTAGTTTTGAAGGAGAATAATTGTGCTCGTCGCCGTGAACATAGTGCTTGTTGTGGGAACACAAGCCATTTTCATGATCATTAAGTATGAATGAGTTATTGCAACAAAAGGTGGACCCGTGTTCAAAATTAATCAAAAAATGATCTCATTATTCAATAATTATACCAAAAATACTCAAAAGAAATGCTAGTCATTGAAAGGATTCCTAGTTACAATGGAGTATGAGTGTGCTTGTTGCAATGAATATAGTGCTTGTTGTCAGCACACAAACTATTTTCAAGATCATTTAGTAAATATACTGAAAATACTTGTAAAAAATACTAGTCATTGTCAAAGACTCATTGTTTAATGATATTCAACAAATTCCTAGTTCCAAGGGAGAATATATGTGCTTATTGCCATAAATATAGTGCCTGTTGTAGGCACACAAGTTATTTTCAAGATCATTAAAGTGTGGAAGAGTTATTGCAACAAAAAGGGGAGCCTTGTTAGTAAAAAATGATGAGATGATCTTATTATTCAGTAATTATACCAAAAATACTCAAAAGAAATGCTAGTCATTATCAAAGACTCCATTATTTAATGAAATTGAAAGGATTCCTAGTTACAAGGAAGTATAGGTGTGCTTGTTGCAATGAATATAATGCCTCCTGTGGGCATAAAAGCTTTTTTTTTTTTTTTTATGATGATTAAGTGTGAATGAGTACTTACAACAAAAATTGGAGTTTTTTCATGAAGAAATCATAGGACGGTCCCATTAGTCAATAATTAAGCAGAAAATACTTGTAAGAAATGCTAGTCATCATCAAAGACTCCTTATTTAAGGAAATTCAATAGATTCCTAGTTCTAAGGGAGAATAGATGTGCTTGTTGCCTAGATTATAGTGCCTATTGCAGGCACACAAGTTATTTTTAAGATCATTAAGCGTAAATGAGTAATTACTACAAAAAGTGGAGGCTTGTTTGGAAGAAATCAAGAGATGGTCTCATTAGTCAGTAATGAAGTAGAAAATACTTGTAAGAAATGCTAGTTATCATCAAAGACTTCTTGTTTAATGAAATTCAACAAATTCCTAGTTCCAAGGGAGTATAGATATGCATATTGCCATGAATATAGTGCCTATTATGGGCACACAAGCTATTTTCAAGATCATTAAGTGTGAATGGGCAATTACAGCAAAATTGGAGTCTTGTTAAGAAGAAATCAAGATATGGTCTCCTTAGTCTATAATTAAGTAGAAAATACTTGAAAGAAATGCTAGTTATCATCAAAGACTCCTTGTTTAATGAATTTCAATAGATTCTTAGTTCTATGGGTGTATAGATGTGCTTATTATGATAAATATAGTGCTTGTTATGGGCAGACAAGCTATGTTCAAGATCATTAAGTGTGAATGAGTAATTACAACAAAAATTGTAGTATTGTTAGGAAGAAATCAAGGGACAGTCTCATTAGTTAGTAATTAAGCAGAAAATACTTGGAAGAAATGCTAGTCATTAACAAAGACTTTTGGTTTAATGAAATTTAATGGATTCCTAATTTCAAGGGAGTATAGATGTGTTTGTTGCCATGAATATAGTGCCTGTTGTGGGCAAACAAGCAATTTTCATGATCATTTAGTGTCAATGGGTAATTACAAGAAAAAGTGGAGCATTATTAGGAAGAAATCAAGAGACAATCCCATTAGTTTATAATTAAGTCGAAAATACATGTAGGAAATTCTAGTCATCACCAAAAACTCTTTATTTAATGAAATTCAATGGATTCCTAGTTCCAAGAAAGGATAGATGTGCTTGTTGCCATGAATATAGTGCCTGTTGCAAGCACATAAGCTATTTTCAAGATCATTAAGAGAGAATAAGTTATTGCAACAAAAGGTGGAGACTTGTTATGAGGAAATGAAGAGACGGTCTAATTATTCAATAATTATATTGAAAGTACTTGTAAGAAATGCTAGACATCATCAAAGACTCCTTATTGAATGAAATTCAACTGATTCCTAGTTCTAAGGGAGTATAGATGTTCTTGTTGCCATAAATATAGTGCCTATTGTGGGCGTACGAGCTATTTTGAGGATCATTAAGTGTGAATGGATAATTATAAGAAAAAGTGGAGCATTGTTAGGAAGAAATCAATAGGCAGTCTCATTAGACTATAATTAAGTAGAAAATACTTGTAAGAAATGCTAAACATCACCAAATACTCCTTGTTTAATGAAATTCAATAAATTCCTAGTTCCAAGGGAGTATAGATGTGCTTGTTCCCATGAATATTGTGCCCTTTATGGGCACACATTCTATTTTTAAGATCATTAAGTGTGAATGGGTAATTACAACAAAAAGTGGAGCATTGTTGGGAAGGAATGAAGAGACGGTCTCATTGGTTTGTAATTAAGTAGAAAATACTTGTATAAAATACTAGCCATCACCAAAGACTCCTTGTTCAATGAAATTCAATGAATTCCTTCTTCGAATGGAGTATAGATGTGCTTGTTCCCATAAATATAGTGCTTGTTGTGTGCACACAAGCTATTTTCATGATCATTAAGAGTGAATGAGTAATTACAACAAAAAGTGAAGCCTTGTTAGGAAGAAATGAAGAGACGGTCTCATTATTTAGTAATTGTACCAAAATTCTAGTAATCTCCAAAGACTCATTGTTTAATGAAATTCAACAGATTCTTAGTTCTAAAGGAGTATAGATGTGCTTGTTGCCTTGAATATAGTGCTTGTTGTGGACACACAAGCTATTTTCAAGATCATTAAGTGTGAAAGGGTAATTAGAACAAAAAGTGGAGCATTGTTAGGATGAAATCAAGAGATGATCTTGTTAGTTTGTAATTAAGTAGAAAATACTTGTAAGAAATGCTAACCATCACCAAAGAGTCCTTCTTTAATGAAATTCAACAGATTCCTTGTTCCAAGGGAGTATAGATGTGCTTATTGTCGTGAATATGGGGTTTCTTCCTTTCTCGCCTCTTAAGGTCAACTAGATTACCAGGAGGTGCTAGCACTCAAACATTTGGTTGAGGAGGTCATGGTAAAGAGCTTTGGTATAAAAATGAGGCTATTATGTCATGAGACTAATATGATTGTTGAGGGTTAAATTATCCTTATAAGTTTCTAAACAACTAGTATATAGGGCATAATCTTGACCAATTATTATATTTAGTCACTTGAACCTCACCTTCCTTTCTTTTGGTCACATCAATTTTCTTGGATATTGTAGTGTCAATAGTAGTATCAATAATTTTACCCTTTTAGATACACTCATTGATTCTTTCTCTTGCAATGACCAAATCAATAGAACTTGAAACTCAATGGATTCCTAGTTCCAAGGGAGAATAGATGTGTTTGTTGCCATAAATATAGTGCTTGTTGTGGGAACACAAGGTTTCTTTCAAGATCATTAAATGTGAATGAGTTATTGCAACAAAAGGCAAAGCCTAGTTAGCAAGAAGTGAAGAGACGGTCTCATTATTTAGTTACTATACTGAAAATACTTGTAAAAAATGCCAATCATTATCAAAGACTCCCTTGTTTAATGAAATTCAACAAATTCCTAGTTCCAAGGTAGAATATATGTGCTTCTTGCCATAAATATAGTGCCTATTGTGGGAACACAATGTTTTCTTGAAGATCATTAAGAGTGAATGAGTTATTGCAACAAAAGGTAGAGCCTTGTTAGAAAGAAGTGAAGAGATGGTCTCATTATTCAGTTACTATACTGAATGTACTTGTAAGAAATGCTAGTCATTATCAAAGACTCCCTTGTTTAATGAAATTCAACAAATTCCTAGTTCCAAAGGAGTATAGATGTGGTTATTGCCATGAATATAGTGCCTATTGTGTTCACACAAGCTATTCTAAGATCATTAAGTGTGAATGGGCAATTAAAACAAAAATTGGAGCCTTGTTAAAAAGAACACAAGAGATAGTCTCATTAGTTGATAATTAAGTAGAAAATACTTCTAAGAAATGCTTGATGTCATCAAAGACTCCTTGTTTAATGAATTTAAATGGATTCCTTGTTTTAAGGGTGTATAGATATGCCTATTGTCATGAATATAGTGCCTGTTGTCAGCACACAAGCTATGTTCAAGATGATTAAGTGTGAATGAGTTATTGCAACAAAAGGCGGAGCCTTGTTAGGAAGAAGTAAAGAGATGGCCTTATTATTCAGTTACTATACTAAAAATACTTGTAAGAAATGCTAGTCATTATCAAAGACTCCCTTATTTAATGAAATTCAATGGATTCCTAGTTCCAAGGTAGAATATATGTGCTTGTTGCCATAAATATAGTACTTGTTGTGGGAACACAAGGTTTTTTCAAGATCATTAAGAGTGAATGAGTTATTGCAACAAAAGGTAGAGCCTTGTTAGGAAGAAGTGAAAAGATGGTCTTATTGTTCAGTTACTATACTGAAAGTACTTGTAAGAAATCCTAGTCATTATTAAAGACTCGCTTGTTTAATGAAATTCAACGAATTCCTAGTTTCAAGGAAGTATAGATGCAGTTGTTGCCATGAATATAGTGCCTATTGTGTTCACATAAGCTATTCTAAGATCATTAAGTGTGAATGGACAATTATAGCAAAAATTGGAGCCTTGTTAAGAAGAACACAAGAGACAGTCTCATTAGTCGATAATTAAGTAGAAAATACTTTTAAGAAATGCTTGATGTCATCAAAGACTCCTTGTTTAATGAATTTAAATGGATTCCTTGTTCTAAGGGTGTATAGATGTGTCTGTTGCCATGAATATAGTGCCTGTTGTCAGCACATAAGCTATGTTCAAGATGATTAAGTGTGAATGAGTTATTGCAACAAAAGGCAGAGCCTTATTAGGAAGAAGTGAAGAGACGACCTCATTATTCAGTTACTATACTGAAAATATTTGTAAGAAATGCTAGTCATTATCAAAGACTCCCTTGTTTAATGAAATTTAATGGATTCCTAGTTCCAAGGTAGAATAGATGTGCTTATTGCCATAAATATAATGCTTGTTGTGGGAACACAAGGTGTTTTTAAGATCATTAAGTGTGAATGAGTTGTTGAAACAAAACGCGGAGCTTTGTTAGGAAGAAGTGAAGAGACAGTCTTATTATTCAGTTATTATATTGAAAATACTTGTAAGAAATGCTAGTCATCATCAAAGACTCCCTTGTTTAATGAAATTCAATGAATTCCTAGTTCCAAGGGAGTATAGATGTGGTTGTTGCCATGAATATAGTGCCTATTGTGTTCACACAAGCTATTCTAAAATCATTAAGTGTGAATGGGAATTATAGAAAAAATTGGAGCATTGTTAAGAAGAACTCAAAAGATAGTCTCATTAGTCAGTAATTAAGTAGAAAATACTTCTAAGAAATGGTAGACGTCATGAAAGACTCTTTGTTTTATAAATTTAAATGGATTTCGTGTTCTAAGGGTTTATAGATGTGCCTATTGCCATGAATATAATGCTTGTTGTCGGTGCACAAGCTATGTTCAAGATGATTAAGTGTGAATGATTAATTACAACAAAAATTTGATCCTTGTTAGGAAGAAATCAAGCGATGGTCTCATTAATCAATAATTAAGTAGAAAATACTTGGAAGAAATGCTAGTAATTATCAAAAACTCCTGGTTTAATGAAATTAAAGGGATTCCTAGTTTGAAGGGAGTATAAATGTACTTGTTGTCATAAATATAATGCTTGTTGTGGCCATACAAGCTATTCTTATGATCATTAAGCATGAATGAGTAATTACAACAAAAATTGGAGTTTTTTTAGGAAGAAATCATAAGACAGTCCCACTAGTCAGTAATTAAGTAGAAAATAAATGTAGGAAATGCTAGTAATCATCAAAGACTCCTTGTTTAATGAAATTCAACAAATTCCTAGTTCTAAAGGAGAATAGATGTGCTTGTTGTGGCACACAAGCTATTTTTATGATCATTAAGTGTGAATGAGTAATTACAACAAAAATTAAAGTTTTTTTTAGGAAGAAATCATGGGACGGTCTCATTAGTCATAAATTAAGCAAAAAATACTTGTAAGAAATGCTAGTCATCAACAAAGACTCCTTGTTTAATGAAATTCAACGGATTCCTAGTTCTAAAGGAGAATAGATACGCTTGTCACCATGACTATAGTGCCTGTGATGGCCACTCAAATTATTTCAAGATCATTAAGCTTGAATGAGTAATTACAACAAAAGGTGGAGGCTTGTTAGGAAGAAATCAAGAGACAGTCTCACTAGTCAGTAATTAAGTAGAAGATACTTGTAAGAAATGCTAGTCATCATCAAAGACTCCTTGTTTAATGACATTAAACAGATTCCTAGTTCCAAGGGAGTATAGATGTGCTTGTTGCCAAGAATATAGTGTCTATTTAGGTGCACAAACTATTTTCAAGATCATTAAGTGTGAATGGGCAATTATAGCAAAAATTGGAGCCTTGTTAAGAGAAAATTAAGAGACGGCCTCATTAGTTAGTAATTAAGTAGAAAACACTTGTAAGAAAAGCTAGTTGTTATCAAAGACTCCTTATTTAATAAAATTTAGTGGATTCCTAGTTCTAAAGGTGTATAAATGTGCTTGTTGTCATGAATGGAGTGCTTGTTGTGGGCACACAAGCTTTGTTCATGATCATTAAGTGTCAATGAGTAATTATAACGAAAATTGGATCCTTGTTAGGAAGAAATCTAGGGACGGTCTCAATAGCCAAAAATTTAGTAGAAAATACTTGGAAGAAATGCTAGTCATTATCAAAGACTCCAGGTTTAATGAAAATTAATGAATTTCTAGTTCCAAGGGAGTATAAATGTGCTTGTTGCCATGAATATAGTGCCCATTGTGGGCACACAAGTTATTTTTATGATCATTAAGTGTGAATGAGTAATTACAACAAAAATTGGAGTTTTTTTTAGGAAGAAATCATGGGATGGTCCCATTAGTCATAAATTAAGCAAAAAATACTTGTAAGAAATGTTAGTCATCAACAAAGACTCCTTGTTTAATGAAATTCAATGGATTCCTATTTCTAAGGGAGAACAGATGTGCTTGTCGCCATGGCTACAATGCCTGTGGTGGGTACACAAGTTATTTTCAAGATCATTAAGCGTGAATGAGTAATTATAGTAAAAAGTGGAGGCCTATTAGGAAGAAATCAAGAGGCAGTCTCATTGGTTAGTTATTAAATAGAAAATGCTTGTAGGAAATGCTAGTTATCATCAAAGACTCCTTGTTTAATGAAATTCAATAGATTCCTAGTTCCAAGGAAGAATAGATGTGCTTGTTGCCATGAATATATCATTAAGTATGAATTCGTAATTACAACAAAAAGTGGAGCCTTGTTAGGAAAAAATCAACAAATGGTCTCAGTAGTCAGTAATTAAGTAGAAAATACTTGTAAGAAATGCTAGTCATCATCAAAGACTCCTTGTTTAATGAAATTCATTGGATTCCTAGTACTATGGGAGTTTAGATGTGCTTATTGCCATGAATATAATGCTTGTTGTGGGCACTCAAGTTATTTTCATGATCATTGAGTGTGAATGAGTAATTACAACAAAAATTGGAACCTTGTTAGGAAGAAATCAAGAGACATTTTGATTAGTTAGTCATGAAGTAGAAAATACTTGTAAGTAATGCTAGTCATCATCTAAGACTCATTATTTAATGAAATTCAACGAGGTCTTAGTTCCAAGGGAGAATCAATGTGCTTGTTGCAATGACTATAGTGCCTATTGTGGGCACACAAGTTATTTTCAAGATCATTAAGTGTGAATGAGTTATTGCAACAAAATGAGGAGCTTTGTTAGGAAAAAAATGATGAGATAGTCTCATGATTTAGTGATTATACCAAAAATACTTGTAAGAAATGCTAGTCATTATTACAACTCCCATGTTTAATGAAATTCAATAGATTCCTAGTTTCATGGGAGAATAGATGTGCTTGTTGCCATGACAATAGTGCCTATTGTGGGCACACAAGTTATTTTTAAGATCATTAGGTATGAATGAGTAATTACAACAAAAAGTGGAGGCTTGTTAGGTAGAAATCAAGAGACGATCTAATTAGTTAGTCATTAAGTAGAAAATACTTGTAAAAAATGAAAGTCATCATCAAAGACTCCTTGTTTAATGAAATACAACATATTCCTAGTTCCAAGGGAGAATAGAGGTGTTTGTTGCCATGAATATAGTGCCTGTTATGGGCACACTAGCTATTTTCAAGATCTTTATGTGTAAATGCAGAATTACAACAAAAAGTGGAGCCTTATTAGGAAGAAATCAAAGATGGTCTCATTATTCAGTAATTAAATATAAAATACTTGTAAGAAATGCTAGTCACTTACAAAGACTGCTTGTTGTTGAGGGAGAATAGATGTTCTTGTCGCTAGGAATATAGTGCCTGTTGTGGGAACATAAGGTTTTTTCAAGATTATTAAGTGCGAATGAGTTATTGCAATAAAAGGTGGAGCCTTGTTAGGAAGAAATCAAGAGATTATCTCATTAGTTAGTCATTAGGCAGAAAATACTTGTTCGAAATGCTAGTCAACATCAAAGACTCATTGATTAATGAAATTTAACAGATTTCTTGCTCCAAAGGAGAATAAATGTGCTTGTAGCCATGAATATAGTGCCTATTATGGGTACACAAGCTATTTTCTAGTTCATTAAGTGTGAATGTGTAATTACAACAAAAAGTGGAGCCTTGTTAGGAAGAAATGAATAAACAGTTTCATTAGTCAGTAATTAAGTAGAAAAAACTTGCAAGAAATGCTAGTCATCATCAAAGGCTCCTTTGTTTAATGAAATTCAATGGATTTCTAGTTATACGGGAGAATATATGTACTTGTTGCCATGAATATAATGCCTATTATGGGGATATAAGCGATTTTCAAGATCATTATGTGTCATTGCGTAATTACAACAAAAAGTGGAGCCTTATTAGGAAGAAATTAGAGCTGGTCTTATTAGTCATTAATTAAATAGAAAAGACTTGTAAGAAAGGCTAGCTGTCATTAAAGACTCATTATTTAAAGAAATTCAATGGATTCCTAGTTCTGATGGAGAATAGATCTGCTCATCGCCATGAATATAGTGCCTGTTGTGGGGACACAAGCCATTTGCATGATCATTAAGTGTGAATGAGTTATTGTAACAAAAGGTGGAGCCTCGTTTGGAAGAAATCAAGAGACTGTCTTATTATTTAATACTTATACCAAAAATACTTGTAAGAAATACTAGTGATCATAAAAGACTCCTTGTTTAATGAAATTCAATAGATTCCTAGTTCTAAGGGGAATAGATGTGCTTGTTGCCATGAATGTAGTGCCTTTTATGGGCACACACGTTATTTTCAAGATCATTAAGTGTGAATGCATAATTACAACAAAAAGTGAAGCCTCATTAGGAAGAAGTCAAAGATGGTCTCAATCGTCAATTATTAAATACAAAATACTTGTAAGAAATGTTAGTCATCATCAAAGACTCATTGTTTAAAGAAATTTAGCAGATTCCTATTTCTAAGGGAGAATAGATGTACTTGTTGCCATGAATATAGTGCCTCTTATGCGCTCACATGCTATTTCAAGATCATTAAGTGTGAATGCATAATAACAACAAAAAGTGGATCTTTGTTAGGAAGAAATGAAGAGACAGACAGTCTCATTAGCCATTAATTAAGTTGAAAATACTTGTAAGAAGTGCTAGTTATCATCAAAGACACATTGTTTAAAGAAATTTAATGGATTCCTAGTTCTAGAGGAGAATAGGTGTGCTCATCACCATGAATATAATGCCTATTGTGGGAAAATAAGCCATTTTCAAGATCATTAGTTATGAATGAGTTGTTGCAACAAAAGGTGGAGCCTTGTTAGGAAGAAATGAAGAGACAGTCTCATTAATCATTAATTAAGTAGAAAATACTTGTAAGAAATGCTAGTCGTCATCAAAGTCTCATTATTTAAAGAAATTTGATGAATTTCTTGTCCTGAGGGAGAATAGATGTGCTCGTTGCCATGAATATAGTGTCTGTTGTGGGGACACTAGCCATTTTTAAGATCATTAAGTGTGAATGAGTTATTGCAACAAAAGGTGGAGCCTTGTTTGGCAGAAATTAAGAGATGGTCTCATTATTCAGTACTTATATCAAAAATATTTGTAAGAAATGCTAGTCATCATTAAAGACTCTTTGTTTAATGAAATTCAACAGATTCATAGTTCCAAGGGAGAATAGATGTGCTTGTTGCCATGAATATAGTGCCTCTTATGGGCACACAAGCTATTTCAAGATCATTAAGTGTGAATGAGTTATTGCAACAAAAGGTCAAGCCTTGTTAGGAAGAAATCAAGAGAAAGTCTCATTAGTTAGTCATTAGGCAGAAAATACTTGTTTGAAATGCTAGTCAACATCAATGACTCCTTGTTTAATGAAATTCAACAGATTTCTAGCTCTAATGGAGAATAAATGTGCTTGTAGCCATGAATATAGTGCCTATTGTGGGCACACAAGCTATTTTCCAGTTTATTAATTGTGAATGTGTAATTACAACAAAAAGTGGAACCTTCTTAGAAAGAAATGAAGAGACGATCTCATTAGTCACTAATTAAGTAGAAAATACTTGTAAGAAATGCTAGTCATCATCAAAGGCTCTCTTGTTTAATGAAATTCAATGGATTCCTAGTTCCACGGGAGAATAGATGTACTTGTTACCATAAATATAGTGCTTGTTGTGGGGACATAGCTATTTTCAAGATCATTATGTGTCATTGCATAATTACAACAAAAAGTGGAGCCTTATTAGGAAGAGATTAGAGCTGGTCTCATTAGTCATTAATTAAACAGAAAATACTTGTAAGAAAGGTTAGTTGTCATTAAAGACTCATTGTTTAAAGAAATTCAATAGATTCTTAGTTCTGAGGGAGAATAGATGTGCTCGTCGCCATGAATAGAGTGCCTGTTATGGGGACACAAGCCATTTTCATGATCATTAAGTGTGAATGAGTTATTACAACAAAAGGTGAAGTCTTGTTTGGAAAAAATCAAAAGATGGTCTCATTATTCAATAATCATACGAAAACACTTGTAAGAAATGCTAGTCATTATCAAAGACTCCATTGTTTAATGAAATTCAATGGATTCCTAGTTTGAGGGGTGTATAAATGTGCTTGTACCCATGAATATAGTTCTTATTGTGGGCACACAATCTATTTTCATGATCATTAAGTGTGAATGAGTAATTACAGTAAAAATTGGAACCTTATTAGGAAGACATTATGAGATAGTCTAATTAGTCAGTAATTAAGTAGAAAATGCTTTTGAGAAATGCTAGTCATCATCAAATACTCCTTATTTAATGAAATTCAATGGATTCCTAATTCCAAGGGAGTATAGATGTGCTTGTCGCCATGAATATTGTGCCTATTGTGGGCACACAAGCTATTTTCATGATCTTTAAGTTTGGATGAGTTATTACAACAAAAAGTGGAGCCTTGTTAAGAAGAAATGAAGACATAGTCTTATTATGCAATAAATAAGTAGAACTTGTAAGAAATGCTAGTCGTCATCAAAGGCTCATTGTTTAATGAAATTCAATGGATTCCTAATTCCAAGGGAGAATAGAAATGCTTATTGCCATGAATATAGTGCCTGTTGTGGGCACATAAGCTAATTTCAAGATCATTAAGTGTGAATGAGTTATTGCAACATAATATGGAGTCTTGTTAAGAAGAAATTAAGAGACGATCTCATTATTTAGTAATTATATTGAGAATACTTGAAAGAAATACAAGTCATTATGAAAGACTCCTTTGTTTAATGAAATTCAATAGGTTCCTAGTTCCAAGGGAGTATAAATGTGTTTGTTGCCATGAATATAGTGCCTGTTGTAGGCACACGAGCTATTTTCATGATCATTAAGTGTGAATGAGTAATTACAACAAAAAGTGGAGTCTTATTAGGAAGAAATTTAGAGATGGTCTCATTAGTCAGTAATTAAATAGAAAATACTTGTAAGAAATGCTAGTTGTCATCAAAGACTCCTTGTTTAAAGAAATTCAATGAATTCCTAGTTCCAAGAGAGAATAAATGTGCTTGTTGCTATGAATAAAGTGCCTATTGTGGGCATATAAGCTATTTTCATAATCATTAAGTGTGAATGAGTAATTACAACAAAAAGTGGAGCTTATTAAGAAGAAATTAAGAGACGGTCTCATTAGTCAGTAATTAAATAGAAAATACTTGTAGGAAATGCTAGTCGTCATCAAAGGCTCCTTGTTTAAAGAAATTCAATGAATTCCTAGT